>OX465088.1:145110535-145617557 GCA_949987675.1 Chymomyza fuscimana | reverse complement strand
AAGAAGTTTTTAGTTTGTAAGCAGCCCCAGGATGTCAAGTTGTCAACTCGTCGTTGTTATTAGTAGTCGTTCGTTCGTCGTTTAGTTTATGTGTTTAGTCGTAGAGTTTGTGGCAAACAATAAGCAGCAAGGATGCCACAAATAAAACAAACACAGAATATAAGATCAATCTATGTAATTGATGAAAATATGTATTAGCATTGTAAGCGTATTAACGTGTCGCTGGTTACTTATATATAGCATTGTTGTAACCAGTTCGACACGCAAAATGTTTTTAAAATTTTTATTCGTATTTTTATTATGTTTAACATACATCAAATTTCCCCAAGTGTCTTTTTTTTTTTTATTATGTTGTATGCCTTTATAAATAAAATTTTTTTATGTATGCACTTTAAAAAAGGCTTAAGAAGTCCTTAATGTTTTAAAACGTAAAAAAAAAAAAATTTTAAAAACAAAAAAATCACAAAAATAAATTGTACAAAAAATTAAAAAAGACTTAAAAAAAATTAATGCTATATTATATATATATATATATCACAATACTTAATCAAAATCTTTGAATAAAGAATGTAGTTCATGTTCCCAAACGTGACAAAAATCAAAAGACTTTGTGTTAATGGGAGTGGTTTGCTTGCAGGAGGCATGACAATCAATCAGCAAAAGATTTTAAAGCATACTTAGGTTAGTAGGGGCTAACCTAAATAGTTCTAAAAATATGAACTAACTTGTTGAATTTAAAATTAATGGTATAAAAGTATTGCCTGAGGAGGGAAATTACCACCTCACAAACCAATACTCACTTACGTAGGCGCAACTTACTCTCACCAAATTCCCTGAACTGCTTGGTTAGCGGGAGAGTAGCGGTGAAAGCGCGCCTTTACTTTCACTAACACTAAGAAAAGTATAGCGGCATTAATCTTGGCGCGCTTTTTAGGTCTTAGTATTAGTGTATACATAGGAGTGTAGAGTAGGTGATAGGCATAGTGTAGTACAGTGGTGGGCCTTAATGAATTGCCCCAGCCTTTGTGCTGGGTGAAATTGGAGATTGGTTACAATTGTTGTTTTGAAAATTCAAATGAAAAATCGAATTCTTTTTTTTTTGACATTTTAGCTTAATATAATTTTACGCGCTACTTTTCCGTTTAAAAGGGAGCATGTTTAAAATAATACGTATTTAAAATTTTATGTTGCAATTCGACGAATTAAAGGAAGCCGTTTAGTCCAGAGCTACAAAAAAGAAACGATTTTTATTAATTCGAGCCAGAGGGCAACCCTTCTAGCCGGAGCAGTTTTTGGCCTCAAGTGGTCTCGGTTTTTATCTTTATGTAAAGCTTCCAAAACTAAAAAAAATGGAATCATTTTTAACCACTTTTGTCTTGAAGTATAATTTTATATACTAAGCGATAATATTTAATTCCATATTTTATGTACCACAACCACACTTAACTGGGCTATATGTTATTCGACAACTCCAAATACTTTTAACAAAAAAAAGGTACATCTAATTCTGTTTTGACTCCGTACGTTCCAGAAATAACTGTGTAAAAAAATCTGTGTAAAAAAATGAAATAAATCCTTATGAAAATAAATTAGAAAGGGGAATTCCGTAGCTAAATTTCTAAAAGATTAGTTTAATAAAAATATTTTTATTTTGTTACTCGTGGTAAATCGAGTGACATTTTGTAAAAAAAATTTTAGGCGGCATTGTGACTGTCTAAGGCAGTGACGGGCAGTCTCTCAATTTACATAACTCGCGAGGCTATTGCACCAAAATCTGCAGCAGCGCAGTCGGCTCATGTACGGTCCAAGTCAAGGTATACTTATTTAAGGTAGAGTAATGCTGCCGGCGTCGTCACCAATTTTACTGAGAGCAAGAAAAAGCGAGGAAAAGAGAACGCAAACATATTAAAATAATATGCGTGAAAACAACCCTCCTCATGCGCAGTCGCAACGAAACTAAAAATTGGTAACTTTCGTTGAGAGCCTTCGGCGGGAGTATGCTACCTTGAATAAGTATACCTTGGGTCCAAGTGTGTGAAATCTCTCGCTCGTTTTTGCTTAATTGCGGTTCTTGCTCTCTCGTGCGCTTTTGCTTACTGCGCTGTTTACTCACACAAAGAAATGTTTGTTGGTATGAGTTTTGCCCATCACTGATCTAAGGAAGTAACTTTGAGGTTCTGTTAAGGTGAACAAAAAGTGTTAGAAAGGAACGAGAACGGGGAAGGAGAAGGAGCGAGGGATGAGGAAAGTCGTAAAAGAACGAGAATGGTGTAGAAGAAGGCGCGGGGTAGGAGGAAAGTCATACTCCCGAAGGAGACGGAAGGGAGGGGCAAAGGCCCTTTCACTTTCATAATTATTATAATAATTGATTGTTAAGACACCGTTTCCGCCCTATGCTTCTCCTAGGTGCGACTACTCGTAAATGCAAAATTAAGCTCTACAGTAGTCTAGGAATACATATATATATATATATAAGACAACGTTTGGACTCCAGCGTAATGTTAATTCGGCGAAACAAAAAAAAAATCTTTGGAAAGAAGAAATAAAAAGTTTTACTTCCAACGTGTGCTTGTACTGCACGTTTTTAATTTTTTTTTCTTGACCATGGTGTTTCAAAACCGTGTAAAAAACAAAGTACATCGAATAGACATTTAATCGCAAGGGAAATTTGATTAAGTGCAGCTTGTCCCAAAACGTGCATAAAGTATCCTATCAAATGCAGGGTAGGTTTTTGAGATTTATGATGGGCGACTGCTCTAAAAATTTTGCAAAAAAATCAAAATAATTTGTCAAAATGTAAACTTATAATAACCGAAGACAGGAGGCGTAGAATATGTCCGTATATGCGTCGTATGGCCATGTAGATTTTTCAGACCACAAGAGCTTGATATCCAAAAAATTACCAACAGATGCGCCTAATCCCTTTTCAGATTAAGTTTGTTGAGCTATTTCGATATCTCACCACGTGCTTCCTTAGGAGAACTAAGCGGCTTTTTGCATATACATATATACGAGATACATTCGAGTCTTTTAACACACAAATTATAATTCTATCTTTCATTTGTCTGGCATAAGATGATTTGGTCGTTTTCTTAAAATTGTTTTTCGATTCTCTTCTAATAAATTGTTTGAAATGCATTTTTTCAATTTGTTTTGTGGTACTACAATTGTTATCAGTCTCAATTGTCATCATCCAGTGCTACCGTTTAGGAGATACAGAGTATTGGAAACAAGTATTAAAATAGTCTACACAAAACACCAACTTTTTTAAAATAATTTTTCAACGTTTTTTAGCGGCAAAAATACGCGTTGAATAATCATAACAAACACAAAAAGGCACAACAATTTTGGTATCTTTTAAATATTTTTAATCAGAAACCAATCCATGCCAATTGTATAAAAAAATATACATAAAATTTTACTAAATTAACTAACTTTGCCTCAACTTGATATTGTTTGGGTTTATCAAGTGCCATTTCAAATTTCGCTAAGCTACTTATGCAGTATTTTCGACTAAGGTCATAATATACCATAGTATATATTTACGTAGACTCATTTGCTTTGTCTTAATTTTGATTTTAAATCCAGCACCGACTTACTTATATACTCTATACTTGATAAATTGAGCGTTTCAGCGAGTTGAGATTCAGTCAACCGTCACGCACGCACGTCACACATGGATCTATTACATTCAAATGAGCTGGCTGGCTGGCTGGCTGGCAGGCAGTTGGATTGCATTTTGTTTGCTGCGTGTCTACAATGTAATAATATAGACAGTAATTTGCCATTGTTTGTTGTTGTTTGTGGCCTTTTATGTAAATATTTGAAATGGCTTTGTGCTTTTAGCGGCTTTAGGCTGACTGCTCCTTGGCTCCATAGTGGTAGTGCAGGAAACGCATGCCCTGTATGGACTGAGCTGTGGTATTGGTCAAGTGGCAAGCAAAGAGCAGCCAGTTGCGGGGCTGCACCTTGTAGGCGAAACGCATGAAGATGCACGAGTAGAGCGTCAGGGCTGGCAGAAAAAGATGAGGAGTAGATAAGTAACAATTAGTCCAACAATTTGTAGACAGACGTCTGTCTAGCTGATACAAGAGCTTATCAATAGCTGCCTATGTATGAGAGTATCTTTGTTATCAGTGGAGTGGAGTGATTTGTTTAGTGTTACGGCATGTGCGCCTTATAAAGCCATAAAGCTGGGTGCATGTGCGTGCTGTGCGTGTGTCCTTGAGTCACATTTGGAGCACCCAACTTACCCAATGTCATCTTGCCCGAGATAAACTTGGGACTCTTTTGAGTGTCAGCAATGGCCGCCAGCGGTATGCCCCAGTTTGCTACAGGTCCCCAGAAGTGAGTGCTACAAACAGACGACAATCAATTAATTTAAATAACAAAAGCAATTAAATAAAATCAATTGTAGCACAACCTCATAAAATAATCCCGCCATTCTTTGCTGGCTGTTGTAGCTAAGCCGCGTCTGATAGACATGTCGCTAAATTAAATAATTTATTTATTTAATTGAGTTGAGTTGCTGTTTGCTTTTGTTGTTGTTATTGAAAGTGCGACGCGTTTCAAGGTGCTGGCCTCTAATTATGTTGTTGTTGTTGTTGTTGCGCAAATTTTACTAGAGGCCAAAATTTGTGCTGTAATTTAAAATACCAAAGAACTTTGTTAATATACACAATTTAAAATTTATTTAAACACATAATTTTGACACTTTTTGAAACGAATTGTTATGTAAATTTGTATATTTATTGCAAAAATTGCGTAGCACGCCAACCTGTTATCAGAGAAAATAAAAACTGTGTGTACACACGCAATTAAGCATGTTTACTAACAGTGTCAGCCGGTTTTGTATGTTACGCTAACAGAGCGATGTTAACTTTTGTTGTACGAGTGTGACCGTTGGTTGCTAACGATAAATACCAGCAAGTAGCTAGAAAAATAAAATTCAAACTATTTTACAAATGTTCAATTGCAGTTGAAGGCCCCTACGCAGACACGAAAACAGCCACCTAGCAAAAAGACAGACTTATTTTGGTCACGAAAGGAACAGTGTGTCTCTAGTAACAAAATGTGCAATTTATCGCAATTATTATCGATAACCTGCTGCTTTTTGTTTACAAATAGCAAATATAAAAACATGAATTATCGTCAACGCTTATTACTTATGCTATTTTGCGTAAACAATGCTATAATAATGACATGCATTGCCATTGAAATGTTGGATGAGGAAAAAAAGCGACGAGAGGAGGCAAAACCCAGGAAAAGGCAGAGTGTTTGGGTGACCCCATATTTAATGCGCAGAGCTGAGTGTGGACGATTTGAATAGACGTATTTTAACGCACATTAATGTTACAAATTAATTATTTTGTTATTATAGCTATTTTTTCATCCTTTCCCAACGATACGCAGCGATTCTGTCGACCAACCATAAATTTCGCGTCCAAAATAAATAGCTGCACATAAGTTTTGTTTATGGCGCCAAAACCGAACAGCTATTTTTGCTGAGTGCGCCATCTATGGTTTACTGCTGGCATCAAAAAACAAAAAAAACGCGTCACTGGTCACTGAAATTTCCTGATCGTCAGACTTGCCCGGAGAGAATTTGTGACCAAACGTTTGTGAGCGTTTTTTTATATGAAGTTTTGTTTATTTTTCGTGTCTGCGTAGGGGCCTTGAACATAATTTCGAATATAAAAAAAATGCATTTGTTAATGGCACTGGCTACGTTTAGTCTAATCCAATGATAAATTGGTTTCATGTGTACAATATTTTCACTCTTGCAAAAATTGTAAAATTAGAATTTGAACAAAAACGTTAAAGTTAACAAAGTTTTATGCTTAAAAAATTGGAGTAAACATTTAATTTCAGAAATTTGTTATTGAACATAGCTTCCGAGGTTTTATGTTACTTTGCATATAAATATTATATGAATAAACCAATAATAAAAAGTAAGTATATATTTATTAATTTTATTTGTTTAAATCGCTTAATATTCAGAAGCCCTTGAAGCCCCTTACTATAAGTTAAAATTTTCGAAAATTAAATATTTTTTTTTTTTTCAATTAACATAAAGCTAAAAATGAGACGGTATGAAGTTTATTAAACATCATTAGTTTTTAAATCTTTAAAAAGTTACATAATTTCGAATCAAAAAAGTTAACCCAAAACTGTTAAAAAAAAGTTAATTAAAAAAATTAAAGCTTAAATTCTTGTTTCTATAGTGATCGTTAAATTAATGTTTAGTATTGAATACTAGATCGAATTCGCTAAAATAAAAAACAAATATTTTATAATAAAAATTTTGTAAGGATCAAAAAAAAATTGTAAATAGATCTGCAGAAGACTATAAATGTCTACAAAAAAATAACGGTTTGTTAAGGAAAAACAATGACCGTTTTAAAGTTGAAATAGTTCGCGAAAAATACCTTTTTTTTATTAAATATATTAAGGAAACCAATTAAGAAGTAGTCCGAGTTAGAACTAAGTAAGCAACCTATAAAAAAGGGCTATAAATTTTGTTTTTTGTTTCAGCTCTTCGCAGGTTTCGCATAAAAATAATTATAAACAATAAAAAATAGTGCAATTAAAACTCAGTATTAAAGTATTTTAATATAATAAAAAGTGATCATATCCGGAACTTGCTCCCCGCTTCTAGGATAAATTAGTTTATAAGTTTTAGTCATCAGTTCAAATGGGTTTTTTTGGCATTTTTCCTCCAGCATGATTTTTGGCATTTTATTTAGATTTAATTTTATATTTATTGTTATGTTATAGTTGAACAGGTATAAAACTCATAAACACTTAATTGTACATATTACCCCATTGTTTAATAAAAATGTTATTTCAATAAAGATGAATGAATGAATAAAAATTATAATAAAAAAAAGGAACAATGCAGTAGGCATTTAGCAATAGAAATACTATGTCGGCCAAAGGCTTCAGCTGCAAGTGTGGTCAATAATTTCAAATCAATTATTATTCTTGGCCACACTGTTCGTCAACTCCAACCAACTCACTATAAAAATAAAAAATTTTCAAAAATCATATTATACGCTTTAATTGTTTAAAAACTCTAGCGGCTTGACCCACATGCATAGCTGCAAGCAAGCTAATTAACATAAATAATTTATTAATTGCATGCACCGCCTTAGCCAAGTACTTAATCAACCGCAGAGTTCCGCTCTTAAGTGCTGCTCTCAACGAAAGTTACCAATTTTTAGTTTCGTTGCGACTGCGCGTGAGGAGGGTTGTTTACGCGCATCGTTTTTGTTTGTTTCCATCTCACGCTTTTTCTTGCTCTCACTAAAATTAGTGACGACGCCGGCAGCATACCTTGGACCAACACCAATGACGGAGCAGCTCCATCCTCAACTTTGACGCCAACGTCGAGGCTTTGGCGACAGTTTTCAGCTAGCCAACGAACGATTCAGTGTGAATTTGTAACTCGAAAGGCGAGGGCACAACGTTGGCGCAAGGTTCGGTAAAGCAAAATCAAAAAAACCAAGCAAAAAAAAAATTTGCCCAAGTAATACACAAACAATAACAACGAAGTAAAAAGTGAATAGAAGCAGGCATGGTCGCATGGAAATGGAAATAGTTTTATACGCTTTAAAAGCAGTAAAAGAAAACAAAAATTTAGCTGTTACTACTGTCTCTACTGCGGCTGCTTTGCTTGTAATTCTTGTGATCCGTTTCTAGTGCGGTAATCTGCTGCTGCGTGCGTGCGTGAGTGTGGGCGCGTTGCGTGAGCGTTTAACGATATTCAAAAAAAAAAAAAAAAATAAAAAGAAGTCAAAAACCTTTAAAAATTTTGGCCCACAAATTTCTATAATTGAAAAATCTACTGTTGGTTACATATGCGCGCGTTGGTCTCTTTATGTGTGTGTGTGTGTGTGTGTGTATGTGTGTGTGCGTGTGGCTCATGTAACTATGAAAAGGCAGAAGCAGCAGCAGCAGCAGCAGCATGAAAAGTGGCGTTGGCCACAACGCAACCCCCAAAAGCAAGAAAAATCAATCCCCCGCTCGCGTGTGCTGCTCTGCTCTGTTCCAGCAGCTATCAGCTATGGCCAAATGTGGGAGTTGCTTTTTACTCAATGGAATTTCTTACATACAAGCATAAATATTTAAAAAACAAAAAAGTAGGGAAATAATGAAAATACTAAAAATACTAATGATTAGCTATAAGAAAAATGCGAAAAAAAAAAAATATACGGGAGGCAGTCGTAGCAAGCGTTGTTATACTTCTAAAAAGAGCCGCTCCCAGAAAATGCGAACAGCAACAACAATTTTGCAAATTGAAATGAAAAATTTGTTAGTTTTTCAATTGTTATACAGTTTAGTTTGTGGTGTATAGATGGAGTTTAGCACATTTGTGGCAAACAACTTTGGTGGGCGTGTCAGCGCGGCGCTTGGTAAACAAGTTGGCTTGTGGCCTTTGTGCGGCGGGGGAGGCTGCTGGGGCATCGTGTGGTGCGTGTACTACGACCTACTTAAGCTGCTCTGAAGGTCTTTGCTATTATTTTTCAATTCTACATATTCCATTGCGTTGTGGTAATTAGCTGCCACTGGGCACTACTACTGGGTGCTCCTACTGCTGAGTAGCAGAAGATCTGCCAAGCGCTAAATTGAATAAGTGCAGTGCCAAATGAGGCCGTCACCTATTGTTGTGTGTGGCATGTTGGGATAACTTAAAAATAAGCTGCCTTAACGACTAAACGAGTAAATTGCAATTTGTGCGCGTCAAGTTAAAGTGTTTCCAAGCAAATCTAAATCGGTTTGATTAAATCAAGCCACAACAATGCAAATTAAGTTTATTAGGCGCACAATTGAAGCGGAGCTGGCTCAAGATTGGGTCCTAGTACTAGTGTAAGGTATTATCACGTTGAATGGGAAAAAAAAAACAATTTGCAAAAGTCGCTAGTGACTGCTTTGTGTTTATGCCACACCATTTTTAGTTGCAAAAGCACGAGGCACGCATGAGGACGACGCGGCAGCAGCAATAGCAGACAGTAGATACTATAATGCTATAACAAAAGCCACGCTATTATATATAGCTTAATACAGTAGATGTGTTTATATATGTATATATATATGTGTGTGTGTGTGTGCAACTAATCCTGATCCTTTTTCATAACGGCATTTACAGTTTAGTACGCTTAAAAGAGGATTTAATGCAGTGCAAATAGAGATTAAGATACAACAAAGTAAATAAAGTGTGCTAAATATTATTGTTGTATATAGAGTATTGTTTATTGTGCCAAATCAAATTCAAATTAAAAATTACAAAAATCAGTGTCAGCAACAACAAAGTGTTCAACCAATGCATCAACAATAACAATAAGAAATAAGGATAACACAACAGCAGCAACAACAACAACAACAACCACACCAACACCAACACACACGCTCGCATGCAGGCAATGACTTAGCCACAGCCCATGTACAAGGTACGTATATGTACATATATCTAAATGTGTGTGTGTATGTATGTCTGTCTGTATGTAGTAACTAGCTCCCCGTTCAAGAACCCCAAGTTCTTCTTCTCAATTAATTAACAATAAAATAAACAAAATAAACAAGCCACTGTAAAAGCATAAAACCGTTGTTCACCAATGCGCAAAGAGCATGCCAAAAAACAGAGTAAAGTGTAAAGCAAACGCACAAAATAATACAAAAAACAAAAAACAAAAAAAAAACAACGAAAATATATATGTAAAGAAGTGAAAATCGTGAAAAACTGCTATACAAAAGTCCAAAAGGGCGTGTTGTCTTTGAGTGTGTGCGCCTCTCTGCGTGTGTGTGTGTGCGTGAGCGTAAGTGTCTCTGTGTGCGTGTGAGTCTGCGTTTCATTTGCTGTTGTTGTTGTTTTCATTGATGCTGCTGCTCCTTTTTACATGTAATAAAATTGATGATAAAATAAAAATGGATAATGGGCGATTTTCGGCTCGGCTCTCACACGCACACACCAACACTATTATAGCCCATAGTCCTCTAGTCAAGGCGCTTAGTTCACCAATAGGCTCTGTCTGCGCTCAGCTTCCGCTCAGTTTATTTCACTCGTAGTCGCAGTAGCTTGTCTCATTAGAGCGCCTTTGTAGTTGTGGTTGGTTCTTGTTAATGCTTTTGTTGTGGTTGTCAATCCTTTGCTGTCTTGTGCTCTTATTTGCCATTTTTCAGCCGCTACTCTTAACTTATGCGTTACGCTCTCTTTTGAGTGCTGATAGCGCGTGCTACAGTGTGAGCGTATAACTGTGCGTGTGAGTGTGTGTGTTTGTTTTGTGGCAGTTAGGGAGCGTATTATTGTGTGTATGTGTGTGCATCCTGTCGTTGATAAGAATGTTGCATACCCAACAGGCGCACATTGCCTTACCGCCGCTGCTTGTGACTTGTGTTTGAAAAAATTTTAAATTTTAATCACGATAATGTGCGGCAGATAAAACAAAGAGCACGCAGCATTTAGTAGCTACAAGATGCGACTTTCAGATATGCCACCCAAAACAACCAGCCCACTAAATAAGCAAGCATAGCTACCTGCTCGCTGATTTCTACAGTAGAAACTCACAAAATCCAACCATTTTAGTATAAATGGAATGACCTAGAGGAAGAGTACAGTGTTGTCTAATTTAACAGCTTGTTTGTGGTTTTTCAATTGCATACTCCGATTTTTAAACATTAAAGTAACAGTCGAAATTAGAAACTAATTTTTAAATTTATAAATCCAAATTTCACCCATTGGGCTCTTAAATGGATTACAAAAAATAAAATACGGTTTTGAAGTTCTCTCGCTATCACAAAAATATTCGTAGGACGCTAGATAAGAGATTCGCATATTTATTGGCGGACGCAGCAGTCCTATCTTGATTTGTAAATAACACTTATAGTACGAATTGCTTCACATACATTATATTTATTGTATCTTCTTCTTGCTTTTATGCTTTTTATGTAAGGGCATTTCCTATTTGGCTGATACTATAATCAAATGTTTCTTAAAAAAATATAATTTTTGAAAAACGATTTTGAAATACACAATTTACGCAATCTTATGCAATTTTTGTGGCGGATAAGATATTTTTTATAAGCAGATACAGTATAATCTCGTTTTTTTTTTTATTATAAAAATAGCCTATAGAGCGGATGTTTATGGTGCTTAAATATTTTTTAAATTCTTTTATCAATGTGATCTTATCAGCGTGTCTTTACTGTATTGCTAGGCCGATTATTGCTGCTACTTCTGTTAATTTTGGCCCTGACTAGGACATTAACGAGGCACGCAGCTAGCAGAGGATACCGCTGGAAGCTGTTTAGCTGCCTGGCATAATGTAGTTCTATTTAGTCAGGCTTAATTACCAAATATCGTGTTGATGGCTTAAGCGTTCCATGAGCTAACATAATGTGCCTCACTTAGGCGTTAATCCAGCCCAGAAATGGCAGGAGAAGTTGAGTGCTAAAATCGGGGGAGCATTGAGCAGTGTATGAGTGAGTCAAGCAGAAGTTTTTTAAATTGTTCAGATTTTTGCCAATTGTTGACAGTTTAGAGTGTAAGCCGTTGCAAGTCTTTCACATTTGCACAGCTCAAAGGCAAATTAAAGTGTTTACCTCAAACTGGTTACAGGCAACTGCTCCAGAGCTAACTTTGGCTCTATGCTTCTAAGCTGCTTCAAGGCAGTCAGCTAATGTTAATGATTGCGATAAGGTTAAATATTTAATGGCCTTAGCTTCAGTTCGACTGGTTGTTGCTATTGTTGTTGTTGGTTGCTCTGCATTTTTTGCGTTGGCTTGTTTGTATTTGTGTGTGCTTCTTGGAGTGTGTGTGTGTGTGTGTGTTGTCACCAAGCGCCCAGCAAAACACTTGAAAAAGTTCCATGGCCTGTCTTTTGTTTTCGACGCTCTCGACTTTGGCTCTTCATGTTGTTGTAGTATTTTCAAAATAAATTAAAATTTCATTTAAGTGCCTTTTCAAAACTTTCTTAATTACAAATGTCTTGAAGCTTGCCGTTATTTAACTGTTGTCTAACTGTCAGTTGCGTAAGTCCTTTCCTAAAGAGTGTACAACTTCTCTTTGGCATTCATTTAAATACAATCTAGTTTAAGTTTGCGCTTCAAAAGTATATAAAATGTACATACATGCATATGCCTCCCCCTAAAACTATGCTACAAAAATGATAAAAAATTCTTAACAATTACCTGCAAAATGACCACACAACATTTGCTCTATGCATTTTTGAACCACATAAAGCATATATATGTGATGCTTCGTGTACTCGTATCTGCATATTTGTACGTCGCAACAACAACGTTGACAATAACTACAACAACAAGTCACTGGGGGGCAAAAACTATTCTATGTTCTGTTAGTTTTGGTTCATTATTTATACACAAAAAAAAAAAAAGAAAAAAAAGAATGCCATGCAGTGCAACCATTTATAACCATTAGAGACGTTGGGGATACTCACAAATACATAGACACCCACACACAGATACACACATATACAAACATAGGAGCAGGAGCAAGGCTCTCGGGTTGTTGTTGGTACTGTCTAAACGGCAGCATGAAATAATAATAATGCACAAATGGCAGTGGGGCAAGAAAAAAACGGCAACAACAACAACAACAAAAGCAACAAAAGCAACCTAAATAAAACAAAAACACAAAGGAATGACAAAAACCAAAATAGCAGCAAAGTTCATATACTCTAGTCAGTATCTTAAATTGTTCCCATATGACATTTTTAGAGCGGTTTTAAGCCTACCTGCTAAAATAAATATATAATGTTTAATATTTTTAATGGTTCAAAAGATATTTAAATTTAATTTTTATTTAAATTATATATTTATTATCAATTTTTAAAATAAAAAAAATGCGTAATTTATATTTTCAAAATTTTAAAGAAAAATAATAAATAATAAATTTAAAAAATTTAAAATAAAAATTACGCATAACTTTAATTTTTGATTTTTATAATAAACATTGCAGAATAACTCTTATTTTAAATTTTTTAAACAAAATTGGACCATAGTTTGCATTTTTAATTTTTATCACAAAAATTCAAAAATAAGTTATTTTGAAATTTTTTAATGAAAATTGATATTTCACATTTATATCATGATTTTTATTTTTATGTTAAAAAATAAGAGCTAAAATTTAATTTTTTGATATAAATTAAGAAAGGTCCTTTAAAAAAAATTATATACTGCGGCTTGCACTTTCATACAAACCACTTTTTTCGCAATGATTTTTTTCATCCCCATAACTCTTAGTTGCGGTGCCTGGTTTAGTATATAGCAGTTAAGATATCAAGAGTCTCAGAGCAGTCCCCATTTAACAGAAATTTTATTTAATTTATTTTATAACACTGTTGGTCTTTTTGAATTATTAGAAAAAATTACAAATTTTAAATGTCTATCCTTAATTCAGCTAGAGTCAACTGTGGGATGAAAGTTAAGATAAAAATATTATATGTTACTTGGTTAAAAAAAACTTCAATTCAATATTTATTTTAAAATTTTTAAAATAAAAAGCAGTGTTTGCAACTCTTATAATTTTTTGAATAAAAATCATCAAATAATTGTTGTTTTTTAATTTTTTCATAGTAGAGTAGTAGAAAAGTATTGGCACGGTGACAACTATAAAACCGAGATCTTAGACGGATTACCGACTTTCCCTGTTATGAGAGTATGGAAAAAATCTGCTCAATAGACATTTACTCATTATTTTTGGGGGTTTTCTAGACACAAGATTCAAGTTCGTTTACTTCCGTAACGAAACCCACGTAACGAATCCCGCACACTCACTGCAAGCGTATGGACACAAAGCCAACACCAACGCCAACAACAAAAGCAACAAGCATTGCACTCAACCAAATACATGCCCTTAAAACACACACAGAACTTGGTCGGCTGTGGAGCGCACTCTGTGTGCACTTAGATGAAAACGACAACAACAGCAACAACAACAAGAAGAAACAATTGAAGCAAAAACAACAACGAGTAATGATGACAGCAACGAGCCAGGCCAACAATAGCACTGGCTAACCGTTCCGTACTCTTCATTTCCATCTTCAAACTCATTCTTTACTTACACGTCATCCCCCTTTACCCTTTCTATTTGGCCCACGCATGCTGCTTGTCTAATGCCTGCCATTCATGCATGGTCTGTGCCTGTCGTCTACCCGCTTTAGCTATCTTTACAACATTCATTCATTCATTGGAGCGTTTCTCAGCTGATGCTACTTGATGCAGTGGCAGGCACTGAACCTGCAAGCGACTGTCGGGTTCGTAAAGCAGTTGCATCTTCTTGGTTGTTGCTTTTGTTTGTTGGTCGACAACAACAAACGCTCGAGCAACACTTAAGTGCTCGTTGGAGTATGCTAAGTTTATTTTTTGTTGTTTATGAATAAAAAATAGTTATTTGCAAAGCGTTTAATGTGTGTGTGTGTTTGTGTGTGTGTGTCCGTGAGTTGGCCAGCGGGCAGCAATTAAGGTGTAGCTAGTTTGTCTAAAAAGGAAGAGAGTGAGAGAGTGCCGAAGCAGCTGCTTCTGTCAGCAATTAAGTAGAACAAAGCAAACACACATACACGCATTTATATATACTACATGGCATTGATAAAGGACACACAACCAACAAACATACGCCCCGTTGTCAACAAGATATTTTTTAATTAAATGTCAAAAAATGACACTCTAAGCAATAATGGCCTATATGATTGTCTATATGTATGTGTTGGTGTGTGTGTGTGTGTTTGTGTGCACGTGTGCGCATCTTGGCAAACAATTCAATTGACAGGCAACTGGCAACTGGCAGCAACTTGGTGGCAACCACAGAAGCGCACCCTTGAGTGCCATAAGTGCCATGATAGGCCAAGATAATTGTTACGTCATTAAATGCAGAGTGTAAAAAAGGCAGCAAAATGGTCCAGAAGCAGGCCATAAAAGCTAGCTAAAGTAAATAAACAACAAAATGGTTGTTAGGCAAACAAATGAAAAATCTAACATAGGAGCAAAAACAAAAAAAAAGCAAAAAATTTAAAGCATACTTTTGGGCTAGGCTCTGAACACGTATTGCCAGTGTTGCACAGCTTAGAATTAAATAAATTTTAACCGACATATGCGGCAAGGCGTAAACAATGGCGCTTAAAAGGCCAAGCCAAAGCTAAAGTCAAAAGCGAAGAAGAAAATGGCAGCAACTTGGGCCCGGAAGAGCCAAAAAACAGAGCCGAAACTAAAAACAAAAAAAAAAAAATTAAATAAAGGGCGAAAACAAAAGCACGCAGAGACAACAGAGAGAGAGAGCCGTGATTTGCGTTTGCCTTGTTTTGGCGCTCTTATTCGTTGGTGTATGCAAGTCGGCGCAGAAGCCGCGCTCAGAGCGCAACGTGCCTACTGAGAGAGAGAGAGATTGAGAGTCTGTAAGAGTGCGTTTGTGTGCGTGTGTGCCGCTTCGTGCTTATTGGCAATGTCAATGTAACTTTTATCCTGCTGCCGCTTCAGTGGTTTTCTTTTACTGCAGCAGCAGCAGAATAACTTTGCATGTGTGTGCGTATCTGTGTGAGTGGTGCTGGTATTGCCTTTGTCGCCTCGGCTGCTATTTTATGCGCTGATTTAAATGCTACTGATAAGGCGGCATTAGGCCTTTGCATTATAATTCGAACAGTTCTGGAATCGCAGTCGCAGTCGCAGTCGCAGTCACATAACACATTCAACGTTGTCTGCCCTGCAAATGTGTGTGCGTGTGTGTGACTACCCTGTAGGAAATCATACTATGTTGATATATATATTCGTTACCGGGTAGTATCCGGCATTAGTTTGATTTGAAAAGTGGGGGGAACTTATGTCAACCTTAATGGAACATAAGGAGAATCTCTGCGACATCTTTCTTTAAAATAACACCTTACTATATACACCTGTGCATATTATTTTTTTTAACATTTTTAGTCGAGCTCATCAAATGAGTTAGTTGCCACGAATAATTTAAGGGCCAAAAACCTGCCCTAAGGGCATGTACAATATCTGGGTAGACAAGTCTTGGGAAAATGGTAACTGGTTGTTTCTTCTAAACTGTTTGAATGGGAACAAAGCAGCATCAACTGGAAGACCTAACTGCCATTGTGGCGTCAAGATAGACGAAGACCCTGACAACATCTAAAGTATAGTTTGAACCTCAAATTAAGTCTGACTACTCTCAACTAGTAGTAGACCTATACTAACAGATTCCCTTGAAGCTGTAGACTACAGATAAATAAACATACTAGTCGCTACAATGATAGACTCAAAAGGTACTGGATGGCGAAAGGACTCCCCTATGAGAATCCAATAAAAAAGCAAAAAAAAGAGAAGTTTTAAAATAATAATTTGAAAACTGAAAAAAAAGTATCTGCAGAGAGTTCGCTGTCTCTATCTGTCTATAACTATTTTATCTCAATCGGTCACAGCGCGTTCTTTATAATACCATTTTCTATTTCATCCCGCTATCCTTTCCAAAACTTACTTTACCTTTAAAATAGTTTAAATTTATGTGCACGTGCACAAAACTTCCTACAGGGCATGTTGTTATAGTAAACGCAGGCGGCGACGTGTTATAGATGAGCGCTGCTTTCTTTTTTGGTGCCTGCCCATAGGCACATAAGTTTACAATTGACTTTTAACGATATGGCGCGTGTGCATGTGTGTGTGTGCCTACGTGTGTGTGTGTGTGTGTGTGTGAATTTATGTTTTATCATTTATTGTCAGTGAAACGTGCGCTTAGCAGGCGGCGGCTGCTGCTATTGTTGTTGTTGTTTTCGTTGTTCTTGGCGTGCGCCATTTTGTTGCCATTTTTGTTGTTGTTGTTGTTGTGATAATATGCTGCGCCTTTGTTTTCGCAGCAATAAAAATTGGTTGTAATTTACTCGCACACACAAGCGCACAGCTATATAGTATCTATGCGTGTGAGTGTGCGTGTGTATCCATGTGTGTATCTATGTGCGTGGGCGGCCATTTGCGGTTGTTGTTATTATTGTGATTGATCAGAGCTTCGTTTTGTTGTGTTTCATTTCACTTGGTTTGGTTTTAGGTTTTTGCTTTTTCAGTTTTAGTTCAGTTCGATTGGATTTTGGTTTGGTTTGGTTTTCCAATTAATTTCATTGATGCGTATTTCATTTGGTTTGTACTAATAGAGTCTATACTGTTTTTATACTCTGTTACCAAAAGATAAGAGTTACAAAGTACGAAAGAGATCAGTACAAAAAAATAAATAAATTTAGCTATGCCTATATTTCTTTGAAACAGCATAAGAGCTTGGAGCTTGAAAATTATCCAGAAGGTGGCATTTCATAGACTATTGCGATTTATGTTCACATATCTTAAGTTTCTATCTGAAACCATGAATTACTTTGTAAATTATTGCATATTTCAATCGGCTAAAAGCTGTGGGTAAAATGTGCAATAATGTACAACTTTAAACAGCTAAAATAACAAGGACCTAAAATATACTTTCTTAGGAAGCATACACTTCAGTCCTTCGCTAAGTATTTTTGCCCATCATTGTAACGTACAAAGTTAAATTTAATAATTATTTCTAAGCCAAATAAATAAATAATAAAATGTACTGCAGAGTATAACGTGGTAGCGCACTTTTTTTTTTTTTTTTTGGCTACCAATCAGTGTTGCCAACAATTTGCATAGCAGTTTGTTATTTGCTCTGGCAATCATGTTCGCACGTGAGCAGCATAAGTGGTAGCACCCATCCAGATGCCTAATGCTCTCTAGTAATTATGCCAGAGCCGCGAGCTTATTTAGTCTGCCTTATAAGCATATAGGCACACATACGATATGTACTTATTATGTATATACTATAGTATATTATATGACTGCGCCCGTGCGTATGCAATGGAATGAATACTTTAAGAGGCTGCAAATGCAACTTGATGCTGCTCCTTCCTCACGAGATTGAAAGGCCATCACAGTACATATATACCATAGTACATGTATATTATGTATACATAGTCTGGCTATATAGGTCTGTGTATTAATGGTCGAGCAACGAGCCGCCATTTCCTACCAGCGCCGCCATTTTGCATTTGCATTCATGTACTTGACTTGGTTTAGACGCAGCAGCGGCTGAGCAATTGACTTTTTTATACACTTACTTAGAGCGTAATGGGGAATATGAGGTTCATTCCATCCTAATAAGTATTATACAATCAATTTAGTAGTGCTTCAGTCTGAGTCATTATGAGGAATAAGTATATTCCCAATGTTTGTGGTATTACTTCATCTGATAGAATATGCTCCAAATCAAGAATAGGCTGGTTAGTTGTTTTTCGTAACCAGAAGGAAATCCCCTGCCAGGGAAGGAAAAGGTCTTTGAAATATAGAGTCTGCTATTGTCGGGAACGCTTAAGGGAACGGGTATCGCTAAGTCGGTGACATCCGACTCTATATGCATAACTTTTTGCTATATGTATATAATTTTCTATGAATGTATATATAAGTATTTCCATGACAGCTGTGCGACTGTCGCTCCCAGGCGACAGTGCAACCAAAAACTAATGGCCCGCCTGCCAGCTGCCAGTTGCCAGTTGCCAGTTGCCTCTCAACTGCCGCTCCCACACACTTCGTTCTGGTCTTCCGTGCCCAGCTGAATTACTTCCTTGTGCCTCTGTTTTATTTTTATGTGTCATATTTCTCATGCTATCCTTCTGTCCTACTGTCTTTGCAGCCAACAATTTCAACATTGGAACAAAAGACTTTTTTACGTACAACCGAAGCAATTAACTGAAAATGTAGAGCTCTGGAAGGACATGGCCGAGCTGAGAAAACAGAGACAACAACTGAAATTGCAAATGCAACGAAACGCAACGTGCATAAATGTGAGTACAATAATTATTGTATCTATTCACGTGCGCGTGGGTGTGTGTGTGTGTGTGTGAGTGTTGGATAATTGCTTTGGATACTTTGCTGAGCAAGGTTGCATAATAGATTTCAGATAAGCTGCAACAATTACCAACCAAATCTATGCACAATATGTATTTTAGATTTCCAATTATTTTTGATTGTAATTACTTCTTATAAGTACTCAGTTGCTTAGGCACTCGGTGCAAAATAATGTAACTATTAAGACTTAAGATATTTGAATAGAATAGAATAGAATAGAATAGAATAGAATAGGAATGAATTAGTTTAGGTTATTTAGAAACCAACATAAAAGGGTTGTATTTAATTATTTAGTTGACTCTTAATTGTGCAGCATATAAGCTGTTCTAAATTTTATTTATCTTTTAGTTTCTTTAGTGTAAGGAAGTTCCCTAAAGCGGAGCTTGTATAGTAAAATTGAAGAAAAATCGTTTTGCAAATTTTTATTGACATTCCATTTTTATACCCTGGTAAGGTATTATGGTACAAAGGGTATATTAAGTTTGTGCAAGCCGAAAATGTATGTAACATACAGAAGGAGACGTCGGAGAATCCCAATCATGGAAAAATTTTGAATTTCGTAAATTGAGAGTGGTTAAAATGGTTTAATTTTTTATGTTAAATGTATTGAAATTGCGCCATTTAATGCAAATAATTAATATTAATATTTTTATATTTACCTACAAAATAAACAAGTTTTTTTCATCATAAAAACATGAAGTATGTATTCTATAAAATACATTATTACAAAAATGTATTATAATTTTTAACATATTTTAACAAAAAAAAATTTTTTAATTCATACATTTTTTTAAAAAATCATTAAAAAATTTTATTTTAAATAGCCCATTGCCAACTTAGACTAAAAAAAAAAAAAATTGGTTTAGAACGGAAAACCCGTTTTTTTTAAATTAAGCCACAACGCGTTAATTTTGAAATCAAAAAAAAAATTTTTAATTAATACATTTTTTTAAAAAATCATTAAAAAATTTTATTTTAAATAGCCCATTGCCAACTTAGAATAAAAAAGAAAAAAATTGGTTTAGAACGGAAAACCCGTTTTTTTTTATTTAAGCCACAACGCGTTAATTTTGAAAACTGAAATTTTAAAATAAGTGGGCGTCAAGGAAAACGATTTTAAAATGTTAGTGATGGGATATCTCTAGATTGACACAGATACCGAAGTTAGTGGCGGTTGAGAAATTACTACCGAGTCAAAAAATTTTTCATTTTTTTTTTTTATAATTAAAGCTAAAAGGTAAAGCCTAAAAGCTTTTGTGCAACCTTAAATATCTGACCCAAGCATGCTAAAAGATGTTTCTTCAAGTAGAGCAGCCAGCAATCTCTCTATTCAATCGACGCTATTTTTGAGTTGAGCAGTGGAGACTATTGTCGACGTACAAAGTCTACACTCTACTCAATATCTTTAGGAGCGTTGCAAGTCTTGGGAATTAATTAACACAAAGCATTTGCCACTCCGTGGAATATTGAATTAAATTTCAGTTGCTTTCAATTTTACAATTGTGCGCCAAGTTGGTTATATGACTATATAGTGGTGGCTGTGGGTATTCTTCATTAGAAATCATCTTGGCTGGTAGTCTTCTTCGTTTTGGCAACACTTCTCTTTATGTTTACTCTGACAACGGTTTCATTTCCATTTCCAATTCGGGCCAAGCCCAAGCATACAGACAGCTCCACTTCTATACATTCTTCCGTATCCCCCCAAGCTACCGCATAGTGGAGCATAGAGATACGAGTGCCTGCAGCCATTTGGCATCACCAGCGCCATCTTTGTGTGCTGCACTAATCAACTAATATGAAATGCAGCACACGAACGACAAAGGACTGGGCAAAGTCTGAGAGGGTGGTTTAGTGGCAAGTGGCAAGAAGGTCATGCCTGGAGCGCACTTATTGAATATTAAATCCAAATGGCCGACTTGCCATTGTTAACAGTTGCCAAGAAACTTTTTCAACAATATCTCGACATCTCAAATATGCCAACAGATTTGGATACAAAAACATGTGCAAGTTTACAGACAAAGCTAAGTTGATGCTTGAAAGGATTAATGCGGGATAAGCGTATCACTACCATAAACGACAGTTCGTGATGTGACGAAATGGCGGTAATAACCATATAATTATAGTTTATTTTGATATTCTGACTGAAGCCATATACTTCTGAGTATGCCTCAACTCTGTACATTGCTTAACAACCAAAGCGTCGAATAGCTGGGGGGTGATATACCCAAAAAAAAAAGAATTTTTATGTTTTACTCTAAAAGAGTGCGATTTTGGTGGCTCTAGCTTGCTATGCCCAGTAACTCTAAGCTACCCAGGAATATAAAATTTGTACTATAAAGACAGTACCCTGCATCCACTTTCCCCAAAAAAGTAGTTTTCAGGATGGTAGGCCCATTCCAGGGATAGAGTTAACAAGGTGGATGAGAGAATTTTTTATTCGATTTGCTTTGTTTGCCTAATGAAAACATCTTTACTGTAAAAAATATATTTTATAGGGTAGGCCATCTGTTGGTTTGTTTGTTAGCTGCATTTTATTCGTATAGTTTCCAAAAATTATTGGACAAATGTATATAGCAAATACAAGTTTGAAACTACTCATTTATGTATGAAAAATAATATCGCCCAAATGGCCGCACCGGGTGGCTCTAGAGGCTCGTATGCGAACCTCGTAATTGTTCGATTGTTTATTGATCCATGACTAAAATTGAGCAGCTTTGAACTTGACAACCAACCAAACCAACATATGGCCCACCCTGTATATGTATTCATTTCCTTTGACTTGAGCATTTTGAGTAGTAGGCATCTTGAAAGTTTTCATTATAAAATTTATCCTAAAGTTATTTAAAAAACAAAATAATTACAACCGTAGAATATGTCGCTTTTCTTAATTGTTTTGATATTTGTTGCATTTGCAAACGGTGCGAGGCATGGTGCATTCCAACTTGATGATGAGAATTTTGGAGGTGTCTTAATGATGTATGACACAACATTGGTTTTGTTTTATGACCCCCTTTGCAAATATTGCATTCGTCTGCAGCCCGAGTATGACAAAGCATCAGATGTGCTCATGCTCGATGATCCACCAGTCCAATTGGCCAAGATTGACTGTACTGGCGATTATGATGATATCTGCAGCGCTTTCTCAGTCAATGCCTACCCCACGCTGAAGATCTTCCATCGCAACAATTTCTCGCAAAATTATAAGGGTCCACGTGAGGCCAATGGCATTGTCAAATATATGCGGGACTATATGAAGGAAAGAACTCTGCTTGAAGAGAAGCTTAATTCAACAACAGAAATAATGTTTACCGATGAATACATAGATTACTAAAAATTTTAGAAAAATCTCATAAATTCCAAATTATTTTATAGTGTATTTAATTATTGTTTTAATAATTCGAAAATATGAAAATATAATTTTTGCATAGAAAATTTGAAGGATTTAGGCAAAAATATATCAATTTAGGGTAGATCTCATCATATATACAGATAATGCGCATCATCTGGTAAAATTTTGTTCTCCAATTCTGGTAGTTTCCGATATCACTTTGTTTATACGGACGAAAAGACATCCTGATCAACTCTATAGATACTTTATGGTATCTACCACGCCTCGTCCTGAAATTATTATACCTTAGTACCTACGGTACGGGGTTTAATATTAAAAATAGAAACAAAATTCATCTTAAAGATAAATAATTAAAAGGAGTGTATCGAATCCCTGACCTACATAGTCTCAAATCTGTGGGTCAAAACTAACTAGGAATTTTTTGAGGTTTCCCGTTTACTACAAAGTAGACATGTTTTGAATACACTAGTAGACTTATACTTTAAGTTAGGGTAATGTTTCAGCATTCAAAATCCGTTTTTTTTATCCTCACATGGCTTGTATTTTTTTTTTTATGACTATTTTAGTGAAAAAGGACATTTTTCAAAATACGGCTGCACATATGACGTCATAAAAACTGTACTAATTTGAATTTTTTCATTATTTTGATTTTTCGCATAAGTAGAGTAGACTACCTTTCCAAAATGCCCCGAATTACAAAAACCTACAGCCCAAATTATCGCTATTTCTTTCAGAAAAAGTCTTAGACACTTGAAAAGTTATCTATTTAATGTTATTAGTCATGATATGTAGATGCGATTTCTGTATAGTGTCGTCTTTTTATGATAAAAAATGACTGGTTTATTGAATTTTTAGTAAAAATGAAAAAAATTTCCTTTTTTTCGAAGAAATTTATTTTTTCACTTTCAACTGCATTTAACTTTTGAAAAGTGGTTTATTTGAATTTTTTATAGAAAGTAGGAGTCAGTACCTTTCAAATAAGCCCTTTTTCGTGAAATTCGAAATGTCTATTGAACACCAGCAGTTCAATGCATCACCATAAGTACGCGAAAAATCATGTTTTCACCAAAAAAAATAGGACATTTTTTGTTTATAATGGTGCCACAGCAATTTTTCGTGCGGAAAGTGGTTTGCGAGTTTGAGCTCCTGAGTGACCTGAATCTTGTATCGGTAAAGATCTTTTGTCAAAATTCGTTGCGTGGTCCTTCGTGAAATTTTAAGTTGTTGTAAACGATGCCGAATTCATATTCCTGGGTTTCGGGCAACACAATCGTGCAGTAGTAGTAGCAGCAATCTTTTCGAGAGACCGTCCGATACGTCAACGGACAGAAGACTTATTGTCCATAGTAGACCCAGTTTCTTCAAATTTATTACTGAATTTTAGACTTAAAAGTGAACGTGATTTTTGAACCTTTATCTACTTCTCTTTATGTAGAAGTGTAAACTCTGCTATGGTATGAATTAGAGGTCTGCATGAATGCATTCAAAACGGCGAATGAATAGCTCAGCCTTAAAACATATGCATATTTTTTGGTACCCATTTGAATGAATATAAGTGAATGGTGTACTCACACAAACATGGGTTCCAAAATTGTGAGTAGAGTACTTTTATGGTGTACTACAGTAGTGTACTCTACTATACTTTAGTAAAATACGTTTGAAAAAATGAAAAAGAGCAGAGAGCAGAGAGCGACAGAGCAGCGATCGTGAGCGTAATGAAAGAGATAAAATTAAATAAATGACATAGTAAATGCAGCAGGCATGAGCGAGAAAGCATAAATATTTTCTTTGTCAAATTGGGGTGGCTTGCGTGCTTGAGCAGTGTAAACGGGAAAATGTATACCCTTTCGAAGTAAGGTAACTGCTATGACACTTGTTAGACGTGTTTACATTCACGCTAAGAATTGTATGTATGAAATGCGAAAAAGGGTACATTTGTATCGGCTTTCAATCTGTTCAACGATTCTTACAGCGTGCAAAAAAAAACAGAAATGCGTTTTATGTTGTGTGTTCTTTGGTTTAACACATAATTTTTTAATATTTGAATAAATATTATTTAACAAATTTTTTGCTTCAATTAAAGTAATAGATATATTTAAAAAAAAAAATGATGGTTACACATTATTATTTGCTTTATTGATTTGCAATATGTTTTAAAGAAAAAAAATAAAAGTATATAAACGCAAACAAATAAACCAACACCTAATTTTTTAGCTCTAAAACAGATCAAATTAATGTCAATTTAACTGTCTACAAATACACACAGTTTCCAAAATGTTCATTGCGCCGGCTTTGTTTTTTTTGCTTTCCATTTTTTTGCCGCAACAGCTGCTCACGTACATGCATGTATGCTCGTTTTGTACACTACTATACTCAGTGTATTCATAACACTTTGCCTATGCTTATGTTAAAAAGACAGCATACATAAATATTCACTGTTGGCATGTATTCTATAGTAGTATACATTTTTTCTGTGGGTACTGCAAAAATGGGGTACTGTAAATTTTTGAGTACGGCATTTGTGAGTACCACATAGTACTATATAGTACTATGTGAATAGAAGTGAATGTAGCCATGCAGACCTCTAGTATGAATCTAGGGCAGTGGCGGATCCACGTGGGGTTTTCGGGTCCGGACCGCCCCAAAAGTTGTAAAATGGGTTGACAATCTTTTGCTAGCTCTGATATATATACAAAACGAAGTGAAGAGCCGCCTCTAAAACCAACTCCTGGATCCACACAAGATCTTGGGCATCAATCCCACTCCAATAAAATTTATCGTAAAAAATAAGTTCAATCCTTTGAAATATATGTAATTTTAAGGATGGTACGACAGCCCTCATAACTAAAATTCAAGATAATTCAATCTATATAAAATTTTTCTTGATTTCTGGTGCTCAGTGGGCAGTACTTGAAATATATCTAATAACATGGGATCATTCGTAAACTAGGTCACATCTGTTAGTCAGGTTGCATTTTCAATTGTCAAGCCAAAGCATGCACAAAGTTGAGCACGGAGCATCTTACAGCATCTTCCTGAAATGAAATTTGATTTCGCTTATCTAATATCATGCCAAGCAATTTGCCTTTGAGCTTATGCTTTTTTGTGTCATACATACGGGCTGGTGTGCGGGTGTGCGGTTGTGCGGGGTATGAGCAAATCTCTTTACAATGTTTAAGTAAAGAGAGGCCTTCAGCTGCTTTGTCCTAAACTGGGTCCAATACCAAAAGCAACAACAATGACGATGGCATCGCCATAAAAAACGTGTAACATTACCGAGGACAACGGCGAAATGGCAATGACAGCAACAACAAAACCAACAACAACAACATTAATAGTTAAACAGAAGCCACACACAACGCCCAAGTACAAGATTGTTAGGAAAGTGCAGCAGGGCAGCAGCACTTGGAAGGAGTTGGCAGCACCACAAAGGTGCCATAGCAATGCGCTTCACATGGCAGCTTGTTGGTAGAGTAGCAGGAGGGCGGTAACAAGTCGGATCTAGTCAGTAGTACATTGTAGCCCGCTGGGCGACAGTAGCTGCGGTTTCTTTTGACATGGTCCGGACCATGTATACTTTGGTGTCTATGGTGTATTTGAAATGCAAGGCAATGAAGCATTTAATCGAAAGTCATGCAGCTGCAACAAGGTAAGCGACAAACGAGTGGGCGTGGCATTGAGTGTATGCCACAAGGCGGAAATTGCAACAAAGCGACACCAATGGGTGACGGGCGACAGCGCACAGTGGGCTAAATGGGCAAATTCGCACTGAAAAAGTTCAGCTTGGAGCTCCGCGTTTGGTTTGGGTTTTTTAGAATATCTTTCTATATATGTATTATTTTAAAGAAACTTGTAGATGTTGTAGTAGCGAATCGTTGAATATTATGCCAGAAACTAAAGTTCTTCATCCTTTTGTGGTCAGTAAGAATTGGCGGACCGATGGGCTAAGTGTCTTGCTCCAATAGTAAATTATTAGCCTTACAACAAAATTTTAGAAAACGAAAACGAATGAATTTTATTCATTACTAAAGTAATAATTTGTATTCAAAATAATAAATTGTCGATAATTAACCCTGTTACACCTATTCGTTATCGATATGCCAATGTGTGTGTAAGTGAACGTATGCCGGAAATTCGTTTTGGGTTCGATCCGAAAAACAATAATAAATAAAATAATTAGCAATAAATAGGTATACTACTTGGAATTGGCATAAATAGAATCGAAGAACATCAAAGAATATTTCATATATTTTTTTAGTTTTATGTAGGTACATTTTTGAATCTATTTTACCAATTCGCTTTGATTTCTCTTGCAACAAAGCAAATTAGGAGCACCAAACAGGCCAAAACGAATTCGAATATTTTATTCGTTTTTTTTTACCTGGTCATGGAGACGAGTAATTATTAATCGGCCGAGCTCCGAACATTATATTGGGATTCGTTGAAAGCGAATATTTGGTGCTCCCAATTTCATCAAAACGAATTTTTGAAACCGAATGATTTGTTGCAAGAGGAATTAAAACGAATCGGCAAAATAGGTTTAAAAAAGTACGCATTTTATACTGAAATAATTTTTATAATATTCATTGATAATCTTAGATTATATTTATGCCAACTTAAAGGTATGTATTTATTGACAATTATTTTTATTTATTTTTTTTCTGACTCAACTCAAAAAAAACATGCACTGGCTGTGTGTTCGTGCATGTGCACATATTATACACGAACACATGACCGAAAAGAAATTTTCTTTTGTAACAAAAAGCTAAAGCGTTTTTAATTTGAATGAAACAAACAAAAATAATTTCGCACCAACACAACAGGAGAATTTATTGGAAAAATAAGGGAAAAATACGAATATATTATTATTTACGTTTTCCGGAGCACGAATTCGAATGAAATTGTTGGATTCAACATAGGATATTTCTGTTTGTACTCATGGATTAACTCAACCCAAAACTGTGGCCTTAAATCCTGGATCCGCTACAGACTATTTGTCATATTCAAAAATGTCAGCTTATATTTTTCTTTGGTAGCGAAGATTGCCGATATGATGCAGCATTCAAATTTAAAAATGAATCGGTTTCTTTGTTTTTAAATTTCCTCCACTGTACAGCGCTGTCTCTGCTTTCGTGTTGACCTTATTTGCATATGACAAACTACAAGATGTGTTGCCCAGAATGAGTCTAGTTTTACGTGAGCTGGATATAAGCTGGCTAAACTGCATGCCATGTATAGATACACTCTCTCCCGCATCGCTCTCTCTCTCTCTCTCTGTCGCTATATATCCAGAGTGTGGCATGCAGCACGTAAATTTGCAATACATTTGTGAGTTATGTGCACATTTTGTGCAAGGCTAAACAATTTGCATCCTACTATATACATCGTAAGAGTTGAGACTAGAGTTGCACGTGCACTATGATAATTTACGTTGCATACGTTGTGGGGCAACAGCACACTTTTATACATACATATATATGGTATTTTGGCAGTTCCCCCACCTGCTCACTCGCATTCCCAAGCTCCGAACTCAAACCTCAATCCCCCTGTAAACCCTTTTAACGTGTATATTTTTCAATTTACCTGCAAGGAATTTCTTGCAGAACGAGAAACCAAAGAGCTAAAAATTTCATTTTGTAACTGTCAATCTGTCGACACACACACAAACACGCTCATTCACTCACATACACACGCATTTATGGGTGTACTCAATGTACCATAGTCACAATGGCTGTTCGATTGATAAATGTTCAATGCGATAATTGAAACCGAATCGAAGCGAACCAAGTACATTGTCAGCACTTTGCATCCATGCAGGTTGAATTTCGATTGTTGTTGCAATGCAGTTTAATTACTCGTATTAAAGTCGCATTTGTCAATTGCCGTGAAATTCAAATTGACAACTGCCAGTAACAGTTGGCCATTGCAATTTTTTTTCTCTGGAAAACGATATGCAAGTATTTTGATACCCTTCCTTTTAATAAAAAGGGCGATGGGTAAGGGTGCAGTTTAAAGGGGTAGAAATTGTAGTACCTTATGTTTAATTAGTCACAATCAAAATGTTATTTTCAATCAACCGGTTTTGTGATCTTTGATCTTGACTCCATCGCGATAAAAATTTGCGAGTTTTCCTCGATTATTTCAATACATCTTTAATTCACGATATATATAGGGTGGGCCATCTGTTGGTTTGGTTGTTAAACACTCATAATTCGGAACATATTCGTCCAAAGTAGATGTTCTTCGATATATGTCCAGCTCAAAACTACTCAATTTTAGTCATAGATCGCTTAACAACCGAACAAAGCGTAAAAGTGGTACAGGAGTACCATGAAAATGGTTAGTTAGTTTAGGCCAGTGTTGAGGAGTCACCGAGAACATCGACGTGCCATCGTTCGCAAGAATTACACCTTGCTAGGTTCAAATGAATGGGAGAACAGCCAAATGAGTTTTTGTCAAAAGAAAGTCATTGAAAATTACGATGTTCGCATAAGGGCCAGCCGCGGCGCCCATTGGTAGTTTCAAACTTGCATTTCGTATATACATTTGCCCAATTTTGTTGGAAAAAATACCAATAATATGCAATTAACAAACGAACCAACGGATGGCCCACCCTATACTATAAAATTTATTTTTTTTAAATTTTTTAACGAGCGTAAAAGAAAATCTTGATTGCCTATTTTTTGTATAAAGAGTATATTTATACTAATAAATTTATTTTTACATTTTTCACGAGAGTAATAGAATAGGATTGTATATTGTATAAAGAGTACCTATATTTATGTCAAAGTACTCGCTCTGTTGTATTTATATTGAGTGTGTGGTTCCAGAGATCTATCTGTTCATGTTGTCTGCAGCCAGAAGTCGACCAACAATTTGATTTGCAAATTGCAGCATCAGCGTTTCTGCATGGGATTTGTGGTGACTGAGAGCAGGACACACAAAGGCGGGGACACGGGAGTGTCATGTCATGTGCAATGTTTTCAAACCGACAACAACATCAGCAACAAAAAGATTCAAAACCGCAGTCTACCGCAAAACTCAAACCCTATTCATTCATGCGGCGGCATTCGATTTGCATTCGTTTTTAGTATTTACATTCGATTGTTGATGCTGCTCGACAAAACAATAAAATTAAATTATGAATTCGCATATTTTAAACGCTTTTGTGCTCAAGTGGATACAGATGCATCAGTTTGTATCTGTGTGTCTGTGTGTGTGTGTGTGCTTTGTATCTGTGTGAGTGCGTTTGTGCAAGCCTGAGTAACTCTTTAGTGCATTGACTGTGTAAATGCCTCGGCCAATTAAACCATTTGGAAACTAATCGATCCATGAAATTGAAATTTGTTGCAGCACTTTGCAATTGTTTTTATTCAATTCAATTTCAATTTGGTCAATTGTAAATTTGTCAACGCTTCAATGTATCCGTCTGTCAGCATGTCTGTCTGTCTGTCTGTACGTTTGTTTCTCTGGCCGGCTCTTGATCTGCCAGTCCCTTGTCAAATGCAAATTAATTAAAAGCCTTTTAGGGGCAGGAAAATGCATTGCAGCAAGTTGTTGTTCTTGTTGTTACTGCTGTTGCCTTCAGCCTTGAAGTATGCAGCTACAAGCAGAGAATTCCAGTGAAAATTTCGAATCGAAAAAAATACCGTACGTAGATAAATGAGATTAATATTAAGTGTCAAAATGTTGGCAAATGCAATGTGTCAGTAATGCCTCCTGCTGCTCCTTGCAGTAGTTACATATAATACTTAAAAGTGTTCATATTAAAGGCATGCTGGTTAACGCTATTGAAATTTCTTGGAAAATACTAACAAAGTTTTGTAGTTTTATTTTGTACGTTCCCGGAACTGGCACACACAAACTTATAGATTTCAAGATAACTTTGGCATTGCCAGTAAAATCTGCATTTCAATTCAATTGAATTTTATTGTACACGGTTTCCAGCTTAGTTATTCTGTGGTTGTTCCTAAAATAAAATTAAAATTATTTTGAAATTTTGCTGAATATTTGCAATTGTTTGTTGCTTGACTTTAAATGCCCTTTACTCCTTTAAATACCAGAATGGGGTGAACTATACTAGTTTTATACACGTACTATGTTACACAATGAATTGAATGAAATCAAAACTAATTAAAAAGTAAAAAGTGGTGCCCATATGCAAACAAAACTCAAGCATGTATTACTACAAACGAAATATTGAACTATTGAAATGATTTTAATTCAAAAAAATCTTGCAAATACAAACTGAACACTCCATTAAAGAATTGGCATTTCCTTTCGAAATGCAAATGAAATTTTATATAAATATGTAAGTATGTATTAAGTAAAATTGCAAAAATGAATGTTTGGATGGCTTGTTGGTTGGCTGAATAGTTGGCTTGTTGGTTTGTTGGCCATTGGATTGCTGCACCATATGCATATTTTATGTTCAGGGCGCAGTCAATTTTATCATGATTATTGCAGGCCATGGCAAAACGTAAAGCGAATCAAAACGAGCAAAAATGAGAACGAGAAAAAGCAAGTGTTTTATGTTGGAACAGTCCGGCTAACTTATACCCTGTATCTTCGAAAAGTAACTACATCTTGCACTACAAGTTAAAAGTTATATTGTTTTGTTCACAAATTTGCAACAACTTGCTGGCGCCATCTAGTGATAAGTACTAGTAAACTTTCAGTAAAAGTTAAGTATTCATATACGGTCACACTAAAGATAATGACGAAGATAAATCGAAAGAGGTCAAAAGCTTCAAACTTCCGAATGCAAAGTTTCAGACGAAGAAGCTTGAAATATCGGGAACGATGTTTTCCACAAAGAATGATGGGTAAACGTCACTCAAAATAAGCTCCTTTAAGCTTTATCCTAGTGATTATTATTCCTAGATTGTGCATATAAAGTTTGTTTACAATATTTTTGTAACAAAAAACTCTCTGGACCATCTTTTATGAAGCCTTTCTATTGTGCAATTAAAGAAAGAAAGATAAACGAACCTTGCCAAATCGATTTCTTTAGTTGTTGCGCTAATAATTTTTGCACTCTGTGTGTTTCTAGTTGCTACAACTTTATTTTGCACCAAGTTAATATAACCTTTAGATTTTATGTACAGGGCATCGAAAAAAAAACAAAAAAAAAAAAACAAAATGGCCACACACAGTTGGCGTTTGTTTTTGCTGTTGGTGTTGCCTTTGGCTGGCAATGCATTGCAGTGCGGCATTGGATTTTTTTTTCTCCCCCTCCCCCCCCACAAAAGCAACAACAAGGGCAACAATTGTAAACAATTTCGTTTTTGGGGCAACAAAAGCATTCTAATCGGATTTGTTGTTGCAGCTGCGCAAGCAACGAAGCATATATAGTAGAACAAAAAAAAAAAAAAAGAAAAAAGAGCTTTCAAAAAAACTTGGCTGGAAATTGATATCGAAAGCAATTATGTTGGATTGGCAGGGTCAAAGGGTGAAGTTGAGGGCGTGGACCGACATTGCAATTTGCCATAGGCATCATGCATTTGCAGCCTGCCCTTGCGATAGTGCCCATAATCTTGGACACCTCAATGCGATCGCTAAAAGTCGGTCCAGCAACTGGTTTTATCCAGATCTATTAGTCAATCCCTAGTCACAGCTGAGCTCGTCACTCACAGGCCAACGCACTTCAACTCGCAAAGTGCTGCCACTGACGGCGACGTCGCTGTCGCTGGCGCTTGGCGTCTGACGTTGATGAATATTGCTACAGCTATAAATTCAATTACAAGAGCAGCCAGAGAGTAGGCAGCAGGAGCAGCAACAGCAGCTGCTCCTCCGTCCAATGTACACCCTACTACGCCTTCATAGAGTCATAACTCAACTGGCAAGAGCGTGGCAAAACTCTTTGGCTCTTTGCTATACTCGCGTTTCCTTGCTCTCACCCTCTCTCTTTAAGGCGCTCTGAGTGTTTTATCCACTTGACTTATTCTTTAAGCGTTGCGTGTGTGTGTGTGCGAGTGTGTGTGTGTATATGAGTGTGCATGTGCGTGTGTTGTGTCTCTGTGTGCGACGCGTCTGTTTCTGCAACTTGGGAATAGGGAATAGCCAGCGGTACACACACATAGGTATATACATACACAAACGAAAACACGCACACACTCTCATACACTCCTCGTCATTTGAATAGAAAACTAAAATTTGTTGTGTGCCTACATATCCTAAGCTAAAAGAGATTAAAGATTGGAATAAATTTCGAACTTTAAATTATATTTTAATGCTAAACAAATAAACTCGTATCTACTTTAATTAAAAAAAATGTTCTAAAATTCTAAGTATAGCAAATTATATGATTTTTTTTATATAGGGTGGGCCATCTGTTGGTTTGTGTGTTAAACACACTTAATTCGCAACATACTCACTCAAAGTGGATGCTCTTCGACATATGTCAAGTTCAAAACTTCACAATTCTAGTCATGGATCGTTAAACAACCAAAAAACGCGTAAAAGTGGTACAGGCGTACTATGAAAATGGTCGTTCTGTGAAAAAAACTTAGTTGAGGCCAGTCTCGACGAGTCGCCAAGAATTACACCTTTGCGTCGAATTTTGCAAGCGAATCTGCATTTACACGCTTACAAGGTTCAAACGACGCTTATTCGTTCAATGGATGGGAGATAAACCAGATGAGTTTTCGTCAAAAAAAGTCATCGAAAATTACGATGTTCGCATGCGGGCCTATAGAGCCAGCCGCGGTGGCCGTTTGGGCGATATTATTTTTCATACTTGCATTTCGTATATATTTTCGTTGGAAAATATACGAATAAAATGCTATTAACAAACAAACCAACAGGTGGCCCACCCTATATTAGTTGTATCAATTCATTATACAATTCTAAAATTATTATTACGCTAAGATTGAGTGAAGTTTTTAATTTTAACAAAATTAAATTGTTTGTCTCTTTTAGCTCCCTTCGTAATTAGTTAAAAACTATAAATGGATATGAAAATTTATTACTTTTGACTATCATTGCCCATAGCAGCGCATTACGTCACTATTGATCAATAACATTATAACTTATCAATATCTATCGTTTTCATTACCATTTTCAATTGGTTTTTCGTAACAATTTAGATTAAAAATGTTTGTGTACTATTCAAGTGGCCAGGAGTGCATAAACACTCACTTATAGTCACGCTTCCATTATGTAGACATAGACTGGCGCACAATAAAATGGCAAAAGGAAAACAGTTAAAAAAGTAGAAACTCAAAATAAAACAAATGTAATAAATTTTAAACATAGAAATGATAAATTGCTCGGGGACTTTGCAGTAAGAGCAGAGCATTCTGCTTCCAGAATCTACTAGTTCTCTCAACTCTCAGCGCAGTCCCTTTCAGCATGTTTGCCACAATTTACGCAACATTTTTAAAATTTGTTTGTGGTGGCTTCACCCCACTACATAAAAAGCATCCCTTTTTTTTTGCAAGTTGTTGCTGCATCTTTTGCTGTACGTCATCTTGTAGTCATTGCTGTATTTATCCTGCTGCTTGTCATCATCTTCCATGTCTGTTGTCGTTGGTTAATTTTGCTTTGCATTGAAATTGATTTAGCGCAAAGTTTTTTATTTACTTGACAGCCAAAGTTGCCAGCTAACTGGTTTGTTTGCCAACTGGAAATCCTTTTTGACGCGCCCTCGAACTCTTGGCCCACACACACACATACAGATACACCCACACACACACACACTTACTAAAAGTAAAACTTAAGTCGCATTAAAGTTGCAGTGCAAAATGTTTACCAGCAACTTTCTTGACAGCTCCTTGTTTTTGTACTTTTCGTGGTTGTTGTTGTTGTTGTTGCTATGCTATTTGCACTAACTGTAGTTGCGCTTGCATAAAGTTTTTCCTCAAATGTTGTCACCAAATGCAGCCAGAGACATTGTAGCACATTTTCCCTCATTAGCCTAAGCTCAGCAGCTGCAAGTGCTGGCACATTATTTTAAAAAATTCTCATTTTTCTTTTTGCTTTTTTTTTCTCCACTTTTCTACAATATTTATCTTGCTGTCTTCTTTTGATCTCTTGCAGCAACTTCATAGAATCCGTGATTAGGACGTGTTGTACCCTAACGCTCTAAATGCAGACGATATGGTAAGTTTTTATCCATTAAGCTTCCATCGCTTCAAAATTCCACTAAAAGCATTGCATACTTTTGGGAGTCTGATGGGAAAACAAACTCTGAAACAATGCAGCAACTGTACGGTCTACACACTGCAGCTGACAAATTGTTGACCTAGCGCACACAGATACTCACACACACATACAGAGTGAAAAGATGTTTGGCTGCGAGTGGGCGAGCTCTGAGCTCATGCATTACGCATACGACGCATATGCCCTGAACTATTAGCTGGCACATTGCATATTTATGAAACTGTTTACAATTTTGGTAAAGTGCATAGAAGACCAGCTCAAAGAGTACCACACTCAAGTGTTGCCAAATGAAACAAAATATAGTCACACAAGGTCTTTTGGGTGTGCATGTTTATTTTTGTTGTTTTTGGTCTTGTTTTTGTGAGGGCACTAAGCCGAGTCAAGTTTTCTAATTAAAAACTACAAACGATTATTTTTAAGCATAATAAGCGCAGAATGTCGCCTGCCACACCGCACAGATACCCATGTAGTGTGTTTTTACGAGCAAGTTTATTGCGTTTTTATAGAGTAAAGTATTAGTAAACTTTGTATGTTTTTGGTAATCATTTTAGCTATGATGAAACAAGTAGCATTAGTTATTTATATGAGTTTTTTACAAAATATGCATTTAACTAAAAAATTTAATTACAATTGATTGCTGGTAAAAAGTTTTCTTTAAAGTACCCGAAGCCTTGCTACCTTCAATAGCTGCCTTTTTTTCATTTTGGTTTAATTATAAAAAAAATAACTTTAATAATGTTTAAATAATGAAAATATTATTGTGACGACCATGGTGGAATCATATAAGGTATCGACCGTTATTATTGAATGTAGTGTATGGAGAGGTCAAAAGCTTTTCTGTTGAGAAAGCTCTCTTGAAATTGCTTTGTTATTGTGAGGAAGATACTAAAGGCCAGAAAGTGAGCATTCGAACGCTCGTCATCAAAGCTGACCCTTATTGAATGTAGCGTGAGAATGCGTGTAAGAAATCTCTCAAGAAATTGCTTAGTTTGTGTGAAGGAGACAGATTTATTTTTGTTGTTGCTTTGCACCGACGATAAGGGCCCCAAACGAGAAAGTTTGCGTTCGGACGACATCACCTTATTATTCCAACATAAGGAAAAACTTTTGTACATAACAGAGATAAGCAAAATTTTATGTTTTGCAAATATTGTTAGGTTCATAGGCTTCTAGATTTTAAGAAGATCAAACTAATTTACTTGTAAAATGGGATAATATTAAAAGTGTAACTAAAGATCTTTATAAAAGGCTAAAAGAAGCGTTGCATCCAGGGTAAAGAAATCAGCACAGATCATGTGTTGACCATGTTAATAGTTTGAGGATAATTGTGGAACAATCGATTAAATGGAGCTCCGCTATACTTGGTATTCATTGATTTCCCGAAGGACTTTGTTATCCTCGATCACAATTAATGCGCTTTCGTGCAAAGCTGTGCCTCTCAAAACACTGAGTAGAGCAGTGAGACAGGGGTGTGTTCTCTCACCACTGCTGTTCAACATTGTTTTGAACGTACTTATGACCCATGCGCTAGGTGGGGTCTTCACAGCCGCTAGGACGATATATGCCTTCTGAGTCATAGATTTTCCGATATGAAATTTAAGCGTGTCTAAAAATTAGCTGCTCGAAAACCAAATCAATTCGAATTTACTACGAATCAAGTGAGCGGTTCAAAATTGGTGACTCGGAAATATCTGAAGTAGATTCCGTGGTAAATTGGGAAGCATAAGCATGGCGGATTCTCGGAAGACATACCCTTCCGCATCGGAAAAACCAAGCAGTTTTTTGGCCAGCTATTGAGACTGTGGAGCTGTTCGAACATTTCAAGGCAAACAAAGCTGAAAATAATCAACTCGAACATGAAGTGGAACGCCGCTGCGAGTAATGTCAATAAATTGAAAATTTTTGTAACCCAATGCCTGCGCAAGATTTGCAGAATTTTCTCGTCTAATAGAATGTCGAACCAGCTATGGGTCCAGACACTTCAACAACCTATCCGTCAAGAAATGCAGGAAGATATAGCTCGAATCGCCATTGACTGGAATCCATTGGGTAGCAGAAGCAGGGGAAGACTTGACTTACTTGGAAGACGGTAAATCGTAAGTGGAGCGAAGCGAAGGCATTGGCGCAAGATCGAAAAATTGGAAGTCATTCGACGAGGCCCTATGTTCCTATTTGGAAAAATGCGAGCCTATATAAAGATCCTTATTAATGTCTAACAGTAAAGCCGATAGATATTTTATTTTTTTTCTAACATTAATCTAATCAAACCAATTTTAGATTCTCGAAATTTGAAACATTTTGGGCTTTTTACTGGCATAAACAGAATGAATGTTCTACACATATATACATATGTATCAACACAAAGACCACATGCACACACACTCATACATTTATGTGACATTTTTAGCTTTGGTGTGACAACTAAGACCAAATTTAAATTACCATTTGTCAAAATGGTTGCAGTTGCAGCAACGGCAAGAGCCACACAAAAGCAACAACAGCAACAAAAACACATATAAAGCTTTACACACACATACACACACATGCACACATGTTTACAGCGGCTTACAAACTGTGTCGACGCTAATTTCGACTGCTGCTGCTGCTCACTCACTGCTTTTAATGCTGCAGACATCGTTGATGATGATGATAATGATGATGATGGTGATTATGATGATGTGGCTGTCGCACGGCTGTTGCATAATGCTGCATCATGCCCTGCAACACACACACACCCACACACACAAGCATGCACATACCGCCAGAGCAATGCATTTAATGTGCACTGTACTGTACTGGCAGCAACAACAAATGCAACAAACTGGCGCTGCGTGTGTGTGTGCAAAATTTATGGCAGCCAAAAACTTGGCAACTTTGTATGCCAACAATATACATAATAAAAAATTTAACAAAAAATGTTAAATGTAAAATGGAAAAAGCTAAAACCAGAACGCAGAATGCAGAATGCAGAATGCAAATTGCCCGCTTCAATGCATATTTTTGCCAGCACACATACGCACTGTAGTCCACATGCCTGCCAAATACTCCAGCAACGTGAGCAGCGTGAAATTGTAGGAGTGTTAAGCTTGGTTTAAAGCACAGTAGCAACAACAACAGCAATAAGCTGTGTCTGAGGATACAGCTCTTTACTGGCTCACTGAACCGCTCCAAATGCTCACAAATTTATGCAGCCAACTTTTGGTGTTGAAGTGTTGACTGTGCCGCTTATTGTTGCTGGCCATTGGTTGCAGTAGCCATGGCCCATTGTGTTTTCCACATTTTCTATCTTATTTTTATTTTTCTAGTTTTTGAACATTTTTGCTTTGAAGTGTTTGCTTTTTTTAATATTTTTTCTGTTGCTTTTTGTGCTTTAGAGTACTGCAATTGCATTTTAGTGGATACTTTGCTTTAGCTGCTGCTAATTGGCTGTGGCCTGTTTTCTATTTATTCTAGCCTTTTGTCTCAGCTTTGGTATTTGACGTAATGCCGTAAATTTGGCAGTGTCGTGTGGAAATAATGCCCAAATTTATAAAGATATTTTGAAAATAAATGTGCAGTTCTGCTAAGGTTTTAATTATTTCTAGAATTTTGTGATTTCGATTAAGCGATCTATTCTCTTAGTCAGCACATATGGACATTCCGGGCAAACAATGTGTTGAAAACATCCGAGGATATGAGAAAATTTTTCAAAAATGCTGCCGGATTCTGTACCATATTGAATTCATTATTAATTCACTTAAATTTTTTTTGTTGAGTTTTGACTACACTGGGCGTGTTTTTTTTTCCAACAATTTCGCAAAAAAGTACGCAATAATGGCGTTGTTTTCGAAATAAGTATAATATGTAATACCATGTAATGCTTTCTGTTGGCGATTTATTCATTTGTATTAAAAAAACCCTTAAATTGTACATGAAATAGGAGTAAAAAGCCGAAAGATTCATCAGTGGTCAAGTTTTTTTTTGACCAGCACTGTATTTTGTTACCACATGGCCACCAACTTTTCAGCTCTGTACACGCATTTTTTGAGTTATTTCAAAAATATACACGAATATGCAGACCCACAGCCTGAGAAGTCCTACTCAGTTTTAAAGTTACATTGTATACACACAGGCGCCCGTAGTTTAAAACAATCGAAACGGAATTAAACAAACCAAAAAAACGCGTGCAGTGCAGTACAAAACCATCAAATGGAAATGTAAATATTTTTATCTGTGTGTGTGTGTGTAGTGTGTATGAACATTGCAACAAATGTTGCACATAAAAATTAATTGCAAAAAGCGTTGAAAAGTGTGAAAAGCAAACGCCACTGTGCAAGGCATTGTTTTAGCAAATAATGTAGCTACAGTACACGCCAGCTAAATAGAACCGGGTTCTATAAAAAGCTATCATAATTATTCATCACAAAAACCAGCAATGAAAAATCCCAACTCTCATACAATGTAAAGATGGTTAGCAGTGGTTGGCAGCACGGACAACAGCACGGATGAGAGAGAAGAAGAAGCAGATAGCAGTCAGCAGCCGATAATTAATGTAGTGAATGAGCAGTCGAAACAGTCAGTCGTAAAAGCGGTAGTCAGAACAGCAGAGAGTAAAAGTTGTTAAAGTCGTTAAAGTCGCTAAAGTTGTTAAAGACGTACTAGCTTTAAGACACTGTTTTATACAATAAACTACATTAAATAAACTCGGGATAAACATCAATCCTACATACAATATCTATTAAATAATAAAATTCATGGTGTTAGTCGCCCCAATCACCGCTAGATGTCGCTAGCAAGTTTTTATCGCCTAGGTGGCGTACGCGTGTAGTTGCATATAATATAGAGCATTATTGAAAAAAAATGTAAAATAAAGGGATTAAGATAAGTAAGTAAAGCGATTAGGGGCTGAACCCCTAGTTTAGTATATCATTTCTTATGTTGTTTATTCTAGCGACACTTTTGAGGTTCTACGAATCCAAACCTCTGGTAGCTTTTGTACATTTTATAAAAAAATATTCATCTCTAATCTTTATTAAATTGTATATGCATCGTTACATTACTTTGGGCATGCAAAAACAGTTGAAAACATGCTGTCAATTGAAAAAAAAAAAATTGAAAGTTCTGAAGTCTGTACAAAGTCGAGAATACTATCCTTCCTTAGCGATAACCACTAAGGAAACACCGATTTCAAAAGAGTCTTCGCCTACTAAGGGTTTTCAAAGCAGGCGTTTGTTCAACGACTAAAAGCTTGGCTGCAAATATTCATTTACTTATACACAAAAGGATCTGTACATTGTTTATCGAAGCCGTAGGAAGAAGATAAGAAAATCTTGAAGGTATGTCCTGACTTGGTGAGTGCGGCATTACTATAAATCTCAGCCTCTTGTTCATTCCTTTTTGAGTGTATCTTACGTTTTGTCAAAGTTTCGAAAGAAAAAAGGCAATCAAGATCTTCAACTATCAAGGTTTTAAAATAGTCGACCATGATGATAAAGCCTGAGCAATGAACAGCCTGATTATTTTTTGGATTCTGTTTTAAAATACCTTTGCCTTTGTAGAGCATCGTCTGAAGACGCACATTGCTTCTTCAACCCCCAAGGCCTAAGTCTAGTCTGAACTAAATTTCTATTAACTAATAATAATTGTGCGTTATGGTGTGTCTTTACTGTACCCATTGACGTAAAGCATTAAAAATGACAAAACTAATTCCATTTAATTTTTTTTGGTTGCATGGCCCTCATACGGTTGTCCTGTGGCCTGTCGTCGGTTGCTCGTTTGTGGCCTTAACTTACCCGGTTCTGCCACAGTCTGCAATTAACGTGGCATAAACGTGTGTATGAGTATGTGTGTGTGTGTGTGTGTGTCCAGATGTATGAGTGCAGCAAATATTTTCCAATTATGTGGCAACAAATTTTTGCATTGACATCAAAGCGAGTGAGCAACGAATGAGTAGAGCAAAAGTTTTAGCTACTGTACTGAGAGCTTCGGTTTGTTGGTTGATTTTTCCAGCTGCCATTGCCTTAATTATTCAGCATGACACATTTTTCCATGTATGTGTATACTACTCACACACACACACACATACTCACTCACGTAGCACACACATATGTGTGTATATGCCTAGTGCCTAGTGCTGCACATGTGACAACTTCTCAAAATTAATGGGTACAGTTGAAATGTTACATGGAGTACTTGCACACACATACACTCACTCACTCATACGCATATTCGGGGATGTCACGAAAATCTTTGGATTCTTCTCTAAAAGATTTAATTTTTCGAATTTCTGTTTTCGAGTTCAAAATCATTTGGTGTTTTAACTTTGTCGTGCAGAAATGCCTAAAGGCAAGAATATCCAAGTAACGGAGTAGACCTAGCAACGAGGCATAAAGGCAAGATTACCCGACTAACAACAATCAGCTGTTATATTGTTTGGTTTAGTTTTCTTAAGAAAGTTAAAAAATCTCGTCAACCTTGCAGATATTGGCATTTCTGACAACAGTCTTTTAGACAAGAATGCCTTAACTTTCATAGTCAACGATATGTGCCGAGCATAAATGAAAAAAAGTGAATCTTTCTCTTCTATTGTCTTGGGACTAACTCCAAGCCCATTTAAAAAGTTATCAAATAGAGAAGATTCATAACAATTATTATTTCTTTGCTTACTTCAATAGAAAACATGATTCGACTTATTAAGAACCTCAAATAATTTCCAGGTTCAATGTCGAGAAAGTTGGCAACTCTATTGTATTATTAGAGCAAAACGGTTGCCATAGATTGAAAAATAATTAAACTTTAAAATTAAAATAAACGAAATATTTAATATTATGGAATTTTAGAGCTACCCAAGTCTCGTCACAAACCACAACAGATTTAAAACGAACCAACAGAATTTTCGGTCACACCGAAATTTATAATTGGGTTGTTTTTTGCTTGGCAGAGATTTTCGTGACATCCCTGATGGTGAGTGTATTTGTCAGGATGTATGCCAACACACACACACAGACTCCAAAAATGACAACAGTCACCTAGTTATGTGTGTACGCTTGATGACATTAGTGCAACATTGCAGAGAGACCAATTCCGGCCAAGTATAACGAAAATGCCACCGGTCATTCGCTAGGAGTAAGGGTTATGATTCCGGCTGTGGTTGGGTTGGACTTGGGGCGTGTTTTGTGGGACGGTTGGCAATTTACGTCGGACAGCAGCCTCAATGGCAAAGGACACTCAATGCGTTAACTACATGTGACAAGTTCTGGTATGCATGTATGTGTGTGGCTTCTCTGTGTGTGTGTGCCGGACTTTAACGTTGATTACGAGCACTTTATGTGAAAGTCCCCAGTTACGTGTGTGGGCGTAACGTTCTGTGCTCAGTTTTGCCAAGTTAAGTTGGTGCTGTCTGTTTTCCATCATCATCATCATCACCATCTTTGCATGAGCATGATGTATGGACCCGTATCCTAAACTCTCTATGTTTTACAATTGTTGCCATTTCTGGTTTATTATCAAAGTCTATAATCACAATAACAACAATAATTTGTATTTCTGGCACAAGTCATACATGGAAATTGCATTTTATGTATCTTGTATTTCATTTTAAATCAAGTTTAATGACAGCTTGTATGTATCGTGGGCGTTTCTATTGAATGAAAGCTATTATAATGTGGTATCTTCCCATAAAATCGCGGTATATGGCTTTATCACAATTTTGGCCATTCCTAGCTTGTTCTTTTAAAAAATCATTGAATGAAAGCTATTATAATGTGGTATCTTCCCATAAAATCGCGGTATATGGCTTTATCACAATTTTGGCCATTCCTAGCTTGTTCTTTTAAAAAATCAGACAGCATGTCTATGAAGACATAAATTACCTAAGTACTAAAAGAGTTGTGAGGAATTCAATGGCAAGTATGCAAAAATACCAAAACCAAAAATTCTATGACAATACCAAAAATCTCTATCAACTTTGGAACTCCAACAATATTTAACACATAATTGTTTACAATAAAAATTAATATAAATCCTTAAAATTCATTACCAAATTTTTTGTCTTTATTTAGAAGAGAGTACTACTAAAATTTCTGCTCTGCTTTTGCCAAATATCGCCAGTTGCACCAAGCCGATTAAGAATATTATATTTCAAATTGTACATATATTTCTTTTAAGACGCTTTTACTAAATTTACATTGACCAAATATTTCATATTTAGCTTATTTTTGACTACATAAATTAATACTTATAAAAAAAATTTGTTTTGATCAAGTTTATCAAAATCTTAAAGAAAATATAGGCATAATGGGTATAAAACAAAAAAAAAAAATTGCAGGAAGTTTAATTTTTATATATATATACTTTGTAGGGTCTAAAATAATTTTTACTCACTTTCACTTCACTCTTAATAGAAATATTCCTTGTTTCAAAAAGCTACACAAAAAATGTTTTTCAGCAGAAAACTGCATTAAATTTCGAAAAAAAATAAAAGAAATTTATATAGCGCATACGCCATGTTGACGCTAAGCGAACGAAGTAGTATGTAGTATGTTAACAATAAACCTGTGACTTAAAGTGACTATGTCTTTATAAGGATTTGGCTAAATATATTTTATTACGTTATGGACTTTAGTGCCGTCTTGTATCGAAAAGTACTTTTTGTAAAAAAATTTCATTTACATAAAGCACAAAATATTATAGTTAGTTTAGTTTACAATTTGCTTTATTTGCCATAATAAATAAAAATATTTCTTAAAGCTAGCCTAACATGTCATATCAGATGTTAGGTTTCCTTCTTTACAACTGAGAAATTAAAAAAAATAAATTCATAAATATAAACGAGTTAAACTCGAATATTTAAAAATTTTTTTTTTTTATATATTTATTTATTTTATTGTCAAACAGCCTACTTACATCAAAGGCTTTAATCCAATAGGTAAACTACAAAATAAATTATTGAAATTATCTCAAAATGAGTCCTCTATCACTTTTCTACGATTAACCCTTTTATGCACGCTTTTTGCACAGAACAGGCAGATTTTTAATGACACTTGTTTTTTACAATATTATGGTCAAATAACAAAATTGAATCAAATTTTTAAAAATTTAGTAACTCCAACTACTTTTAATGTTTTGTTTTACATGTACCACATTGTGCATTAAAGGAGTAAAACTGAGTGGCAAAATTGACTAAAGCTATATTTTGTTTAAATCAAGAGACGGTTTGTTATCATACCATTTTACAGCAAAAATGTCATAGTTTCTCATATGAGCCGCCATTTTTTTTTTCTTTTCTAATTTTGCTTCAGAATCCTATTTACATTTTCCAAAACGATTGGAAGAAACTGTTCCAGTTGCCGAAATTTCTTTTTTTATCGAAAAATACTTTCAAGTGAATGACTTCAACATTTCGTCTGTTATCATAAGTTTCGTCTAAATCATAATTGGGTCTTTTAAATTAGGCCACTTATACAATATATCATATTCAGAGTCATCTTTCTTTTCGTTAATACTAGAAAAATGTTAATATTATTTTTTTCAAATCGTTTCCCACTCATAGCCTTAAAGTCTGATTGCCATAACATTCCCATTTCTGGATATTTAACTATGCCCATTAGAAGCAAAATACGTAAATACAGTTCTATTTCATTTGGACTTACATTAACTGACCTGAATATAGATTTGTTTCATCAGAAAATTTATGTATCCTATCATTATGATTATCCAAAAACATTTGAAGTATTGAAGAGATATGCACACTGCTATAACATTACCCATAATACTCCCACGAATAATCCCCCTTCTGTTCCAGGTCTTTTTTTCTCAATTTTAATGTGTTAAGAACAACCTTTTGATGTTTTTGAATTACTCCTCTGTCATAATGTCGTCTATTATCTGCTCCTTATCAAAAAATTGTATTTCCTAAATTGTATCCTCTTTTTCGATCCATATCTTATATAAATAAAATATATACTGCTGGAAAAAATAATTGAACTTAACAAATTGCAATCTAAATTATTTTTGCAACAATTCAAAAAATACTCTGTTAATGCACGATGTTGTATCAATTTTACGTTGTATTAATACTATGTGTATTAAATTTACCTGTTTCTTGTTGTAATTCGCTTTTTTATAAAGTATTTAAGCAGTAAAAAAATAACCAATGCTCTGGTGTTTTGTTTAGTTACTAATTTTATCAAGTAAAAGTTGCATCTTTTCGCTGCTCAAAAAAAGTCAAACGCTAAAAAATCAGACTAAATAATAATCTGTCAGAGAGTACTCTCTCTACTCGCCCGCACCTTGGTATTTGCGTTACACTTCTTAGAGTTTATAATGTGCTTGGGCTGCCGGCCTTGGCTAACAAGCGCTGAACTGAATTTGCTCGAGATTCAAATTAAATGTATTACTTAATCATCATTTTTGACTTCTTTCTTCTCTATTTCAATTAGTTTGCAATTTATTTTTTGTAATTTTAAAAAAACAACTTTTAATCATTTTACATGACAATTTTAGGGAAAACAAATATAATAGGTAAACACATCTAACCTGTTCACAAATATACAAACGTGCATGAAAAGCAAAACGTATTTGGCTCGACTGCAATGCCTGTATTCGATTTTGTCAACGCGTTATGTTTAGGAAATGCTTCGCTGTTATTTAATACAGAAAACATAGAGATTGAGCTGGAAAAAGATACTTAGTAGCAACTATCATCAGATTGTTTAGGACCCTAATTTAGTCTTAAACAGAGTTTTCAAGCGGCATGTTGCCCTTTCCGCCCTTAAAGTGGTTGGTGTGATTTTTGCATTAATATTTTTTTTTTTTGCTATTAAAGTTAGATTCATGTTTTTGTAATCAAAAATCATTGGCAGTAAAATCTAGCATTTTTCAAATAAATAAATATAATTATAAAATATAAATATAATAAATATAATTATTTGTCTTGCTGATGATTTAATTAAAAATTATAAAGTAAATAATTTAGGCTTCTTTTTATTTATTTTGCAGTCAGGGTCTAGGCGTTACATTCTAAATTTATATAAAATACTTATCATAACCTAGGGTAGCGATTGAACTAAAATGTTTCTATTTCTAAGTCCATGCATAAACATCAAAGCAAACGCAGCCAGAGCCAATGCTTCATTTCGTTTTGCTTTTGCCGAGCCCAAGTCAATGCAGAAACATCAACACAAAGCACATTTTGTGTTTGATTTTGGTTTTGCGCAAACCGAGCCCAAGTCCACGCATAATCTTTCAACGGTAAAAAAAGCTCGGAGAGAATTTTCGCCTCTGTCTATTTGGTACTCTCTGACAGATATTACGGAGACTGCCTAAGCTTTTGAGCTTGCATTTGTTTTGCACGCCAACACTAGATGGCTAAGAACTCTACTTTTTTTTACCATGTGTGCTCCTAAGAGCAAAGCTAGCCATAGATGGCGCTGTAGAATTTAGTGTAAAGGTTTGAAACTTGGCTTATATTTCCGAATCAAAAGCTGCGACACTGTTTTTATAGAAACCAAATGGCATAAATAGTTGCTATAATATATATATATAAGCAAAGTTAATGTGATATATCAGTTACAATACTATAATAATTAATAAAAAACAAAAGCCTCAAATCTTTAGCTACGAGTGCTTCCTATTAGTTATGTTAGTTTTGTAAACTTACTCAATCTTTATTAAATAAATAAATAAGTAATAAAAAACGTTATCGTTATCTCAAACTCAAAAGATAAGTTTCCTTAAATCAAGTTTATTTTTATTTATTTATTTAGTTTGCCTTATAGTTAGTTTAGTTGACCTTATATTATAAGAAAAAGTATAATTTATTTAGAAAAGAAAATAGAGCGAGGGTATATATATATGAACTAATCTGCGTCTCTAGCCCGATGGATGAACTTTTTAAGGATATGCAACAACTCACATCAAGAACTGGCCAGAAACTTGGATTTACAATATAAAATTTGAAACAAGGAAGCAAGATACAAATTAAAAATTATATCACAAAAAGAGCCAATGGATCACTGTTGACAAAAAAAAAATCCTACGACTTGCATCTTACATACCAAAAATCGTTTTTTTTTTTGGAAGAACTTATAATAAAGTATATTATAAATATAGGCATGGTTGTGTGCTTTCTGAGCAAGCAGCGAAGTGTCTTGGACATGTCTAAATTTTTAGCTAAATAATGCTTAGTTTTAATAGAATGTTGACAAAAATAAAACCTATGTTCCACCTTGGAATGAATACTTTGCCAAGGGGTACGAAACAAGATAATAAACTTTGAGGTATTGAGGCATCGAGAAAGACGAAGCGTTATCGGTAATAAAAGAGGCAAATGTGCCAACCGTACGTATACGTAACGATTGACAGCAGTAACAATACGTAACGTACTACTTATAGTCTTTTATTATATTGTTCCGCGATGGTTGCCGCCACAAGATTTTTGAGCAACATTTGGCGTAGAATATAATCAAATTCTCAAACACTACGGCTATAAAATAATAATTGAACTCTTAAGCCAAAAATTGCTTGCTCGATTCGTATCTTAGTGCACTGGCTACTTCATTTCCTGGGACATACAGAACGTACAACAGAAGCGTAGATAGATTACTAATGATGACACCTAAACCAATACATACATGAACTTTTTGTAATTTTTTTTTTAGAAATATTACTTGCTTAATGAGCTTAGTAAGTTCTGCAATTATTGGCACATGCTTTTCAATATTTATGTTGTCAATGAGCCAACTTATTAATTTCACGTCACACACACACACATACACACACTCTCTGGCGCATAATATTTATAGGGCTATTAAAGAGCGATTTAAGCTCCAACTTAAAGCAAATAAATATAGCAAGGAAATTGCAAATAAAACTGACCCTCATTTGGGACGGCGACAACGAGAATTACAACAACTACAACAAAAGCTAACAACTTAAAAAAGCAATGACCGCTGGCAGTGGACAAGACAAAAAAAAAACCAACACGACTACTATGGGAAAATTGATTAAAAAACAGCGTAGAAAATACAAACCTAAATACACAATTTTTTACAAGTTGTGTTTTTTTACACACTATTAAAGGGATTGAAGCTAGCGATGACTATGAGGGAACACCGTGGAGCGTGTAATCCGGACACGGATGCAATGGCATTGCGGGAAGCTGGCTAAACAGTATTGGGTGGGCGTGACAAAGCGTAAGGGCGCTTGAATTGATAATCAAAAGAAACAGCTTAAAGCGTTAACAGTTGTCGGACACAAAGTCCAGTGAAACTACACGGAGAGAAAAATTACAGACTAAAGTATACATATGTGAGGACGACTGAAAAAATATATCTCCATTTTTTGCATATATATTCAGAAGCTGGTTTTAATACTTTACTTCTTTGGTTTCCACTTGCACACCTCTATCTTATATACATTTTCCAAACTTAATGTACACCTTACCTTAAGGAGCAGGGTATAAAAATAGTTTACGTTTTTCACTAAAGATTTCACAAATACAGAACTTCACAGAACTTTTGAATAAAATGTAAAAAATAATGGATTATATTCGAAACTCGATTTGTTTGCAATTACATTTTTTTTTTTTGAATTCTTAGGAATCTTTAAAAATATTTTGATAATAAGGCAAAATTTTAAAGTCGACGTCCTTTTTTGAACAAAAACGTTCATTGATTGACGTTTTTGATATTTTTCTAAATGACGGTGATTTTTTTTCGAGCAATTTGTTGGCATTTTTTTTTTTACACTGTAGAGCTTGGGACAAAGCATTTGCAAACTGAGTCTTTATATATGGGATGGATTGGTTACTTGAATTGAAATCAAATTTTGTTTGTATGTGTAAATGTGTGTGTCAACTGTTTGTTGACCGATACATGCGACTTTTTGAACCTTTGGGGCACACTTTGTGTGGATTCCATACGATTGTGTGTGAGTGTGTGTGTGTGTGTGTGTTGGAGTTGCCAAAGGTTTTCATTTTCATATATTATATTTCACTCACACCAAGAAACTTACTTATATCATATACATTGTTTGTTCGTATTTCTTTCTAGGGCACAACATGGCCTCAGCACAGATACGACATTTCTATAACACACCACCAACAACAACTACAACTACAACAAAGTCTACTTCTTCAACATCAACAACAACAAAAACAACTACACGTAAACAACAACTTTTACAACAACAACAACAACAATACGACAACTACGACTGCAGCAGGTTCAAAAAACGGAAGCAATTTGAAAGCGAAACGTATCTTAGCCAAAAGCCGTCAATACACGCCAAATTGGAAGCAACATCGGCGACAAGAATATGCATGTCAGCAGCAGCAACGAATGCAACAACAGCAGCAATACTTGTTGCAACAAGAACAACAACAAGTGCAACATCCGCTACAGATGATGTACAAAAAACGAGCGGAAGTCAAAAAAGTGCGTCAAACTGGCAATGGACAATACAGGAGAGCGCTGAGAGCAACAACAACAACAACAACAAACACTGCTACAATAACAACAGCATGTTGCACATTGCTGCTAATGAGCGGCAGGAATTCAAACAAAAGCAATATCCTGTACCGGAACAAACACAGCAAACATCAAGTTCAAATGTTGCTCATAACGATGATAATGATGATGATAATGTTGTTGCTCCTTATGATAAGCGCCATCAAGGTGCCACCAATGTTGCTACTATGGCTGCCACTGCTGCTAGTACAGGGGTGGCTCAAAATGCTGCCTGCGTTGAAAACGCTACAGAAACCATACGAACCAGAAGTGCATCATGCTGCATGCCTACAACACAATCACCACGTCTATCTTCCAAAGACCAACACGGTCCAGCAACATTGTTGCAAACAACTGCAACCCCCAACAACAACAATAACCATAACAACTATAAACAACGAAGATGCTATCAACACGTCGAAAGTCAGTCCCGCTCACGGACTGGACTTGACGTGGACATTGCTGCCATTAAAAGTGTCAGCATTTTCTTGGATTTGCAAAAATTTGCACGTGCTATATTTCCGCTTATTATCATCTTCAATCTGCTGCCTTTGTTCTATGCAGGTAAGTTCTGTTTTCGGAACTCACTCAGCTTTCTCACTCAACACTCACTATCTCACTTACTCACTCACTTACTCACAAATGAAGTGAAAAGTCGAGCAGAGACAAATTGTCACTGCTTGCACTTAACACTAATTGAGGTTATGTCGGTGGTGAGGCAGAGCCAGAGAGAATCCTTACCAACGTTTAAATTGTGTTGACCACAGCATTTACCTTTATGCAGATGATATTAGTAAGTAAGATGATGATAGTCGGATAACGACTATAGACTACGCTACATATCTATATATCTATATTTTAACATAAATGATGAGGTTTAGAGTTGCTCGAACCTCCTTAATGCAAAATAAAAGCTGAATCAAAATCAAATCGTAAAAAATATGCTCCAAATTAATGTACGTAATAAGGGATCTTATCTGAAACTTTGCTTGCTCTAGCTCTTACCATCTCCAAGATCTAGGCGTTCAGGCAACAGAACATGTTCAGATCAATGTCGTTTCTTCTCCTGACCATATTGTAGGCAACCTATAATGCTTCTGGTTGAGACTTTTATATAAAATTGCGTATACGCAATATTGCCATACATGAGCTTATTTCCCCCTTGTTCACTAATCCAGGGAGCATAGATTGCCGATTTACTCTATGTGTTTAAGTACGAGGAGTCATGTATCCGAGGCTTTGTCCTGCTTTGGTTTCGTTAATCTGTTGGTTATGGAAGGTGAATACTGATGGTGAAAGTGAAAGTACGAGTTTAATTCGTTTGATTTTGTTCTGAAAGAGATCAGACCAACTTGTATACTAACAAATAAACAAGCGGCTGTTTTCTAGACTTCACCATTCGTTACGATTTACATAAACAATTTCTTGGTTTAATTTAATTATAATAAAAGATTTTCATAAAACGAAAAACGTCAGTTTACAATAAAAGGCGCTACAGTTGGCATATTAATGAAGCTGATACAACTCTTATGGGTCATTTGGTTAGCTGTCCCAGCTGTAAGAAGCGATTGTTGCTATTCAAAGACTATACAATTTAATATAAGGCGGGGTTACTATCCTTGCTCGTACTATGACTATGCCTGGCAACATGTAATATGGCGTTCTGTGTGTTATTCAAAAATTTGTAATGATGGCCGTCGCCCGACATATAAGTATTGCGGCAAGGGACCGTGCAATATTCTTGGATGCAATTGCGACAATGGCTGCATAAGTGGCAATGCATTGGATGAATTTGTGGAACGATTTGGATCGAACCGAATTGAATCTGTAAGGTATATATAATACTCAAATTGGAGCTATATAATATTACGACGATATCTAAAGAATAAATGAACTTGTCTTCCATGACAAAGTAAGAGATGTAAGCTGAAAGTTTTATTTTCTATATCATACCATTTTCAAGACGGACATGTCTAGATCAATTTCTTTTATCATTTTGACCATATTGGATGTAACTTTTGTGGGTCTACGATGTCTGCTTCTCTCTGTTACAAACGTTTGCACAAACTGAATATACTCATTAGCTTTGGTACAGTATATACCAAGTATGAACATCGATTACAGTCGGGACCCACCGACTATAATATACTATACTTGGCAAACTTTAGTATAATTCATTATGAAAATTCGAGTTTGCAATGTAAACTATGAGACTTTTAAAACAAATTTCGTATACGCAATGTTGCCGCATATGGACGTTAAAGTTAAGAGTAGCTAGATAGATCAAGAATATTCCGCAAATATTACTAATATATTTTAAAACCATGAAGTTGTTTGATTTTACGCTTCGTTACGATTTGCACCAAGAATTTTTTGGTTTAATAGTATTAAATGTAGTTACAAAAAAAAAGAGATGCAAAAAATTAAATTCAGTTTATAATACAAGACGCTACAGTTGGCAATTTAATGAAGCTGATACAACTATTATGGGTTACTGGGTGGGCTGTCCCTGCTGTAAGAAGCGCTTGTTGCTATGGATCGGATATAGAATTCAATATAAAGGAGGGTTACTATCCCTGCTCGTACTATGACAATGCCTATGAAAGTTTACTATGGCGTTCTCTGTGTTCTACAAAAATTTGTAATGATGGAGTACCCCCGCCACATTTTTGGTGCGGCGTAGGATCGTGCAATGTAATTGGATGCGATTGCACCGGAGATTGCAAAGAAGGCGACCCAATAAAAAATTTTTTGGAGAGATTTGGATCGCACCGAATTGAAGCTGTAAGGTATATATAATACCCAAATTGCAGCTATAAAATAAATGAACTTGTCTTCCATGACAAAGTAAGAGATGTAAGCTGAAAGTTTTATTTTCTATCTCATACCATTTTCAAGACGGACATGTCTAGATCAATTTCTTTTATCATTTTGAACACATTGGATGTAACTTTTGTGGGTCTACGATGTCTGCTTCTCTCTGTTACAAACGTTTGCACAAACTTAATATACTCCTTAGCTTTGGTACAGTATATACCAAGTATGAACATCGATTACAGTCGGGAACCACCGACTATAATATACTATACTTGGCAAACTTTATTATAATTCATTATTAAAATTCGAGTTTGCAATGTAAACTATATGACTTTTAAAACAAATTGCGTATACGCAATGTTGCTGCATATGGACGTTAAAGTTAAGAGTAGCTAGACAAATGAAAAATATTCCGCAAATATTACTAATATATTTTAAAACCATGAAGTTGTTTGATTTTACGATTCGTTACGATATTAAATGTAGTTATAAAAAAAGAGATGCATAAAATTAAATTCAGTTTATAATACAAGACGCTACAGTTGGCAATTTAATGAAGCTGATACAACTATTATGGGTTACTGGGTTGGCTGTCCCTGCTGTAAGAAGCGCTTGTTGCTATGGAACGGATATAGAATTTAATTTAAAGGAGGGTTACTATCCCTGCTCGTACTATGACAATGCCTCTGAAAGTTTACTATGGCGTTCTGTGTGTACTACAAAAATTTGTAATGATGGAGTACCCCCGCCACATTTTTGGTGCGGCGTAGGATCGTGCAATGTAATTGGATGCGACTGCGAAGGACACTGCAAAGAAGGCGACCCAATTAACAAATTTTTGGATAGATTTGGATCGCACCGAATTGAAACTATAAGGTACCTATAATACCCGAATTGGAGCTATAAAATAAATGAACTTGTCCACCATGACAGAGTAAGAGATGTATACTGAAAGTTTTATTCTCTAGCTCTTACCAACAAAGCTGGTCGGACAAACAATATGCTTCATCCTAAAAATTGGTGTTTAAAAAGGAGAGAATAAATACTGGGAGTGTGGGAGGTGAAATAGCCAGTTGATGCCCAAAATTTTTAGGTAACCCAGAGTGATCACGTACCCAGCAGTTCAGCGCCGCCACGGTGTTACGAATAAGTTTGCTCTTCATAGTGTGCAATGATAGATCGTGAGCATGTTCTGCCTGCTAGGAGTTCTTAGCTTCCAATCTTCTTTTTCCCGAAAGACAACGACAAACTTATTATTCCATTTCCGAACCGCAAAGCAGCAGTCACTGTCGTCAGCCCCAGCGGGTATGCCTATCTCAGGTAGGATACTGCTGCGACCCGAAGTTAATGGCACCAGAAGATTTTGTGCCGGGAGTCTCGCAAGGATCGAGTAATGTCCAGGTAGGCCGCCCTTTGGATCCTCTGGAGGTTCTTTAGGTAGGATTTGATATTAGCCGCTTTCCACCACATCAGCGCTCCAGAGGTCAAGATAGGTCTAATTATATAAGTTTGCAATCCCCATTTTTGCAGGTGTAGTAAGCACCCAGCACTCTCTTCACACAGATATGTTGCTTCTGTAGATCTTTGAATGTTGATGATGCTTCGGACTACTTTATTCCATTGTCCCAGATGGTTAAGTTTGGTTTTTTGTGTTCTGAATCAATCATCAACAGACAGTCAGGCCTGTTTGATAGTAATGCAGTAACTTTATAGTGCCTTCCAATAACTTGACGTCGATGTCTTTAATCAAAGACCCTTCTGTACATATATTACATAATGGTGTGTCCATTCCTTAGGGTGTATCTTCTCTAGGGTGGTCTAGTTCTTTTTGTTACTCTGTGGTCATCTCATCTCTGAGTAACAAAAGTCATCGACTCTAGTGCTCTGTAATTTGCCAGTACCCCCGCGGGTGTATTCTAAGCAGTAAAAAGTAAAATAGGCGGAAAGTTCAACTCAAGTCTCTTGAAAAGTTATGGAAAATTATTCGTGTCGTCGCTGGAAGCTAAGACAAACATTAAGTAAGAAAGATTTTCATTTAAGCGATACATGATAGCTTAAGGCCTTTAGATATGGTTCTGTTTTCAAGTCATTCTTTACTGATTTTCTCGGTAAGATTCATCTAGCTAATTCTATTGTGTATTTGCACTTTATGTATACACATTTTATCTACAGTACATATTCATGCCTAAAATATGCTTGAGCCAGAAGTCACAGGGTACAGCAGCAAGGACAATTGCAGTTGAAACCAAAAACAACAAAACTTATTGCCACAGGCAGTGTTAATGTTGTTGTCTTTTTTGTTATCCTGGCAATTGAAATTGTTTTTGCTGCTAATTGTTCTGTTTGATTTGTGTAAATGAAATTTGTATGCGGTTAGTCCAGTTATTATGCATGTTTCGTTGAATAATTATAATGTATTTGGCCTATATATTTGGTCACTCTGAGAACCACAAACAAACTCATTATTTACATACACTGTGACAGACAGCTGCAGAGTTTAAGTCCCACACTCAAGTCACTTCCGGCTTACTAAGAAAAAGGTTCAAATTTAATGACTCACATTGACTTTGGACTGGCCCAAGGACTAGGGACTTTGCCTAACTTTGTCACTCGCAACAAAGCAAAAAACTTTTTACCATCTTTTCGTGTATTTTAAAATTTTTTTTTACATTTTTCAAAACATTTACAAAGCAAAATTATTTCTCAACTTTGGGTTGCCGGCAATGCAACAATGTTGACCTTTTCTTAAGTCGCTTACCCTGGCAGCAGGCCTTTGCTGTTGTGAGTCGTTCGTTTTCTTCAAAGTTATTAATTAAAAGACGACATAATTATTTAAGACAATATTCAAGCTGCTGGCCATTAGTGCGCCCAACTGAGGGCCCCGAATCTAACCTCAATCTGAGGGGTTCATCGACATGTCGCTTGCCTGCCACTGGTTGCAATCAGCAAGCAGCTCATCTAAGCACTTCTCAATCGCAATCGACATCATCTCATCATCTCAATGGCAACTTGGCTGCCTAATGTGGCAGAAGTAAAGTAAACAAAGGCCGCTCCATTTCAAAAGAAATCAATGAGACAGCCCTCAAACACTCCAGTTCCTCTATCCAAGCGGCCGCCTCCAACAACTGTGCAACGATTAAAGACAATTTGGCAAAAGGCCGGCGGTACACAGCTGCAGCAGTATCAGCCAACTTACGTTCTTATCAGCTAAGCGTCGTCGGAGATTTGCAGTTTTATCGAACTCTCTCTTGTGTTCTCTCAAAGCTCGCGCCTGCGCTTTGCAACACTTTCTTTTATCAACACTGACAGTTGGCTGCTCATTGGCTTATCAGTCGCACAGTATAGCAGTGTGCCGCAAATGTTTGCTGGGTTATGCATCCATTGTTTAGTGTCCAAATCGCACTGACTTGGCATGTTGTACGCCAATAAGCCAGACACAGACACAATCTTGCAGACAGCAGCAGCTTCGCCCTAGGTCGGCCCGCCCCCAAAAACACATTTGTCTGTGTCTTGGACTCATTCCGCAAGCGCCTTTACGCTGTTTATGGGCAGTTTAGAGCTGCCAAAAAGACAAGAAGCTAATGAGATTTGGACAAATTAAATAAAATCGAAAATTAAACTGAACTTTTGCAGGCAATTTAAATTAACGTTGACTGGTAATGGCGAAAGATTAAATGTTTTGCAGCTTGTACAATACGGAAATTCGCACTTAATGAGCGCCTGACTCAAGTATTGTCCTGGAGGCCTACATCTCAGTCAGCCAAACACAATAATGCTATGCCAGCAGGCAAACATAACAAAAGCGCCTCAAGCCAAGGCAAACAAAGGTGGCCAAGTGCCAAAAAATCAGAATCAGCTGTCAGGCCTACAAATACGAGTACATGCTGCCTTCCTTGGCGAATGATTAAGCTGACGCTGAGGCATAATGAAAATCCGGCATAGCACTTGAACAAATGAAAGCCGTAAGAAGGTGAAATTGAAAAGAAATCACAAAGCAAAACGCCGAACAAACAACTTAAAGCCAAATATATAAGCACTCAGCCAAGCACAAATATTGAGGAGGTTAAGTCCAAGGAAGTGGGTCTAAAACACAAAAAAAAAAATCATCATAAATTCAATTTGATTTATTTAAGATTTATTGGGAATGTGTGACGTGTTACGCGTAACGACAAAGCTGGCCAAGAGGCACTAATGCTAAGGCTACACAAAAGCTTAGCACCTTTGCTGAGTGCTGAGACCTTACGCTCACTTACGCTCGCTCTTTCTCTCACTATGTTGTGCTCTCGCGCGCTTTTATAAACAGTTCCAAGGCACGAAGCAACTCAGTCGATTACAGTCGGCCGTGCACGCAAGTCGCTTCTACAAGCTAACGCTTACGTCAAAGCCAACGCATTCGCCGCCATTGCAGCAACAACAAAAACAACAAGCGTCAGCTACAGCAGCCAATCGCATCCGCAGCTTGTGGCATGCCCCGCAGCTTCCGCTTCAGCCGACGCTATTGTTAATCTTGAGACGCGCGCGCGTTAACGTTCTTACACCTACTCTAAATTGTTTTTAACAATCCCGATATAGCCGAAAAAAAAAAAAACGCAGTGTTGTAAACGTTTTAAAAGCCGCCGCTATTTAAATCGCTTTTGCACACTCTTCTGTGTCTTTGATTTGCATATTTTCTTATTTATCTCTTACGTTTACGTCTGTACCGAAAAAATAAAAACAACATCAAAGTTAATAACATCTTACGGAGACAAAAAAATAAAAAAGAAAACACCTTAATGCGATAAAGAAACAGCTAAGCGCAATTGAAAACAAGTTAATAAATACCAAAAAAAAAAAAACACCAACTAAATCAAATTTAAAGCATACAAAGAAAACTCATTTTAATACATACTTCAAATCTCTATAAATCTCTTTAAAAGCGAAATCGAAACATGTAAATATGAAAGACAATTTACAATACAGTAAAAGCTCACAATTTAGAATATGCAAAAAGTACAGCAGAGGAACATTAGAGCCAGATACGGTTACACTTTATAAATTATCTCGAAACTAATGGAAGAACTATAAATATTCAGAAATTTCTAACTTTTATGTTTCCCAATTAATTTCTACTTTAAATAAATTATAAATTTTTCCATTGATCCATGATAATATATTATTATATATTATATTTTTCAACTCCTTGCAGATATTCAGTCTATACTGAAATATTCAAATAGAATTTTATGCTCCTTTAAAAATATAAAATTTTAAAACATTATTCTACATTTATGCAAGAATTTTGCGTATTATTGTTATAAGAGAATTTATTGTATTCCAAAAGTTTACTTCTTTTTTTTTTGTTACTGTTTATTTATTACATACCTATTCGGTGGAATCTAAAATTATTTAAAACTAAATTATGTATTTTTCAAAATTATTAATTATTTTACAGGCCATCTTTTTTTTTTTGCTTGATTAGATCATATGTTTATCCAAAAAGAATTAGTCCTCAATATTTAATTTGCTTCAAAACCCTTCTCTATTTCCTTCCTTAATTAAGAAACGTTTATTTAAATTTTATAATCTAAAAGTCTTTTAAATTAAATTATGTGTTTTTTCAAAATTATTAATTATTTTAGGGCTTGATTAGATTATATCTTTTTCCAAAAAGAATAAGTCCAAAAAATTTAATTTGCTTTAAAACTCTTCTCTATTTTGTTTTCCTTAAATATTGAGGTAAAATACATACAACAGATTTTAAAATAAAATAATGTTCTTTTAAATTTAATCAATTCAATTTTATTTTAATTTTAATTAAGATTTATTTTTTGGTATTTGGTAGTTTACAACATAAACAGAGCTTACCATGAGCTTTTGGGATTGAAATTTAAGTAAAACAATTTTTTTTTTAAGTTAGTTGCTTGAGGAAGTTATTTTTTTTTCCCGAGCTTGGCGAAATTTTATATTAATTCCATTTATGAAAATGAATTTTTGAAGTACTTACGTTGTAAAACCAGATACAGGCAGGTATGGAATGCTCTATAAATATCAGTATTTATTTTTAGCGTTCTACATTCAAGAATATTATTTGTAAAGATTTCTTCAAGCAAAGCATAAGTACGTTTAAGATATAAGATGACATAGAAACTGATTTTTAAAACAATCTTTTGAATTCAAATGGCTTTAAATATTCGCTAAATAATATTTTTATTTTTTTTTTATTCTTGTATTATAAAAAATCTTCAAAGTAAACGCTTTAATTAAATAAATTTTAAAATTGACTTCTTTTAAAAAAAATCTTAAAACAATTGCCATTCCAAGTCAAAAATGTTAGTTTTTACGAAATTACCTTGTGAAATTATAAATTAAGTTACGCAATATTTTTAAATTATAAATATTAATTTTTCGCGTTCTTAGTTCAAGTTAGTTTCTGTTAAGGAAGTTGTTCTGTGCAAAAGTTTCAAGTATAAGATAAAGTAAACTATGGCTTTTTCTAAAAAAAAACTAAAAATATTAGATAACAAAAAATCTGGCATATTTGGGTTCTAATTTGTGAGCGTTCACTGTATCAACATTTGAATTTTTAAATTATGTTTGTGCACACTTGAGCTTAGTCCTTTGTCGAAGGAACCTGTACACATTGATAAGACACGGTACTTAAGTGGGTGAAGGAAGTAAGCTGAGATTTCCTGGTACTTATCAAGTAATCTATTGATTTAGTTATCCATCAAGTTGGCAGCACTGGCGAGTTGCTGTCGAGAAGAAGTAGCTACAAATGCATTGATGCGACTAGATTTGCTCTAGAAATATGCCACAATGAATAAATGAATGTTTTGTGTTATATTAGTTGGCACACACATAGACGCACAGATGGAAGCTACTGCGTCTTCCTTAGAGTCAATGTTGACAATGGACAGTACTGATTTCTTTCAAATGTCCTTAGATACACACACACACACACACACACAGAGAAAGAGAAACATACACGCATATACTATATACTACATACAACTTACAATCACAATTGTTAAGAGATTTGCAAAATGAATCCTTCGTCTCTCAAGAAATATGAATTGCAAAATAAAAGAATAATGAAAATGTGCAGAACAGTTGGGATAATCAGGATATGTGAGTGTCTCCGTATAAGTGTTTCTGTGTATGGGTTAGTTACAATGGCTAGTTGGGTCAGTGCATGGCGCACTCTTTGCTGTCTAATTGGAATGCAGGTCGCCGAATCCTGCTTAAATTAATCTTACTACTTGGGCATACTTTTCTGCGCTGACTTTGACAAGCTGCGAACAATTTTTGATAAAGGTCGCGAAAGCTTATTAAGCAATCAAAGAAAGTACACAGCAGAATGAAGGCACTATGGGATTTGTCAATTGTTGAATGCTTTTTGTGATGGGGTAGTTGGTCTTAGTTTTCCAAAATTCTCTATTATTTATCCTCGAAAGCCTGAAATCCTAGACGTATTGATTACAGTATAGATAGGGTGAGCCATATGTTGGTTCGGTTGTTAAACACTCATAAATCGGAATATACCCGTCCAAAGTGGATGTTCAAGTTCAAAACTACACAATTTTAGTCATGGATCGTTTAACAACCGAACAACGCGTAAAAGATGCATTTTCGTCAAAAAAAAAAAATGTCATCGAAAATTACGATGTTTGCAAACGGGCCTTTAGAGCCAGTATAGCCAATGTATAGTTTCAAACTTGCATTTGGTATATACATTTGCACAACAGATGGCCCACCCTATACATATGCACAGTAATAATGAAAATTAAAAAAAAAAATGCATGCGATTTTTGAAATTTGTTTTCAAACCGTCATTATCTTCATTTAATGCATTTTTTTGCTTTCTATCATTTGGATAGTCAAACTCCTTTAGTCCCCAACGACAGCAAGAGACCCAAGGTCTTAGGAAAATATTAAGATGTATCTATAGAATATGTTGTTTGTTAGTATTGTCCAAAAACTAGGAAAATTGAAAATTTCAAACAAATTATCTTATGTTATTGTGGCTTCTGTCTTGTGGCGTTGTCGGCCAATGCTTTAATGCAGCCTTGGACCACATCCTCTCTCTACCCTACTGATGCGGAAATATCTAATGCACATTAGAGCTCTCACACAATTTTGCGTAATTTTTCGATTAATTTTATACAAAAATTTTACCAAACGAACCACAGCAAACCAAACCATGTGCATACATTTTAAACGTGCCCACTGTGCAAATAGTTAGAATGCAAGAGCAAAATGAGGACATTGTTTGTGCTGTCGAGGTGATAAGCAAACAGTGCCACACACTCAGACCTATTTACAAAAAAAAAAAAAAAATCACACATACCTATATTAGAATGTGCCATACACACTCGGATTTCGGAAACCCTTTTTGTCCTTCTGTCTGTGGCAGCTGCTTCTTTTTAATTCTCAATGTTAACTCCTGCGTACCAGTTGCTTGGCTTAGTTACCTGGTTTCGGCTGCTGCTAATAGAGAGATAAAAGTTGATACGTGTTGAAAATTTAAAGGCACAAGAAGAAGCAGAGTAACATACCTTTCTACATAAATACTTTTAGATAATTTATTCATTTGCCGTCGCCGACATTTTATATGCATCATTAAAATGTTTCAACTCAAACCCACATCTATAACTTGGCTGTAGTTATTTTATAATAAGCCTTGTCGGGACTAGCTCATAAAACGCAAAGCTACGCCCGACGGCAATGCCGCCTGCTTTTTTGGAACCTATCCCATGTCATATACCATCCCATTGCCTCATATGTTTGACTGCTTATTGCGGTTTTCAGCAACTTTTTACGCATGAATTTTGCTTTTCAAACAAAAGCGAAACCGAAACCTTAACCGAAAACGTAACCAAAACCAGCACCAGCACCCAAAAAGCCCTAAAAAAGAAAAAAAAACAAAAACCCAAAAACAATTGCTAAACGCCAGGGCTGTAGGCGTTGCCACTTTCCGTTGAAAAGAAATACATGCAACAAAAAATAAGTTGGCAGCGCTTGAAACACACAACTTTAATGTACCCTGTAATCACTGCACCTTATGGATTTTCCTTTTTACCACAATTATCATACGATTTTGAACTGACCAAAAAATGGTTTGGGAAGAAGAACTGAAGAAAAGAAGGAAGTTAGGTCACATGTGGGTCTATAGACCATGATTTCGGATAATCATATCTTATTTTGAGAGTGTTTGCTCGAGATAGCAGGCCAGACCGAAACTCATTATAATTATTATTTTAATTTTCCGGAAAAATGTTTCTTCAAAATTCTTCATAGACACACTGCGTGTTTGACTTTAAGTTAATAATTTTTTCGAAAATGAGTTAAAATAAATTAATTTATCTATTTGACGCAAAATGTACAAACGAAGTTATATTTAAAAAATTTATATTGAAATGTATGTCTACGCTTTAAATAAATATTAAGGAAGTTAAGCTACTATGCGTTATAATTATGGACTGAACCGATTTCTCCGAGAAGAATAGACTGGTTTTAATAGTGTACAATCCATATCGAATGATCTTCTTTTAAACGAAATCAACCTCGAGATGGCCCTTGCTTAAAAATACACTTTAGTGCTTATGCCGGTTAGCCACAGATATAGACCTTAGGCTTTCGGCTGCAGTGTATAAAAAGGCGACTAAAATATAATGGTGCGTTTTAGTTTTTGATTATTTCCGGCGCGTTGGCTTTGTTTGCCACATAACTGCTATATACACTATTTGTATAGTTTAAATGCATGCTAAGAGCGCACATTATAATAATTTTCCGGCGAGTATTTCACTTGTGTTGCATGGTGCTACGCTGCGTATGAGCAATTTTTCATAAGCAAACTCGAAATTAATTAGCACCCATAGCTAAGCTCAGCGCTTGCCCGTACTGGGCCCTTGAGAGGTCTTTTGTTTTTTCCTTTGGCCTCTAAAAAATATCCGCTCCAAAGGATTTGCAGCCTAGAAGAGCTTAGCCAGCAGCAGTTTGCTATTTTACCATTTCGCATGTCATGTGCCACATTATGATACATATATTTCCACTTTTTTCTCAGAGTGTGTGAAAATTGTTGCAACTTTTTCATTACATCAACTTGACGGCTGGCAGCTGAAAACTTTTTAGCCAGCTTCAAGCACTCTTGCTAGCATTATGCACTGGGCTTGGTCCTGTGTTCGGGAATACCCATTCCAGCTAAAAATTACTTTAATTATTATTAAATTTGCGCTAATGATGCTTTTGATTAAAAAAGGTTCAAATTTTCGTAAGCTACAAAACAAGCTCAAGTTACCCAAAAGAGCAACTTTTAATCATAATTCATGTGTTTTTTTGCACGTCTTTGGAAAAAAATCAACCTTTTAGGCCTTAAATGGCAAAATCTATTAAAATCAATCTGCAAATACCCAAAGTTAATGTAAATCTCTTTAAAATTACGACCTTATAAGAAAAATTTTAAGGACAAGACTTTAGCTTGGTAATGGGATATTTAACCGAAGAAAACAATAAAAAAAAAAAAATATTTTCAACTTTTTCATAAATATTGTATATACTCTAGCCTGTTTTGGATTTCGATTGTTCAATTAAACAATTCAGCTCATACAGTTTTATTAAACACTTGAAATTGTACTCGAAATATGATAAAAGCCTTAATCCTCTAATAAATAGACAAATAACAAAAAAATTTAATTAATTAAAAAAAGCTTTTTAAAAAATTCAAAAAATGTAATTAATTCAAAATTAATTGTTTAGTAAAGTTGTTGAAAATTTGATTTTATGACCAGTACTTTAAAGTATCTTATGTTTAAAAAGTATGCTAAACTAGAGGATACGTTGTCCTGGTGGAATGATAATTAACCTGCTATTAGCAGACTCAGCAAATAGATTTTCCCTATTCGAATTTTCAACATTTGGCAGTGACTTTGACCTTTGAAACAAAGAATATGAGCTCTATTTACAAAAATAAAACGAATCAAATCTGCAGGTTTCTTCCTCCGATTTAAAATTATGTTATTTTTGTATCGAGCTACTCAGAGTTTTTCCTAAGGTAAACTAAGCTTGGACAGCTAATTTGTCCTTTCAACATTCTATGCGCCACCAAAACTAGCTGGAAACCCAACTAAGCCCATAAAATAACCCCTAGGCACGTAGCGTATACTTTATGTGCTGGTCTAACAAATGGCTAATAGCAAAACGTAAATCTTATTAGATAGCTCACGCAGAAGAAAGTCAATCAATTAGAGCATTGGGTGCGCTGGGCGTTGGACGCTCTTTGTAGTCACTTTTACTTAACTGCAGCTAGTCAATCTCTCGCCGGGGCTGAAAGCCAAGAAATGTTTATAGAGAATGACTAACTTGGCCAGAAGTAAAAACTTTTGTGCATTATGAATTTATGAGTTGGCAAGACTCGGAACGCAGCGCACTGATAAGCGAATAAAGGCTCGCATAAAATACGTTGAGGGCGAATGAATGGATATGGGTTGGAGTCAAGCCATCCAATGCCAGTTTCAATAAAAATCATTGCTTGTACCAGCAGCAGCTGAAACAACAATAACTGAGAATCCTTAGCCAAGTTGGCAGCAAAGTTTCAGGCAACATTATACATTGATGATAATGACGATGATAATGGTAATTAGGTGCCTGATTATGAGACAAGGCAAGGCGGCAGTACAGTCCAGTGAGCAGCGAACACTCCAACCAAGTGTAATCAGTGCTGTCTGTCTATTCAAATGTTGCACATAATCAATGCCAACCAAAATTAACTCTTGCCATTTTGAATAAATGCTGTAAACGCATAAATAAATAATATCAAACGAGTGTTCAGCCAATCAATCTAAAAGTCTAAACAATCAGCCAATAACAGCAACAAAAATTGCCAATACATTTGAAAAGATAGCCAAAATAAATCAATTTTTAATCAGTTCGGGGTTATTGAGCGACACTGGGATACCCTGAAAAGAGTGAGATTAAACAAAGCTACTGAAAGAGCAAAGATTATGATACAGAATTGTATTAATAAGCAATGCATGAGTACTTATAATGCTATACTGCTACGATATTAATAAGATTTCAAAAATCCTGAAAATTATAATATTTGGTATACCTTTAATTCCTCCAACACCAAGGGAGTGCGGTCTGCAGCTGTCATTCTACAGATGACAAACGTTTTCTGACTCTCTTATTATTGTAAAACACTAAGAAATATTAAAATTTATATTACTACTGCAAATCTAAAATTTTTTAAATCAGAATTCTAAAAATCAACAGTTTAATTCAAAAAGTTAATGCTGAAGAAAATATTCCATTTTGAATAAATGGTTCCTTGATTGCTACCTTTGAAATGAGAGGATTCCATAGTTGAAAAATGATTTTCTTAGTTTTTTCTCTTCGTGTGTAATTTCGCAAATTTTTGAATACCCTGAGTCCGGTAGGTTACAATGTGCAACAAACAAAAGCTTTAGATATTTTCGAAATGCAATTGCAAAATGAGCATATAGAACAACAAAATGCAAATACAAAAACTAATTTCAATTTCAACAAAATAATGAAAAATGTGTGCATAATAGAATGACTTACTGTATACAAAAAGGTCCACTTTGTGGTTTTGTTATAAATGGATTGTTTATGGCTATAATATAATATGGCTTAAATAACCTTTATATAGTTGGAATATGCAAATGATTTTAAATTAAAAAACTCATCAATCTTGGGCACTCAGTCCAAGAGAGATAGAGAGTGTGACTCTGACAAGTTGAGTTTTCTTGTTGCTTATAGCTGCCTCTCTGGCATTTTCTTTATGACTCTTTGTTATGTCATATATAGTATATAAATAAAAAAATGCTTTTGTGCGGCATTTATTGTTAGCTTTTTAAAGTGAGAAGCTGAAAACGTGAAAACGAAACATGCAACAGGACAAGCGACAAAAAAAGTTACAAGAATGTCAGCTGCGTAGTGTGGAGAGAGCAGCAGGCAGGCAGCAAAGACTCAGCTTGGTACAAGGGCAAATATACAAAGAGAAAGACGTCGACGACGTAGTCTGTGTTGTCTGTGTCGAGGTTGAGTTGACTCGCACACACACAAACACTCACATGCAGTTAGCATACAAATCTCTTTTATGCAAGCAACAATGAGCATTAAAGGTAACAGTAGAAGAAGAGAGTGAACGAGAGCGCGGAGGCAGAGCAAACTGCATGATAAACGGCAGACGTCGCGACGCTTGTCTAAAAAGTAAGACAAAAGAGATACAAGAATCAAGTTTGAGTGTAGCTGTATTGTTGCTTTACCTTTGCACACACATACGCACAAAACTTGTGTAGACTACACAGGAAAGCGGAAACGCGTACACACACACACAGTGACTCTCACACCTGCACACAGTAAGTCTCTCTCTGTAAGGTCTAAAAACAATCACTGCGAGAGAACTTTAGCAAGCAGCAAGTGCCGACTAAGCAAGTGCAATTATTTTAATGCACTTTTGACTTTTGACATTGCATTTTTTGTTTCGTGGCTCTGCAAGATAACAACAACATTTAGCCTTAAAGCAGTATTCAACATTTATATACTATACTCGTATACTATATACATTAGTAGTACAGTAGATACACGCATTATGCGCAGATTTTCAAATTGCAATACTTTGTTTCTGACAATTTTGATGAACTTACTTGAAGATTTTTGTAATTTTTAATTTATCCAAAAAAATGAGCATTAGAAAAAATTTGTTTTGACTGATGTGCTTATCAGGTCTCCACTAAAATTTTTTTCAAATTTTTTTTGTAGACTCATCTAATATGCCCTATTTTCTATTGTATCTAAATCGAGAGAGAATACGGGCCAGTCCATAATTTCTCTAGAGCAGTCGGTCCAAAATGTGTGTTGTTTGAATGCTTATCAGGTCTCCACTTAAATTTTTTTGAAATTATTTTTGTAGACTCATCTAATATGCCCCATTTTCTATTGTATCTAAATCGAGAGAGCATACGGGCCAGTCCATAATTGCTCTAGAGCAATCGGTCAAAAATTTGTGTTGTTTGAATGCTTTCATGTATTTTAGCTTTACCTAGTTTTAAAATCAATGGCAACTTACAATTATCCTTAATAACAGGCAGAAGACTGTGAACAGAAATTGAATGCAGTCATTGCTCTTCATTCGCATTGACGTGAACTGCAACTCAAATTTGCCATTCGAATTAAATTGGCTCTTAGTGCAGAGACTTCACAAAAATAATTCATAGCAATTCATAATTTTTTTTCAAGAATAAAAAAAATACATTTTATAATTTCTAAACGATTTCGTTACAAGAAACTGGTTTCGCTTAAAATCGGTAGAACTAGGCTGCATGCCAGCTTATATGCCGATCCGATATGTTTTTTTTTTTTTTTAATTTCAAGAACCATTAGGCTAGAAAAAGGTAGAGCAAAAAATTATTTATTGATTTTACAAATTTTCTTTTGTATTCATTATAGCTTTAAAACGATTTTATTTAGCGTTTTCCGCCATGTCACCAAGATAAGAGTACAATGCATATTTTGCACTTTAAGTTGAAGAGCTCAAATCCCAAATAGAAGAGAGTTTAAGTTTCCACAACACTAAAGAAAAATCCTTTTTCTGTACGAAATGCTTAAAAATCACTGCCGACCGACCAACTCAGTAAAATAAAATAAAAACGTTTTTAGTTTTGGCCAACTACTGTAGTAATAGTCGTAGACGAGTATATGATTTCCTTAAATACTTTGCTGGCATATAAGCAACAAAGCACTCGTGCCTTGGCACTGGACAGGTGCTGGCCCAAGGTCAGGGCTGTAAGAGTAAAATTATAGAAAAAGATGGGGAAAAGCTGCTGCTGAACTTGAGTAAAAGATTGCTACAAGAATGCCTATGCAAGTCATGATGGCTTTAATTTTACATGCAATTACTCGGCGTATGCGCAATATTTTAAGCGTAGCAATTTTCACTGCAATCAACTATGAATGCTTTTGTTGTTGTTGCTGTTGCTTCTGTGACTTTTAAGTGAATTACATTTGAAGATCACGCTTAAGCCTTTTGACAAATCACAGTACGCTTCAACGCTTAGCACACAAAACCAGTTCCCAGAGGTTTCATCCCTTGTCAACGCGTTTGTTTTGGGTGTTTCCTAACGTTGTCGCCTGCATAGTAGGGAAAATTGAATTTATGCCTCAACGCACAGACGACGTAAGCCAATGCGAAAACCGCAAAAAATCTTGCCTACGTCACCGCCAGCGAGATGTCATAGTTTTATACCATTCCTGCGCTCGCTCTCTTAATATGTGAGTTTGTGTGGAAGAGACTTGCGTCACTAGTTTGTAGCAGGAATTTTGTTGCGTCACCAAAACAGCGCCCAGAGCATTCAATACTCGCTCACACGGTTCATTTAGTTGCGCAACGTATGAGCAAAGTCCGTAAGATTTCCAAAATTATAGTCTGTCGGAAGCAGAGTCGGAGTTGTAGTCGTTGTAAGTAGCGAAAAGATTTTGCAAATGTTCGCATAAAACTTACTAAATTTCAAATTTTATTTTATTTTGTACATAAAATGCAAATGACAAGATTTCTTATAGTAGTTGTTATTACTTTAGCTCTTGTTTGTTTTTATTGTGTATCTGTGCGTGTGTGTCTCTTAGTCGTATTTAATTAAAGACCCTATAGACAACAGACAATATGTGTCAGACAAATGTGTTGTAAATCTTTGCTAGATTTTGTCTGTACTCCACATTCGTTTTTATTGGTTTTCTCTTTCTTGAAATTGAAATTGTTGCCAAGCAATGCAAAAAAAAATAATCAAAGTCATACACAAATGTTCATATCCATCTCTTCGTTCCAGTTGACAGGGTCACAAAAAAGAGCAATAGAAAAAAAAACAGCAAAGAAAAATAAAGTGAGTGAACTTGAAGTTTGCATACTCTTTAAGGAAGAGTTTCATTTATGCGAACTATTGATTAAAAACATGATAGGTTTTTTAATCTAACTAGATTTATCAATTTCGAAAAACCTCTTCTGCTGCGTGTCTTTCATTTAGTTGCAAATAACTACTTCTTCGATTGTATTCTATACCATAGATTCAGAAGATTACAGATAATTACTTTTCCAAAACCAACTTTTTATATAAACCCGTTTATATAAAATTCTAAAGTCTTGCAAGCTATAAAAAATATAATATTAGAAAAATAAAAATTGTTACAAGGTGCTTTTTAGACCTTTTTAGCTTTGGACTTAAATGAGCAGCTCTTGTAAGAACCGATTGGTTAATTTCTGTTAAGATTTGCATTAAATTCTAAATGGTTTGCTGCCCTAGATTCTTTAAAATTTATGATCATATCGAAAATCACATATATTCGGATACATGCATATATCCACACATAAATATAGTTAATTGAGATGTCTCGCTTACTGCCCTTTATATATCAACCCATACCCTCTGAAAAATTATATAATCCTAAATCGCCTGAGCATGGATAAGGAGTCTGGTCTGCCATAAACAAATATAAATATCACTTTAAAGATTTTTATGGCAGGCGATAAAACACATTACATGCCACAACCAACAACAATAACAACAAATACACACAAAGAGAGTCATGGCATTTGCACAATGTAGGCAGGAGGCTTATAAAGCATACGTCATGTTGTCCGTACACTTATTTTGCATTTCGTTTTGTTCGTTCAACACGCAGCCAGCTTTGATTGATGAACTACGAAAATACACACAATTCCATGATGTATAAATTTAGTTGTTGTTTTTGTTGATAAGCTAAAAATAAACTAATAAATTGAGTTATTACAACTTAATCTTCAGTAAATTGCAAAACAAAGTCAAATTTTGCACAGTGGGCTTAAATATTATGTATTGAGACGGTTTTCAATGTATTTTCTTATTTCAAAAATACGAAGTGCTTCGAGCAATGGTATGACACGTTCACGTTCTCCATCTGTTTGCAAAGGACATCTAAGCCATGTTTTTTAAATAGATTTAATTGCTTTTGACCATATCAAATATTTGTTTTAGCTTCATATGTTATAGCTGCAGTATGTAAAACTCTTGGCTAGCACATGAAACCCTACAGCCGATTTTTGTTAACAAAAATTAATTTAAAAAAAATCTTGGATATTTGGGGTTAATTTTCAAAGAAAAATCTCTTTAGATTTTGAGCTAAACCATTTTAAATTTTTGCGCTAAACCATGGCAATACCACTTAACGAACCGCTGGAGTTTTAGAGCTTTACTAGTTCGCCACCATTTTGTAGCGCTTATTTTCATGACAGGTAAATCAGGACGCGCTTGCGACCACAGACACCATTAATGCCAAGGTCACTTCATTAATATTAATTGAGCAATTCAAAGAGAAGCTATAAAAAAAGCAACCCCCTAAAAAAAGGTCAAATTAGCAGCGCACAAAAAAAATATAAGAAAAAAAACCAAAAACATAAGCATCGAAAAGTCTCTCGCTCCAAGCTAAAAAGTTCAAACTATGCCTTTGTTTTTGTACTCCTCCAAACCCGCTTGTGTTGCGACACAAAGAGCGTCTTCTGGCATAAACAACGGAAGACATTAGTGCACGTGCACATGCAAAAAAACAAAAAACAAAAACGTATCCCTGAAATATTTAAAGAACGCTCAAATCAGCAACCGCAGACTTCGACGGTTCCTCATAAATGATGAGAAACGAGAGACGAGTGTGAATTATGTGCGTGAGCTGCATAATTAAATCGCTCCTCTCTCTCTCTGAGCACTGGTCACGCATGACGTCAGCTGCTCAGCTGGCGCTCTGTAGTGCCCAACCAAAAACAATGAAGCGTGTCAAAAGGCAAATGTCTCGAGCCTTAATGGAGCGTCTACTGGGCTTAGCTGACCCTAACTGAACTATTTGATCATTTGGCGGACATTTGAACTGGAGCTTGGTGTGATGAGGGAGGGTTCGCCATATTGGTTTTTTTTTTATTTGTTCACGTGCATTGAAATGGATACGTCTATCCCTGGGAATGCAAATGTCCTATGTCATGTGTCCTGTGCGAAAATTCTATTGAATGTTTTGCTGTAGTTATTTTTTTGTCACTTTGTTGCCGTCAACAGCTGCGACAACTTTGTTGCATTAGTTTTTATGCTACTGCTACATGCCTTCATTCTCGCTGCTCTCTGCCCCTGGCAATACCTAGGTTCATAGTGCAAAAACTTATCAAAACTTTTCACTTTGTTGTTGTTGTTCCCTTGGCCAATTCCATTCACTTTGTGCTCTTTCAAAGTTGTTGTTATTATTTTCCATTGGCAAAATGTCAACAGAGAAAAAAAATCATTTCATTTAGTTGCTTGTTTTTTTTGAGACCAGACTCTCAATATTATTTTAAAGACTTTTATTATTATTGTCAACCTGCCATTTTCATTTAATAGAGACGCTTGTCAATAAGTGCCAGCACTGTTGGTTACTAATTAAATTTCCTACTGTGTTATATATAATTGAGTATACGACACATGTGACAGTTTCCTAGAAATATTAACAGGCTACAACTCACCATAACTTTATGCAGTCTTTTGGTTTAGTTAAGATTGTTTGAAAGAAATATTTTGCTTATTTGTATTGTTTTTTTTGTTTTTTATTTCTATGGTATAAAGCATACGACACATGTGACAATTTCCTACAAATATCAAGTTGCTAAAGCTCTCGAAGACTCGCTTCTGTCTTATGTTTAAACTTGGACGTTGATATTTTTTTCAACTAGTTTTGTTTATTTGTAATGCGTTACTGTGTAATATCTAATTGAGCATACGACACGTGTGACAATTTACTACAAATAACAAAAGGCTAAAACTATACATAACTTTCTTCTTGCTATTCTTCTGGCACTGCAACATCGATTTTGAACGAGCTCAAATGATTGTTTGCTTTTTGTAATGTATTTCTGTGGTATAAAGTATACGACACGTGTGACAATTTCCTACAAATATCAACAAGCTACAACTCTCGACGACATTCAACTGTCTATTGTTCAAACTGAGAATTTATCTTAGTTCTAAGCGAATGTTTTGCTTATTTGTAATGCTTTAATGTAATTTAGCTAATTAAGTATTCGACACGTATGCCAATTCTCTTATCGTATCATCATGCTACAAGTCTCAATAACTTTTTTCAGTCTACACTGGTTTAACTAAGATCTCGTCTTTGATTTTTAACTAGTTTTAAACGCATGTTTTGCGTTTTTGTAATGTATTACGAATGATGACCTAATTAAGTATACGACACGTATGACAGTTCTCTTACCACATCAAGCAAGCTATTACTATGGCTTTCTGCTGTCTTTTGATGTGACTCAGATTGTGGCATTAGTTTTCAACTAGGTTTACAAATTTATTTCTAATGTATATTTGCTTGTAAATTCGAGTTATAAGGATGTCTGTTTGTATTTATGTGTAGAATTTTTATAAAATGTAAAAAGCTACAAAATTTCTTTTGTAGGAATTTCACATAGAAAGTGTTTGATGAGAACACTTTTTTTTTTTAGAGTCAGCCTAGTGAATTATGTTAGGTTGCGAGCTAAGTTGCAAGTTGAAAGAAAATTTTCTTAGAGCAATATGAATTTGTTCACATAAGCAATTTTAAGGTCTTAACACCATTCTTTTCAAATAATATTTTCGCTGTACCTTAACCAGAAGCATATCAAAAAGTTTCCGACTTTTCATTGTCTGATCAAAAGCCTATTGTCGGTTGTCAAAACCTTGACCAATTAGTAACGAATTATGTCATACGAATTAGAATCGATTCTTCAAACTGCAATCAGTTTCGATTACAATCCTAAGTCACTCAACAGTTTTGGGCTCAATCCAAATTGCAGTCATGACATTAATCATCTGTCAAAAAGCTTTGGCCATCAACTCAACAGTTCTGGAATTGTTGCTCGTGATTTTTGGCACATTTCCACTTGATAAACTGTCCTGTTTCTGCCCCGGACACACACACACACGCCATCATTCCATAAACAATGTGCAATTTGTTGCGTATAGAATCCAAAGGAGGAAACGACAAGTTTTGGGTTGTCCACAGAGCTGTCATTTCGTGCAGCTCATGCAAAGAAGACCAGTTAGTCAACCCTTTTGGATAGAGACAGAGAATTTGCGAAATGCTGTGGGCGGGAATGCGCATTTGTCAATGTCAATGGAAAGTTATGACAATTGAGTAGAGGGTCTCGATTTGTTTTTGAGATTGGTCTTTGATGGACGAGCACTGCGCTCGAGTGTGCACAAAAGTAGTATACTACTACGTCTTTTTTTTATTTTTTTTTGTAAAACACAGATCTCTATCGAAAATAAACAATAAACTAACAGCAATTGCAAGCTAAACCGAACTTAATTGTAAACAAGTAAAGTGCAAAGTGCAAAGCAAAGTGGCTTAAAGTGAAGCTCTAAGTTCTACAAATCGTCGTCAAAGCCGCTTGGATGAGTAATAGCGCCATGGTGGCCGTTGCCATATGTTGCATCTTGGTGCTGCTGGCCGTATTTATTGTGATCATTATTGTTGTAGGCCAGACAATGGGAGAGACCAAATGAGATAAGCTCCAGCTGGGACCCGGCAATTTCCCAGATGGATAACAAAGGCCCCCAAATTGTTAGTAGTTGCCTAAGAAATTTGCCAAAAACAACGCCAACATCAATGTCACCCCCTCCCCAGCAAGTATGGCGCTAGAGAGAGGAACAGAGCGAGCGGTAGAGAATGCGTGAAAGCGAGTGCGAGCTATAGACGAGTGCATAAACCCATCGTCAGTACCAATTGGCTGTGATGTGAAATTATTAACAAAAAATAAATAAATAAAATTTTAACAAAATTTATCATCAAGCACTCAGCATAATATACGTCTATATCGTAAAATATAATACCCAATGAACTTATAACTAATGCATACATACAACAAGTGTTTTGAGTGTTGTTATAGTGTTAGTGTTGTAAAACCCTAAAATACTAGCTACTCGTTTAAATTTTAATTATAACAAAATATGCATACATATGTCTATGTAAATGTAAACAATCGTCGTAATATCGCGTTTTTATAAAAGTGTTGAACAATTTTTATTAATGTTTTATTGATGTTGCATACAAATAAAAACACACTCACACACACACATCTAGTCAACAAAGTTAAGTAAACATGCATAAACATGTCCAGCAGCTTTCCAAGCAGCTTTTTAGTATTAAAAACGCGCGCGACTTTGGGGCGTTTTTGCCGGAAACGCAAGCGAAAAAAAATGGCGCCATGTTTTGATTACTAAGTAAGAGCAATAATAATAATAACTTCAATTGAATTTGAAATGAATTAACTGCACTTGTTAAATGCAGCAAAAAACAAAAAAAAAATAAAAGTATATCGTTAAAAAACAAAGAATATGCATTTTATATATATGTACTTACATACATACACTTATATATACCTATATATATATATTAACTAACTACATGTGTTTTTGATAAGTTTTATGTGTGTGTGTTATATATAACTATTTTCACTTATTGATGTATATGTATATGCTAAACTAAACCAACAATTAATTGTTTATTAACCATAAAAAGTTGCCACAAAGTTAAAATTAACATATATTATTGGCATTGGCAGCCACAAAAAAATAAAAACCCATTACATACATATATCAAAAAAACCTTCAATAAATGCATAAAAACACAAACTTGAATGATCCTTAATAATCGTTAAATTAATCTTACCAATAATTTACAAATAAAATTAAAATAAAACGTGCGTGCGCTTAAAGCTATAATTAAAAATATAATATATGCAAGCAAAAATAATTAAATTTTACATAATTATCAACAACTTTTTTAACGAAAAACTACTGCTACTGAAAAAAAGGTAAGCGATGTGTTAAATACCAATAAAAAGCAATATAATCATTGACATAATTAAACCACAATTGACAAATTCAAAAGAAAATCTCTTTAGATACAAATAAATCATTTTGGAATTTCAACAATTGGCCATTTGCACATAAAAACAAAAATGGCGTTTCGATAGACCGGCAATAGCCTTCACTTACCTCTTAATAGGCATTATTACAATAGAAAAAACAGGTTTTGAAATTTCCATCCCCATTCAACAAATCTTGTGCTTTCCGTGCTCCGGAAAACAAAAAAAACTAAACCAACAATTTCATTCGGATTTTTGCGTGCTTCGGTAAAATAATTTTTTACTCGATATTTTCCTTTTTATTTATTTTATTTTATTCTCGTGTTGAATTCGAATGAATATTATTTTATTTTTTAGAAAAAAAATTGGTATTACTAATCCTGTGTCCTGTACCCTGTACCCAAAGGGTCACGATTAAATTTTTGTAATTTATGTAAAAGGCAGATATTATGAAAAATAAGAAATATTGAACCGGGCTCCGAAAAACGAAAAAAAAACAAACCGAAAAAATTTATTCGGATTCGGAAATTATTTTTGTTTGATACAAAGCAGCTCTGCACCTTTCTATTGCTATATGTTGTTTACATTTTATTTTCATTAAAATTTTGCTACTTCTTAATTATTAATTGTATTAAAAAAAATTACACAAAAATATTATTTTAGCAACAATATTTATTGAAATTAAACACGACTTAGCTATATTTGTTACAAGGCGCAATTTCTTTGGAACCCAGTCGAAACAATCGGACATGTGTTCGTGTATGATACGAACACATACCCAAACACAGTTTTGGCTGGGCATGCTATTTATTGGGTTGAGTCAGAAAAAAATAATTAAAAATAAAATAAATATAATCTACAAATATTAAAGAATATTTCAATAATGTTTTCAATATAAAATTCGTGCTTCTTTTTAATTCCTCTTGCAACAAAACATTCGGTTTCAAACCACATAAAATATTCGGTTTTGGGAAATTGGGAGCACCAAATATTCGGTTTCAAAATGTTTGGATTCGTTTTCCGGAGTACGGCCGAATATACCATTCAATGAATGATTTTGGAAATATTCAAATTTAAACATAGACAAAGTGCAATTGGCATAATAGAGCTTTACAAGTACCACCTCTCTTGTCGAGCGTGTCAGGAAGAGTAAGTGCGTGAGGGCACAATTGCAAGTGAGAGGCATAACTATCGAAGAATTGAGGCAACATTTGTGGCACGCCTTAGAAATGAAATTTGTTGGTCGAGATTCTATTCCCAATGTAAAACTGTTGATGATGATGATGTCACCCAGCCAACTGCACACAAAGGTTCTAAAGAAATAAAATTCAATTTAAGAGCTCTCAGGTGTCTTTCCGCAGGTGTAAATGTTTAGCTGTGGGTGTGTGTATCTATCTTAATGCACGAGCATGCAGATAACCTGACTGTCAAGGTTGGTTACAGAGCGGCATTGCAGTTTGCCGGCGGATGCTACTCCATTTGCATGATGACAATGACAATGACAAAGTGACGGCGCAACATTCACATACACACACACACACACACACACACACACACACATCCATACACACCTGGCTTAGACGCTTTTAAAGCTGTACATTTTGATTGTCAACTGTAAAAGCCAGTTACACTTTACCGTTGGCAATAAAATTTTATTAGTGCAAAACCTGTCAGTGACAAGGTGTAGTCCGAAATCCGTAGTCCAAGTGGACGAGAACATGCTCTGGAGTGAGAAACATCAACGCATATTAATTGCAATCGAAAGAATTTGTAAACTATTCGATTTTTTAGTCGTTGTCATTGTCAGCGACAAATGGGTGACTGGCTGGGTCACAAAAACTCTTTGACGATTTAAATGGCTTAATTAAAATTGGAAATGACCAACTTCGATGTAACTCAGGAGAGTAGGAATACGTAGCAACTTTGACGTTCAAACTTCTCAAAGAAAATATCCAAAAAAATTTTGCGTAAACAATACCATAAGAATTAACAAAGATTTCCAACTAGCTAGGAAACTTGCTTTCACACATCATGTTGTTGGAACATGTCTAATTTTCCTGAATATATGTTCTACAAACAACACTTGTCAGTACTGAAGTACACTCAAATTTGTAACAATATCTTTAGAGCAGTTTAACTCTATAATCCTTATGATTTGTGAGGGCTCCAGCAGCTATATAAACAGCTCTTGAGTGCCCCTCAGCACGCAAAACGAGTAATGTGATTCCTAAAAGAAATCCTCTTGCATTGTGCGTCTAATAGCTGCCCTTTGGCTGTTTTGTTGCCACAACTAATATGACATTTAGCCAAAGAGCTGCGCCAGGATAAGCCAAAAAGCAATGCAAACAAACAGAAGAAGTAGAAGAAGTAGTAGAAGCTGTTTCAGGTGAGCACTTGGAACTGGGTCATAGCAGCCATTTGCTTATGTTTGGATAAGTCAGCGAGCTAGCGCCTAGAAATAAACAAATGTGGCAAAAGAAACCGGCAAAAGTCAGGTCTGGCAGTTAGGATAAGAGTACTGAGTGGTCCAAGCTATTTGCTTTTTCCGGGGCATATTTCAGTCTGAGCGCATCAAGTAATCATAAAGTGATGGAAATTCAATTTAAACAATATTAAATATGGCAAAACGGGCAAAGTTGAAAATTTACAATACACGATATTCAGAAAAACTTGTTGTTGTTGTTGCCAATGTTGTATGCCAGCAATTTGACATTGCTGTGTGAGTGTGTTTATTATTATGCAGATTAGGCCAAGTTGGCTTACCTTGTACCTTTACCTACAGCTTGATTTCAAGCCAGCAGCCCTGCCGCATAAAAGTCAGTGTACCCACACTTATGAGATAACACATTTCTTCAGTACATTGGACTGGTTACATTTTCAACAGTACTAGTTACTTCCCTTGTCACAACCGCGGCTTTCTGACGTCCCTTTAACCCTTTTTGGCTTGAATCGGCAGTTGATCCAGCAACATATAAATCAATTTAAAACTTGTAATTTGCAAATAATAAAAAATATTTATTAGAGTTGTGGTAGGTGACCGATCTTAAAACCAAAACAACAACTGCGTCGTTAACGTAACAATTTATTTACTTTCTTAATGCCGTACACGTCTTAACTCAATCAACACTTAACATCGAATGTCTCTCCCACTTAAAGTATATACACATTTAGCCTAGCTTAGCATTACTTAACATAATGAGAGCGAGTTAACATCAGTAAACGCTGATGTTAACAGATCATCTGTATTTCCTACTACAACTCGGCCGTCCTGACGGTTAGATCCCCTGATCTATACTTAAAATAATTTATTACATAATGATTCTTAAAATTAGAACAAAAAATTATTTACATCTTTTACATTGTTTTTCTTAAGTTTTACTTAAACAACTAATCTTTTATGTTTTATTTTTTCGTTTACCCCTTACCCAATGCCTAATATTTTGAATGCTCCAGACACCTTGATACGGATTACGGGATACCTGAAAACCATCTACGTCTTTAAGAACGAATCTGTCATTTTTTAAAACTTTAGTTATCATGTAAGGTCCCTTGCTTTTTGGAATAAGTTTTCTTGACGTTCCTACCGTAGAGTCAAAATTTTTCACCACTACATAATCGCCTATTTTGTATTGATTTGGGCTTCTTCTTTTTTTGTCGACCTGTAATTTATTGTAAGCTTGTGATTTTATTTGAATCTGTTCTGCCTTTTTCCTAATATTTGCTAAAGATTGTGTTTCAATCAAACCATTTACCTCTTCTAGTTTTTCTTTAAGTTCATCTGTAACATGGCCTTTTTGTTGTATGCCAAATAACATCTTACTTGGGTACTGTTTAATACTCCTATGTTGAGTATTGTTTAACGAATACTCAACTGTTTCAACAACTATGTCCCAGTGTAATCCTTTCTCAGGTTCTGTCAACTTTGCTATCATTGGGCCTAGACTTCTGTTTATGCGTTCCACCTGACCATTAGCTTGAGGAGACCCTGTTGCGATTTTAACGTGTTTAATGTTATTTTCGGCTATAAAATTTTCAAAATCACCCGACGTAAAACAACTTCCGCGATCAGAAATTAAACAAGTTGGTTTGCTATATGCTCGGAAATAATCTTTTAATCCATGTAAAACTTCCTTTGTTTTTGTTGTTTTCGTTGTATATAACCGAACAAATTTTGTGAACGCGTCAACAACTACTAAGATATGTTTTTTTGACCTTCCTGCATCAACTGGACCATAATGATCTATATGTATTATTTCAAACGGTCTATTACCTTTCGGAATGCAATTTAAAAATCCCTCTTCCTTCCCACTTTTTGGTGAATACGCGATGCATTTTAGGCAGTTTTCAATATGACCAATACATTTTTCTTTTAAATTCGGGAACCAATAAGTCTTTGAAATAGCATCCATCATTTTGTCTCTACCTATGTGGCCTATTTCATCATGATATTTATAAAGTACATGATCTTCCATGTCATGTGGAACATAAAAAAGCAGTCTATCGTCATTTAACTTTTTGTATACTATGCCGTTTCTCATTTCATAAAGTTTATGCTCTGACTTTTCTAATAGTGTTTTTATTTTTCGTAACTTTTCGTCCTTTGCCTGACATATAACTAGATTGTCTTCAAACTTATTAGTTTCTATTATCATAATATTATTATTTCGACTAAGTGCATCGACATGTTGCATTTTGGTACCTGCTCTATGTAGTAATTCATAATCATAATTCTGCAATTCTAAAGCCCAACGAGCAATTCTAGGATTTAACTCAACTTTATTTAGTGTAAGAATTAAAGAATTGCAATCTGTAACTATTTTGAAATGTTTTCCTTGCAAATAAATACGGAATCGTCGCAAAGCATAAATTATTGCCAAAGTCTCAAGCTCAAAACTGTGATACTTGCTTTCCAATTCTGTGGTTCTTTTTGAAAAATAAAATATCGGATGCATCTTTTTATCCTCCTTTTTCTGCATGAGAACTGCACCAAAACCAAGTGAACTTGCATCGCAGTGCAGCTCGGTTTCGTCTTTATAGCTGTATATTGACAATACAGGTGCTTGAACTAATTTTTCTTTAAGTTTTCTAAAACAGTCTAACTCTTGTTCTTTGAATTCAAATTGTTTGTCCTTCTTGAGCAAATCATACAAGGGTTTTGCTTCTGTTGAAAAATCTTTAATGAATCGTCTGAAGTACGAACATAACCCGAGAAAACTTTGTACTTTGTGTGCTTTGTCAGGAATATGGAAATTTTTGATTGCTTCTAATCCCTTATCATCAGCTTTAATACCGTCTTTGTCTATTAAAAATCCCAAATATTTTACGCTAGGTTGCAAAAATTCGCACTTATCGAGACGTAGCTCTAATTTATTTTGCACAAGCTTATCAAAGACCTCTTTTAATGTTTTCATGTGTTCTTCTATATCTTTAGTCGCTACCATAATGTCGTCCATATATATAATGACCCTATTGTCTCTAATCATATCCTCGAAAATTTTGTTGACAAATCTTTGAAAAACAGCTGGACCATTTTTTAATCCAAAGGGCATTTTTAAAAACTCAAACTGTCCAAGTGGAGTGACAAATGAAGTATACTTAATAGAGTCTTCATGTACAGCTACATGAAAGAATCCATTTTTTAAGTCAAGTTTCGTAAAAACAGTTTTATTTTCTAATTTGTCTAACAAATCATCGATAAGAGGAAGAGGATAATTATCTTTTTTTGTAATCTTGTTTAACATACGATAATCTACACACATTCTGTCCTTTTTCTTTTTAACTAAAACGATCGGCGATGTATATTCTGACGTACTCGATCGTATGGCCTTGTCTTTTTTGTATTCATCTAATAAAACTTGTAATTTTTCTTTTTCCGCATAAGAAAGACGTCTTGGTCTGCAACTAAACGGTTTTGGGCTTTCCAGATTCAATTTTATTTCGCACTTTGTTACTGGAGAGCTTGGTCTTTCTGCCTTTAAATACGCATTTTCGAATAATTTTTTCAATTGACACTGTATACTATGGCTAATATTTTTACCAATATTAAGTTCAATTTCTTTATCAGCATAATCTATGTTAAGTATTTCGGTAATTGCATTGTCTAACAGCTGATGTTTAGCAGTATCAGTTGCTAATATTTTTGAATCTAACAGTTTTTCTTTTTCACTAATGGTTGAAGTAACAGCTTTCAATCCTAACAGTTGTTGGTCTGACATGCCATCGTTTTCTAACATTTTCTGTATAACACTTGACTGTTGTGCGACCAAGTTGACATTTTCTTTGCCTAATAGTTTTGCATTAACACATGATTGTGCAGAATCCAGCAAGCTTTCACGAACACATGGATCTGCTGTACTATTTAACATGGCTTCACTAGCACGTGAACGATCATTGGTTTCTGTCTTGACTAAATAACTAAAATCTTCGTTACATAACATTTCTGAACCAACACATGGTTCATTGTTTACATTAATTGGATCTACTGTAATCAGTCTCAAAATGTCTGGGTCAAACTGCAAACCACATGCTTTTAAAAAATCTCTGCCCAGCACTACATCGTAGCCCATAGACTCATTGGAAACAGCAATTAAATTAAAATGTACTTTTAAGGATTCTTTAAATACAAAACATAAACATTTTCCAAATGTATTAAGGCGACTTTTATTAAGTCCAAAGTAAGGTTTTGAAACTGGATTTAAATTGATTTGATTTGAAACACATGAAATTTTGACAAATGAAATTGGGCTTCCCGAGTCTATTAGGCACGCTGCTATTAATGGTGTTTTAGTATTTTTTTCAAAATAAATCTTAAAATATCTTACATATTTTTCTTCGTTTGCACCCTTTTTCCCGGAACATTGAGCAATAAGATGCCCAAACTTGCCGCACGCATAGCAGGATCCGGGGTCCCTCTTTGGCTTCCTGCACTCTTTAACAAAGTGACCTCTTGAATTGCAGTTGCGGCAGCGTAAATTGTCATCATACTTTTTCTGCATCTTTTTGCAGCTGCTTGGAGTGGACTCCGACGAAACACGTACATTTGCAAATGCACGAAGCATCTGCCTTGGGTCAGTAAAGCACTGCATACGCGCTTGTGTCTGCAAACTCTCTTGCGGTATGCCTTCTATGATTTCGTCGATTAATTCATCCACGTCGATATCAAGATCGCCAGAAAGCTTTATTTTGTCATCAAAGTAAGCGGAAAATTTTTCAAAAGCTTTCCATTTGCGGCCTGCAAATTTCCGTCTTATTTCCATTTTGGATAATTTTACACCAAACGCCATAATTAGTTGGTCTAACAATTGATTAATTGGTTCCATAATGCGAGTTGAGTTTATATGCAGCCAACGCTGCGCATCGCCTTTTAATTTACTTATAAACAACATACGCATCAAGCTGTCGTTGATGTTGTACACACTTGCGATGTTTTTTAGCTGCATAACCCAGCCGCGCGCACACGTTTTACCGTCAAAGTCCATCAAAGCTTCTTTAGCGAGAGTAAGCGAGAGAGACGCTGACTCCTGCATGGTGATGTTCTTAAACTCTTGTTGTTGCTTCACTCCAACGACGTTAGCTGCTTGCACGTTCATTTGTTGCAGCGTCTCTTTGTTCAATTGAATTTCACCACACGACGGCGTCTTTATAACGGGGACTTCAATTTTTTCTGCATGATGCTCATACAAAACTACGTCGTTTTGAATTTCTGAGACTTCTGCGGGCATTTTGTCATTTTCGCACATATTTTCATTTGAATTTTTGTTTACAACCAGCAAATCACTTGGTGTTTGCTTAACATAATTGCTTAAACGAATCACTTGTTCCTCTTTTGAGCATTCAGACGATAGTTTTATTGCATTTAGCCACCTTTCCACTTGCTCTTCCGTAAAATTGGCAAAATTTAATAGATTGTTCATTTTAATTTTGTTCTTGGGTTAGGACCACTTCTGAAATTGTGGTAGGTGACCGATCTTAAAACCAAAACAACAACTGCGTCGTTAACGTAACAATTTATTTACTTTCTTAATGCCGTACACGTCTTAACTCAATCAACACTTAACATCGAATGTCTCTCCCACTTAAAGTATATACACATTTAGCCTAGCTTAGCATTACTTAACATAATGAGAGCGAGTTAACATCAGTAAACGCTGATGTTAACAGATCATCTGTATTTCCTACTACAGAGTGTTTTTGAGAATTGACATTTTTTCAAAAAAGTAAATTTTTGTTATTTTCAAAAATGTTGAGGTAAACCTGACCGCCTATTTTTTTTTTGCTGATTTAGCACAGATATCATATCTGAATTTATTGGTTTTTCGACTAGAAATCAAAAGAGCATGTTATTATTTTAAAAAATTTAATGTATTTTAAAAAAATCGTAATATTTAGAACATATAAATCGAAATAAAAGCTAAGTAACTAATCAGAGTTATTTGATTTGCATCGCAAAAATGTGAAATTTTTTCGCTGTTATAAAAAAAAGGAACATTTATCAAATACACTTAGAACTTAAAAGTTACCAAAGAATGGACTAACGAATGTCTGACGAATTGTAGTGCAGCAGTGTGAATTAGCATCCATACACACGAAAAATTAAGGGACCATACACACACAGTGCGTACTGAAGGGATTATACACTCACACATACATACACACGCACGTGCGCGCACAAAAACACACACATACACAGCCATGCATATGCATATGCAAATTACACTCCATTTTGTATTTGTTACCTTTTTCTTGGCTTGGCGTTTTTAGAGAGAGTTCTGCTTATTTATGTGAGTGTGTGCGTGTCTCTCTCACTCCACTCTCTACAGGTGTCCTATGTGAGTGTGCTCCATTCAAGCGCATAAGATTTAGGTACAAACTGAACCTAAATGAACTGAACTGAACTTCGATGCCTTTTGAAAAATTCAATGTGACGGCAAATGTCACAATTTATGACTCTGTTTGCATATCAACATTTCCCTTGTCCTTATTCATATGTATATTGTGGTTTTCCAAGTTTTCATTATGCAAATGTCAAGTTTTTCAATTTGTTTGCTTATGAGTTTGAGCTTTGAAATCGCATTAGGTTTTAATTGCCAGTCATCAAATGGACGAACTAATAAGCAGCAGCTAGTAATTAACAGCTCGCTGATTAGCTCACTTATAAGATAGAGTGGGCGGGAATACGCCCTACTTTTCCGCAACATGGTTGGTGAGCGTTCAATGAATGAATGAGAATGTGCGCAAAAGCAATTACCTGAAGGAAATTGCACAATTAGAAAGTCAAATCGAAAACAAACTAAAACACACACATTCGCTAAACCACTAACACATACACACAAATACCAACAAACATTCTATATATATGGAAATAAAAGCTAGTTGTTGCATATACTATGTATAGCAAATGAAGCAGAGCCATGAGAGATGCTCAATTCATTTTAAGATAGAAAAATTCTGCAGAGGAGCTCGTTTGCCGCAATTGTTAGTGTTCAAATATCATTTAATCTCTACTAGAGCAGGTTATAAACTTTGTAACCAAAAGTTAAATACTAAGCTTTAAATGCTATGCTACTTTAAACGCTAGCATGTAGTGCTGAAAAATTTGCATCTAAAGCTTTTATTTTGTATATTCCTTTTGCTCTACCCAACCATTATTGCATATTAAGATTTTTATGAAATATTATCGAAAGCCAAGTAATAAATGTTCACTTGCACAGAACATTTCACATTATTGACACATCAAATGGTGTGTCATTTGACCATATAAGCCAATATCGAAAAAAAAAAAAAAAAAACAACTTCAGCAGCAAAGACAATAACCCGTATGGCATATTGCGTATACGTAGTGCATAGTGTTGGCTGCTGTCCGTTTCGTTGAAATACTGCTGAGTCAGCTGTCAATTAATCAATTTGCTGTAGTCAGAGACTAGTCCGAAGTATGTGGTCTGTCTAACTGTCTTTCTGGCTATTGCCGTGATGCCGAAATGAGGCCCATTAATTTAATGCGAGCACGATAAACTGGGTCGCCTGTACATCCCCACAATTTCATCTATCTATGGCAAATGTTGGCATAACCTTGTGCACAGCTGTGGGCGGCATGCTTTTGGCTGTAACAAATGTTTGTGTTTTAAAAAAAAGAATATATACGTATACAAGATATATAAAGAAAATTCCGTTATGTTTTGTTGGGGAACGCGAAAATTATACAAAGATTTGCAGCAGCCACACGCATATTTCATTTACGCCATTTGTCTATTGCCTACTTTTGTGCGTTGTGCTCCATAATTCCCACGACTACTAGTACCCAGGAGGAGCACAGATTGCTAGCCAGTACTATACAAACTCGTTTATTTTAGCGGCAAAACAGATTTATAACCATTTATTGAGCATAAGTGTTGGCAATTTATGAACCAGCCGTGTTCCAAACTTCGTGTACTGTTCATTATGGCAGCCATTTTAAAATGGGCGCGTGTATGGGTGTTAGTGTGTGTGTGTGTGTGTGTGTATGCTGATGTCATTGAAATCTGGACGCCAAGTGCTCCAAGTGCCACTAAGGGGCGTCTACTTTGTTGGTAACATGTTCAGTGACGCCTTGCCTTGTTGAAAGGCAAGAAAAGATTTATAAAGTCTTCACAAGTTTTGGAGTTGTAGCGGGTTCAGAAAACCCATAAATCTTAAGCAGACTTTTGTTTAGTTTATTGAATTATCAGCGCGTGTGTGTGTGTGTGTGTGTATGTGTGTCATAGAAAACTACAGACATTATACAACACGTGCCTTGACTGTACGCATACTTATGTAAATAACATTGCCAATGACAGCGCCTGGAGGAACACCAGCCTCAGCTCTCTAGCACCATAACTGTTAGATATAGCTTATATTTATAGTTTTATTTATCCAACTAACGTTGCGCGCCGCCATAAAAATCTGCTAGATAGCTGAGCTGATTATCTTGTTGTTGCCTTACACAGCAAACTCATCATCTTTGAACAAAATCCCACACAATTTCCACATGTGAGTCATTTGCCTGCAGTCTACTTAACTTTCATGACTCATTTGAATAAATTTGTTGTGCCTCAACGTGTGGCATATGGCAACAAGACGCAATTCCAATCTTAACAAAAAACAGAAATTTTTCGTTTTTGTAGGCGTTAAAATAGACCAAAACAAAAGTGATTAAAAGAAAGCTGTGCTAAAAATGCGCATTCTTGGAAAAGATACAAATTTTATAGCATACTTTTGTGAGTCGAAAAGAAAACTGCTTAATTCTGGAGCAATAAGGATAAGCTAAATATAGAAACGCCTATAAAGATAATATGCCATCTTAATGGGTACGCTGGGGAGAGCACATGTTATTTTTTTGTGGAATTCGGAGTGAGTAAAAACTGCCATGACTGATCCTACTCATCCATATTGCTAGAAAATTGAAATAAACTCTCCTATTACTCTGTTCGTACTTGTTGATGTGGAAGGAAACGATTAAGACAACCTTTATACCAAAACGATCAGATAGCTAAGAAGTTCGACTCATCCATCCAGCAAAAAGAGGTTCCAAAATTGTGGCACAATTTTATCAAAATGAGTAGTATCCGCATAAATGTTCTATAACGTTCATAACCAACCAAGTATTTCTATCTCGTTAGTCCTCCACATCAGCAGTACGAAAATAAAACAAGTGCAATGTGTTTTGAGTATTTTCATATTCCAGCTGAAGAAACTTGAACAAATCATGCATATGCCCACAAGCTACTGCATATGCTTATATGTGTGTATCTGTGTGTATCTCTGTGTACAATAATACATTAAAACTTTAAGCTCTTATGCCACAACTGAAATTTTCAATGTCTAAAATCTTAACATTGACATGCTGCAGCTGCAACAATATAGAATTTGCACCCATAAGAGCAAAAATAAAAAAAAAGTGTAGAAAAGGGGCACTAGATCAGGGTTACAAAGCACTTCAGCAGCTAGCTCACTGACAGTTGTCTAACACACAGATACATAGATGCACAGATACCAAGATACACACACTGAGAGACTGCGATGTTGTGCACTTGGCATCAATCAATAATTGCCCATTGAAAGCAGTAGCTGGAAGTGCTGAAGCCTCAGAACTGTGCCCAGACCCAACTGAGATGTGGCTGAGTATGCAGTGATTGATTAGCAGCATGCAACACGAGGTGCCCGAAGAGACAAACACAGATACACACACACACATATGCTCAGATGCATGCACACATACAAAGATATATGAGAAGCAGCGCTGACTAGACTGCATAATATGGCTCTTATTGAGTTGTTGCTTTTGTTGCCGCCATTGTTGCAGCCTTATCATGCGGCAATGGCTGTTTCTTGTTGCTGCAGGCTGTCTTTTTTTTCAATACCCTTAAGACATAGGGTAAGGAAAGTTTATTAAGTTTGTGCAACTGCATGTAACAGGTAGAAAGAAGCAATTCCGATATACAAAGTATATACCAAATTGATCAGAATTAATATTAAAGTCCATGTAGACTAATGTTCGTATGCTCGCTGATATTACAGGACGACAATTTTTCGAAAAGATGACATGACAAGAAAATTAGCTAAAAATTTGGAGCTTTCAAAAAAGTTTAATGGTACAAAATGTTGGCAAAAAATATTCCAGATGCGTGGTTTTGTAAAAAAATAAAATTCAGTTAAAAATTATTATATATATTATTATTATTGAGGTATTTTTTGGTGGTTATCTCAGAACTCTGATTCGGATTTAGCGACTCAAAATCGTTAACAGGGTTAACATATAAACTTTTGACCACTTTCTTTGTTGTGTGTCTATGCATTCAAGCCAAAAAAATAAACTTAAAGTTGCATTAGAAACAGCATTTCATAACCTAAACTTCTTTTTATAAACATTCGATGATTGTTAAGATACCAAATATTATATCTTTGATCACATAAATCGCTCTTGCTTCAGTTGCTAATAAGTAAGTAACGCTCAAACTCAGTAAAAATGTATTTCAAAGTCGTTACCGCCATCATTAACGTTAGTAATGCTTTTTTTCTCATGCCATGGTCACATTGCCTGGCGGCCCCCCCTTCGACACCCGCACTTTGACTTGGCTTTATCGGCATGTATCGTCAAGATACACAAGCCTGAGCTGCCACTGTCAAGAGTTCAAGTCGAAAGTCTCTTTTGTGTTTGCTCATTACAATGATGAATGCTGGCTGTCCGTCCGTCCATCCGTTCAATTGCCCGTCCCTGCGTTCGCATGTCCTGGCACACTTGAAACCCAGCCCATTGACTGCCATTGCCTGCATTTAATGATGTATATACAATATATATTGTATCTTTGAAATCTCGTTTCGTTGTATCTCATATGTATTGTCGCAGAACACTCGAGTATCTTTATGTCCTTATGTGATTATGTCAATTTGATTCGTTCGTTTACTGTGTTTCATCTTTGGCATTTATCACTTTTCACTCATCCTTCTTTCACTCTCATTCCGTGTCGCTTTTTGTCTCTACTTTAATCGCTGCATTGAGTAACAACTTTTTAATTATATTGACTTTTTGCGCTCTTTCTCGCGCATTCTCTTTCTTTCTCTCTACCCCTCTCTTTGCAGGTACGTTGTCATCAACCGGACCAAAGCGTGAGTAGTAACCAAACCAAATTTTTTACCAGTTACTTATGATTATTGCCTATACTTGAGTGCAAAGTTTTTGTTAAAGTTTCTTTCCCAATAGGGGTGTGACAGAAATCTCTAGACGAGAACTTAACATTTTTATTTTATTGATAGATTTATAAAGTTTCCGTAAATTTAAAGAGCTTGCTGTTGGCTTTAAATTCACTTTAGAGTGGTTTCTGTCACAGCACTTACAGTCTCAATTGAATGATGATTGCAGACTGGGTTGTGCCAGAAATCTCCAGATAGCTTTTTTATTTTTTATTTAAACAATTTAAAATTTTTGTTTTGTTAGATATCCTTCTTGATGGAACCTAGATTCAAAGATATGCTTTGCACCAAATCAAGAGTTGCTTTGAAATTCACTAAAAAGAGTTTCTAGTCATACCCCTTTTAGTTTTAAGGATTAAAGTTTCACTTAAACTTAAAAGTCCCAGAAATCTGTAGATGGGTTTTCAAAATTTACACTTACAAACCAATTTTTTTTGATTTCCATCTTGATGGTAGTTTTCAAAGATTTAAAAATTTGCTTTTACAGCTGATCAGAATGCTCTGGGTCATATCACTTTCAATTTTAAGTTAATTTTCTGAATTTTTATTAACTTTGTTTCAGAAAAGTTTCTCTGAAAGATTTATAATGCTCAGGTTCCTACTTGATTGCATATTGAACAGAATGCTGTTGGTTTACAAATCGCTTAAAAGAGATTTCTGTCACAACACCGAAAATTTCAATTTGGTTTTTATTTAACGTAGGCTAAAGTGTTCAATAAGGCCAAAAAAGTTTGCCGTAAGCGTGCTTCAGTTGCCATTTGGCCATTTTGTATGCCGCTTATAGCCAATAGTCAATTTGGCGTTATCGAATTTTTTTTTTTTTTACAAGTGGGCTCAATTTCATAAATATTCAGCCATACCACAATTTATTCAAATTTTATGCCAACGAAAATGTGCTACAAAAAGTTCAAAAACGAGAAAAAAAACAGAAATGATAATAAAGTTGACAACTCTCAAGTATTTCTAGCTAAAATGCCAAAAGTGCGGCCATGTATAGAGAGAGAGATATATACATATATTCAAATAAATAAATAAGAGAAATATAAGAAATAAAAGAACTATGTTAAAAGTACATGGGCAACTTTGCTGTCGACTGGTCAAAGTTGTTTCTACCTCAGTCTTGTGCTTTGTTGGTGTTGCTGTATCTGTGTGTGAGTATGTTTGTGTGTGTGTGGGTGGGTGGGCGTGTATGTATGTTTTCCTGATATTATTCACAGCTCAGTTTCGGTTTTGCTTTCTGGCTCAACTTGTGGCCGCACAGTAAAGAGTTTGGGGTCAGGGTCTGGGTTTGGGTTCGGGTCAACCTTCTGCTCTTCATTGTTTTTGCTTTTTTGTTGTTGTTCTTGTTGCCGTCTGGCGCTGCGTGAGTGGCAAGTTAATTAGCATGCAACGAATTTCAACACAGTTAAGTAGTGGCAATTTTTAAAGCAAGTCGAAGTAATTTTTTGTTTTAAAGCTGCTGCTGTTTTTTGCAAAACTGTCGGAATCAGAATTGTAAGACTCAACTTTTTAGTTTTGGATATACAAGGACTACCGAGCCAAGTTTTTAAAATGAAACAAGTTTTTCTAAAACAATTTTCATTATGAAAATGTACGAATTTATAGTGATGAGGGGGGATTTCTATAGGTGACAAGGGCTATTAATACAAATGTCCACAAGTCGCGTTAGACTCTTTCGGTTGCGCCATTTTGAACCATCCTTAGATTTTTATTTTTACATCAGTCTTTGGAAAGATTTTTTGAATACTTTTTCTCCCTAAAATGAAGCTATAAGAATAGATGATGAAATAGAAAAAGTCCCATTTTAGTTTGTGTGAGTTTTCATTCTAAAAAGCTACGCCAGTGCTCCTTCTGTTCGAAAAGCCGGCAAACTTACAAAAAGTTTATCATGCCATCAAAAGGCAATCTGTACTCTTACTTTCTTGACGTTCCCCATATTTGGAACATAAATAATCTAATCTTGTAGATTTTTGTGTTAGGCAAACAGGCATTGCGAACCAACGATCTTCGGTCGTCTAGATCATTTGGTACATCTTCACTCTTACATGATTCTTACCTTAGGTTAGTTAAGGGGTGTTATTAAGTTTCTGGCATTTATACAGTATAAGGAAGAAGAAAAAGATAGAGACCCCTAAAGTTGCTTCCATTATGGTCAGGAGGACAAAAGGAAATGATATAAATATCTTTATCGATCTGTCTGCGCGTTTGTTTGAACGCCTGGATCTTGCAGACTATAAAAGCTATCGTAACCAAACTTGACATTTGGACTCCTTATGGGACATCTCAAGTTAATTTTTTTTCCGCCACATCTTCTCCCTCTACCAAATAATTTCAAAGCACTATATTTTCTACTTTCAATTGATCATTGGACCAGAAATATAGAAAATAAGGAACCGTACCCATACTACGTGACGCGTTCAGGGGGGGAGGGGGTCTTGAAAATACCAAGCTTGGTCACTGGACCGGCGGGAGTCAATATTCTCTAGGAAAATCTCGAGCTTGTTTTTTTTTTTGGTTGCAAAAAATGATTTAAAATCATATATACGATTGACAACGTGACAACTAGAGAGGGGGCATGGGTCTTGGCGTATATTACGGTTTCTTACCGAGTGGGAGGATGGGGTTTAAAAATTGTAAAACGGTCCCTAATCGCAGTATCACAGCTGACCTCATTGGCCTAAGAATTAAACGTGGCGTTTCCTAGAGACATACTTATAATATTATTACACACTTACGTAGATATATAGTACGCACATATGAAACCAAGCTGCCTTATAATGTAATGGTAAAGGGTTTCTCAACTCGTCAACGCCCGGCTTTAACTTTCCCCATTTGTAGGTCTAACTTTATGAAACCCTTACATAAAAATCAATTTCATATACTCTGGTCCTACCTACCAATCTATAACAAACTCTAGCGGCTAACCATATAGCTCAGCCCAAAAATGCAAAAGCCAAAATTGTTTGGAGCCATGAATTGTTTTTATATAATGCTAGTTGGCGGACATAAGCAATAAGATCTATTGGCAGCAGGATATTTACTGAGAGCTTGAATTCAAAGAAGGTTTGCTTTGAGAAATTTAATTTCATTACCATGATATGTATATTTTGTTCCAAAAGAGTTCCACTAAAGCTGCCATTGAAACCTGAACTTGAGCAGCCATCTCAAAGGTTAAAACTCATGAACCGAACTTAATCAGAAATATTTGTTTTTAAATTCATGCTGTCATGCTCCTTAAATTCCTTTGTGCTATAAAGGCACCTATAATTTTACATAATCTCCTGCCGTGTCGTTTTAATTATAAATTTTCATGCAAATTAAACTTAATTAAAATACCTGCTTATGGTAATTGAAATGAGTTCTTATACAGTAGTTAATCAACCACTTAATATGGACTTTACACACACACACACACACACACACACTGGCATGAGCACTTAATTTTAATAACCAAAATAATTGGCAATAATAACTCAAACCTAGTTAACTACCTAGTACTATCTAAGCAATACACTAGATTATGTTTTTGCGTGCATCTACAAGATACTTATACTTATACCTGGTACCAACAACTAATAGCCAGCTAAAATGAGCTTCTAACATGCGATAATTACAATAAAAGCAGCAACAACAACAACAACAATAACTAAGTTGACTTTGAGCGTAACGATAAGACCAACTACTAAAACAGCTGGCTATTAAGATTTTTATCTATATAAGGTGTCACCTATATACAGAGCATTATGTGTAACACAAAACTGACAATACAAAATGGCCGCACTCTTAACACTATGCAACAACTCTGGAACATTTTTTTAAATGTGGTGAGTTTTGCTAAAGTATTTTATGTTGAGAGTAGTAACTAGTAACTAGTTGAGTAACTAGCAAGAGAACGCATTAATCAAAAATGTGTCATCTTTTTTATCTAAAAATGTTAGTGTAGCAGTTAAAATTTTTTTTATTAAAAAGTTGAGGACTATATAGAAAAAAACCAAAAACGAGTATAAAAAAGTCTCTACGCTGAAAATCAAATCTTTCTTCGGTTTTACTCCACTCTGCAACTCAATCATCCTCAATTGGAAACATCTATCTACCAATTTTGCTGTTGCACAGTGTTATATGTAATAAAAGACTGCCGCCATATCTGACAATACAAAATGGCGGCGCACTTAATCAACGGTATATGGTATCGTATATGCTTATCGGTACCATTTTATTTCGGCTAAATAAACTATTAAGGCCGAAACTCATTTTCATAAAAATCCACTTTAATTGCTTATACGTTGTTCTTGTCAATGGTTGCGGCACCAACAACAACAACAACAACAACGACCAAAACGAACCCAGTGGCAAATAGCAGCTGTTTTACCTCCATCTTGCAACAGCAGGTTACAAAATGGCGTTTGGCGAATGGTTACAGTTGCCATTACCTTTAGCTTTACCGTTACCGCTACTTGTAAATTTAACGCAAATTGTCTGTAACATGAGCTGCTCGAATGTGGCAACAGCGGGGTGTCTTTGAAGTTCCAGAGAACCAAAGCCAGACCCAGCGTAAGTGCCAACAGCAGCGACAGCCATTAAATTTCCCAGTCTGAGCAGCAAACCTGAGTAGACAGTTGCATATACACAGACAGATACGCACAGATATGTACACACACATAATCACAGAGAGACACAGATAAACCAAAGATTGTGCAGGCGACAAAAATGTCAGCAGCCTTGGGAATTATTTTGAAGCAAATCAACTTAACAGACTGCCTTCGAAGGGCGTTTAGTCCTTGGAGACTCTTTGGCACTTGCAAAAGTTATTGTTCGTAAATTTGTGATACACTTAAAAAAATTAATGTCTGACAACAAAAATAATTGTATGAGTCGGGCCCATTTAGGGATAGGAGTTTGCTTGCTTGCATACCAATACAATAGTGGCCAAAAGTATTTTGACAAAACTGTACCAAATATTATATCGCTTATATATAAAAACTTAGAGAAGTAACGGAATCCATTTTACTTTTGAGAAAGAGAATCTATTATTAGCTTTCAGTGAGCAAAAAATTGCACTGATAATGATTTGAATTTTTTTTCTATATTATTTTAAAGGTGAGATGATGCATTTTTTTTGGCTGGACAAAAGTTTTTTGACATTGCGATCAATTGCAATTTCTTTGATTCCCGTGCGGTATAAACAATGTGTGGCAATTTTAAAAGTTATTTTTATTTATTTTTAAAAACAAAATCCAATTTTCTTGCCCTTTGTTTTTTTTTTTATAATCGGCAAAATACCTGAATTCGGTCAACTTGTTGGAAATGAAAAAGTCACAAAATATAATGCCGGTTTTCCAGAGGAATACCATATCAGATTTTGCAAAATGCCTAGACAAACCATTTACTAACAAGTTATGAGGCAAAACAAAACTTATTCTATAAATAATACAGCCAGTTCGGGCAGAACACGCAAAAGAATAGAGCACGGCATTAAACTAAGAAAATTTTTGAAAGATGCCTTAAATACACCAAAAGCTTTATCAATTGAATTCTATAAACAGCATAAAACATTAATTAGTAGACAAAAAGATAGAAGACAATGAAAGGAGGCCAGTTTTACTACCTTTGTAGCTAGTACAATTCTTGTGTTTTATCAAAAAATAAGCTTAAAAAGTTAACATTTGCTAAATAGTATAAAAACAAGGCACGATAGTTTTGGGAACACAAATTATGTATGTATAAAGCTCCTTTGAATATCCTAGATCGAAAAAAAAAAGTTTATTGAAGGTAATTAAAAAATGTTTGGGAAAAAACCAATGCCTGTATGGGTACGTGTAACTCATGGTGGAGGCACGTTATCTTTTGAGTATATTTAAGCTTCATTGCTTGGACGATGTAGTACCAATTGATAGCACAATGAATAAAGCCAAATATTTACACATCCCAAATGAGCGGACTTCCACTTCCGGTTGCAGAGTCATTGAACAATCCTTTATTATGGTACAGTGTAATGCTTCATGCCACAATGCCCATATGATCAAATTTTTTGAGAGTAGTCAGCACATTTAATTGGCTATCTCAAAGCTTTTATTATCTTAACAGAATAGATTTTTTTTTACTTTTTTTTTTTTGAATCGCCCATAAAATAAAAAAAATGATGTCAAATTGAACAAGATTGCGAGAAGAGACAATTGTTGAAGAAAAAAGGCGTTGGAAAGATATTTTACAGGAAGCATAGGAAAAATTGGTAAAATGAGTTCCTGAACTTTTGCAAAAGGTCTCTAACGTCAAAGGAAGGCTTACTTTTTATTATTAATTTTATTTAATCTAAAGTTACAGCTTTTTCTCTTCATCTGTCAAACTATTTTGTTTTGTCAAAATACTTTTGTCCACTAACATTTATGAAAAATCGTTCTAATTTTCTAAACTATAATATTTACAATAGTAGACTTATGCGTTTTGAGGAGAGCCTAAGTTATCATTATTCTCAAAAAAATTTATTAAAAGCTATATAATTAATAAATCATAAGAAATTTCCAAATAAATTTTTTTTACTTATGTCAAAATACTTTTGGCCTCTATTGTAGATAAAGATATTGGAATTTTGTTGTTATTTGCAGGGGGAAGTCTAAAATTGAGGCAATTGAGAATTGTTTCAGTTTTCAAGCGCATGATTTTTATTGTTTTATAGTTAGGTGTAAATTTCCAAATCAGTAGTAAATATTCATCATCTTTTAGCATACGAGATTTAGTTGTTCATACGGACAAACGGGCAGATGCAACTTATCCTTTCTTATTACTCTTAAGGGATATTAGGAAATACCCTGACTGGATGGGACACGTGAAAATTTTGACAAAATACAGCCGAGAGTAAACAAATTAGTCTAAAGCGCTATCCAAGTATTTTGCCAAGTGTAGCTGAGAAAACGAAATTTGGGAACTTGGTCACCTGGGCAGAATGAATGACTGAGTAAGTCTCTGACAGACTGACTGAATGAACAAGACCATGTTGGTGAGTGCGTATATTTGTATGCTGTGGTTATTAGTGTTATTATGTACCTTGTCGAAGCAGTGGCAGCTCTCACTCTTTCGCTCTCTTTCTCTCTGTCTCTCTGCTTGGACCACTTGCATAAGCATTACGGATCCCAGCGCATTTAAGCTCACGCATCCTTGGGGCACAATTCACCAAGACCCAGAGCCACAAAGTTGTGGCTCTCTGCTTAAGTTTCCGAGTTCAAACAATTACACACAAGCATAGACCTACACAGACTTGTACACCTGATGTACTTAAACATGTTTAATGTGCTGCTTAGCTGGAATATTTTATATTTAGTACTATGGACATATGTATGTGTGCATGTAAACATCAAGTGCCAACATTTATAACTGTAAATATATAGGCAAACAAAAAGCGAGTTGTCTACACGATAAATAGTCGCGTGATTGTTTTTGCCATTTTGCAGTTTTGTTGTGTCCCATACTCAAAGTGTAAAAGAGTATATAGAGTTCGTCGAAGCGTGTGTAACAGGCAGAAGGATGCATGTACCGTCTGAAATCAGTTAGTAAAAGAACTTGATTGAGTTCAGTCAAAACCGCTTATTATACAAAAATTCGTATATTTTTGGTGAAATCTGAGATTTTGTGTACTCATGGTGATTCATTGAGCTGCTGGTGTTCAATAGACAGTTCGAATTTCATGAAAGGTAATGACTACTTTATGTAACAGTGCCAAATATAGAAGAATGAGTACCTTCAAAAAAATGTTATTTTATTCATTTTCACTAAAAATTCAATAAATCGGTAATATTTTATCATAAAAAGACGACACTACATAAAAATCGCATCTATGCCCTATAGCATACAAAAGTTAACTTTTTAAGTGTCTAAGACTTTTGCCGAAAGAACTAGCGATATTTGTACGGAAACTCACCAAAATGTTGGAGGAATTTTGGAATGAAATTCGAACAAGCATAGGTATAGTATAGTATTTTGTAAAATGTCCTTTTAGCCATACAAGATAAACTAGCCATGACAGGACAAAGCTAAAATCGGTTTTTGAATGCTGAAACATTGCCCTAACATAAAATATAAGTCTCATCTCTAGAGAAAAAAAAAAATGTTAAATTTGTCGACTTTTGTAATAATAATTAGTGATGTTATTTGGTCATGTCGATAATAGAAAGAGAGAAAAATTTAGACTATTGGTTTGGCAGCAATTTATATTATATTATTGTTTACCACAGACATTATTCTTCGTCTGCATTAAAATAAAAATTCGCTACTGTGTTTTTTTCTTTTTTTTTTTCCTCTTAGTACTCCTCCAGGGAGCTTAGGGCTTCTACAAGAACTTTCCACCGGACTCTGTTAGGCGCAGTTTGCTTTGCTGTGTCCCAGCTGATGTTGTGTAGGGACAGTTCGTTAATTATTGTACGTCGCCAGGTTGCCTTTGATCTTCCCACTCGTCTGCTTCCTTGAGGCTTCCATTCCAGGGACATCCTGACAATGCTGCTTCGATGTTTCCTGAGAACATGGCTGATCCAACGCCACTTGCGTGTTCTTATTTCAGTGCCGATAGGAACTTCACTTGTACAGTGCCATAGTTCAGCGTTTGATATCCGATTGGGCCAGAAAATCCCGCATATAATTCTTAGGCACTTGTTGACAAATGACTGTAGTTTCGACATCATTCTTGGCGGGGTCAGAAACGTCTCGCTGCCGTACAACAGGATGGATTTGACGCACGCATTGAAGATTCGCAGCTTTGTTCTTCTGCTTATTTGCTGGTTTCTCCATATGCGGAACAAGCGACCAAATGCTGATCGCGCTTTGTTGAGACGATTCTCTATATCCTCATCCACCCCACCACTGGTGGATATTGTAGTACCAAGGTATGAGAAGCTTTCGACAAAGTCGATAGTGTTCCCGCAGATGGTTATGCTACCTTGGCTGGTGTGGTTGAGGCGCATCGCTTTGGTTTTGGATGCGTTTATTGTGAGTCCAACTCTGCTGGCATGGATCTCGAAGTCATTCGCTTTGGCTTGGATATGACTAAGTTTATGAGAAATGAGGCATATGTCATCCGGTCATTCAGTAGGGTTGCTAGTATCTTGTAACTAGTGTTTAGTAACGTTATTCCTCGCCAGTTGTTGTGTTTAAGTTCACAAAATCAGCTTGAACTTATAAGGACACAGCCAAGCAAAAAGGTTCCCAATTGATGTTGATGATATGATTGATACATTGATTGTCTCAGAAAGAAGGGTACAGGGTATCCTGTCTTGACAGTATCACAAATTTAGTTTAACTTTTAATGTTCAATACATGTAATTAAAACTGCATATATTTATTGTGTTTTGTTACGCTGCTTGTGTTATGTACGCCATTTTGTGGTTACGATTGCAAGCTGTTAGCATTGAAAATGCATACACACGCACACACACTGTTCCAATCTCTCTCACTCTTACTCACACACACATAAACACGGGCACACTTGACTGCTCACAATAGGTGTAAATTAACATAATGACAGACACTGCGGTTAGGAGAAAGAGAAAACACGAAAAATAACGCCAACAAATAACAACCGCAACAACAATAACAAAAGGAATAACAACAAAAACAACAACAAGTATATTTATAGCAATGCAAATGGCGTCTGCATAAAATTTATTGACACTTTAGTGCGCATTGTCAGTGTATTGGTGTGGCCATGGGTGTTTGTATGTATGTGCGCTTGGAGTAAGGGACCAAGGGTACAGCAATGTGCACGCTTCCGTTTTTGTATCTTTCTATACGCCTAACTTATTGAGTAAGTGTATATAGTGAGTTTTTTTGAATGTGTGTAACGAAGAGAAGAGACTAGTTTCGAACTTATAAAAAATATATAGTAAGTATATCAATATGTAAAACTGAGTTGATATAGATATGAACAAAATTTATTGCATAATTTTCCCTACTTTCCTCATCGCAATAAAGAAATTGAAATAATTCTCATCATTTTAAAGCTGCCATATTTTAATTTTACAAATTTTGAATTTCAATAAAAAATAAAATAGAAATGAACAGGACGTTCTGATATTATGTTTTTTGACAGAGGTGCGTTTTACTCCAACATGCAAAAATCATAGCATACCTTTGGGGGCTTCCTGACAAATGCTTAGAAATGTGCATAATCTCAAAATCAATAACCCTGTCGTGATTAATTTAAAACTCTGCATCCAGTTCTCAAAGCAGTTATTTAAACCCTTCTTAGAGAACACTTTTATCTATACAATGGAATCCAAACTGTGTTCCCGAAGCAGACTTCACTACACTATATCTCTTATTGTCAATAAAAAATTTTCAAATATGTACTAAATAATGGACGGCCTTGACAGATTAGTCCTTAGTTGATATTTTCGTTATTCTCTTATCAGACAAATATGCTTGTTCTCAAAAAGTCCCGATTTCAGACATTGCATTTCGACAACAAATAAAAATCCAACTTCTTTGCTTGCAGCTAAATGGTTTTTGTTTCTAAAAATTCCTCATCATAATAGGCTTTCTGTGATCTTTCTACATTAGTTATTGGAACTCCAAATCAAAATTAAATACAACTACATTGCGCGATAAAATTAGACTTTCTAAGAATCGAAAAAATTTAAAGATAATTCAATCAATCAAAAAACAACAAAAATTGAGCTGCATAAGCTCAATGAATAAGAATGAAAATGGGTTCTGGTTTCCTGGTCGCTTGTACAATGGAAAATGGATGAAGGGTACTTTCCTATTCAAATCAAGGCTGACCTACGAATCGGTCGGTAGAAAAGTCCTTAAAAGCTGACTAAAGGGTATATCCAAGTCGGTTACAACCAGATTTTTAAATGAGAATGTTTTGACATTGTTACGCCCCTTACCGTGTTTATCGTGCCTTACACTGCTGTCACTCTGTGCACAGTATCTTTGTGTGTATCTGTGTGTATATCTATGTGTTACATTTGTGTGTGTCTATGTGCGTCTATTGCGCTTTCATTTTAATGAGCAAAGTTTTTTGTGTGTCATTTATTTGCAGTTTAGAAAGCTGCGTGCACAAATTCAGTTTAAATAAAAAATTAAATGTTTGAAATGTCTGTTGGAAATTAATTAAAAATGCCATAACTGCACAATAAATCATTAGGTTTTATTATGAAACGCTGTTGCAAATAGAAATACGTATAGGGTGCGGAAGGGGGGCCCGGTTTAAAATTGAGTTTGGCTGCAGGCAAAAAATGTTGCATACATTTCAAAATAAATTGTTTTAATGCATTCTTGCGGCGCTAACATACCTAAAATTAAATAAAAATTAATTATAAAAGTTGATTACAAAACGATAGCGAAATAACTTAGATCTCTTGTTTTACTCGGGAGTAATTTGAATAGCAGCTCGTTTTTTTGTTATCTAAAATATCTATATCCAAAATCCATGCTCATGAAATATGAGTTGAAGTGAAAGGCTTACAATTTAGTTTGCAGGCAAAAGATTTAGCAAACTCTAAAATAAAAAAAAAAACCAGTCTAACATAACTTAACTAAGACATTAAAAAAAAACAATTGCTGCTATGCATTGAGAAATAATCAGCCGTGCTCCGACGCACAGTGGCACGGCAGCCGCAAAAGCGTTGCAAAAATCGATTTTGCGATGTATCCATTTTTTAAATGTAATACATGCATCTGATTTAGAATTTCCCAGGGATCAAGAAAATAAAAATTTTAGTCAATTCGGATGAATAGTTTAGTTGCTACAGCCGCTCAAAGTGGAGTATATTTTCAATTTTGAAAAAAATATCAATTTTTGGAATAAAAATTCGTGTTTAAGATTGTTTTGTGGAAAAACTACGCAACCAATCCCTATTTTCTTAGTTTCTATAAAAAGGTACATGAAATTTAAACATATAAGAAAAAAAAAATGACTTCATTTCTTTTCTGGGTTTTTCAATACTTCCGTTTAACTGAACCATTATATTTGGACCACTTTTTCAACTTTGGAAGAAAATATTTTATATTACATATTTTTACATTTTTTCAATTTAACATAAATGGTTTTTTTATTAATTTATTTACTTGCTTTATAAAAATTGACTGCATAAATTTGCATATGTGGCTGTAAGGCCAGTAAAAGTCCAGAAACATAACTCCAAAATATTCTGACGCAGGTATAAGAAGAAGAACACGCAGTAGATGCAGCCACTGAATTTCGAACTGATTGCTTATATTTTCACTTTACAATAAAATAAAGCCTACCTGTGACATAAAAAAAAGGATTAATCATCCCAATTTTTTTTTTGTGTTTCCAGGTAGTTTGAAACATTTAAAGTAATTTAATTTGTACCTGTTACACGTTTTCTGGCTATAGGCTTAAAATTTGTATATATTGCCTGAATACTTCAGAAACATCATAGTTTTGTTTTGACTTTATAAGAACACACATTGCAGTGAAACGTATTTTTAAATATATTTCGCAAGCATTGATTTTATAAGTGTAACGATGTCTTTGGTAAACGTAAAATTATTTGAATTGTTCAGAAACTCCAAAAGCGCGAATGAATTCATTTCGGCCATCAGAAAATAACTTAATGTTGAGGAAGCAAATATGGAGAAGTTTGATACCTTAAAAGGCAAACTTAATCTAATTCACTCCCGAATAAAAAAAAAAGTGGCAAGACTCTTCCTTCCCCAAATATGGATATGGTAACACAAACGATGGAAACTCATCCCGAAAATTCTTTGCAGAAAACAAAGTTACATCAGAAATAACTGCAGTGGATGATGAAATTATCAAAAGATTGGGTGTTATTTTGAATATTTTGAACTGCAAGGAAAAAATTAACGGCAGCAAATTTGGTGAATATGCCACTAAGAATGCAGAGCTGTTAATGGAAAAATATCCAGGAAAAAAATTGACTCCCACGCTTCACAAAATTTTGGCACATGGCCAAACTATAATTGAATATCATTGCCTACCCATTGGGGAGATGTCAGAAGAAGCCCAGGAATCGAGAAACAAGGATTATAAAAAATTCAGAGCTATGAATGCATGTAAAATATGTTGAATGTAATGTTGGCAGCCTCTTCAGATCCACTAGTTGCATCCCTTAGACATGTGAAATCCAATACAGAATTAACAAGTAGTTATTCAAATGAAATGTTAAGTCTTTTAGATATTCCTTCAAATGTAAATGTGGATGATTATTTTACAAAAAACTACTGATAAGACAAATTATATAATATATTATAATAAAAAAGCATTGCTACATTAAATTTATTGACTGAAATTAAAAATTATGAACAAAAATATATCATCAAAATTTCTTTATAAATGAAAAAAATATGTACATATTTTACAAATACCTATATACAAATATTGCACAGGCAACAAAATCCAACTTCCACAACATATTGCGCAGCTTTCAGATATCGTATCACCATACATGAGCACTTATTTTCAAGCCTGAACGTTTTTCTTTCAAATACAATCTAATTCATTAAAATATCTCAATTGGTTTAGAAAATATGGAAAAAATAATTACGTATTTTTCAATGGGAAATGTTGCACAGGCAACAAAATCCAACTTCCACAACATATTGCGCAGCTCTGAGATGTCGTATCACAATGTATGGGTACTTATTTTAAAGCTTAAAGATTTTTCTTTCAACTACAATTTAATTCATAAAAATATCTCAATTGGTTTAGAAAATATGATTTTTGCAACGTTTTTTTGGCTTCCGTGCCACTGTGCGACGTAGAAACCAAACCGTACAATTTTATTCGAATTCGTTTTTGTCGATAGCTTCGCATATTTCGCTTATTATTTTCGATAAATTCGTAAATTTTATTATTTACTTATTTTTCCGATATATTCTCTTACATATATTCTGTCTTTTAAATAAAATTACACAAAAATATTAATTTAGCAACAATACTTATTGAAATTAAACACGACTTAGCTGTTTTTGCTACAAAGGAAATTTGGCCTAAATATAAGCTAAGAATATCCAAGAATATTTAAAAAATATTTCAGTCTAAATGCGTACTTTTTTAAACCTATTTTGCCGATTCATTTGAAACCTCTTGCAACAAAAAAATCGGTTTCAAACACATAAAAAATTCGGTTTGGTGCAATTGGGAGCACCAAACATTTAGTTTCGAAACGAAGTAACGAGTAACACTTTTTGACAGCAAATGTCCAAAATCTACCAGACATTCAAAATATAAAAAAAAAAAGATATTTCAAATTTATTTATAAAGTTCGAAATTAAAAAAAAAATGAATTAGTTACAATGTTAAAATTTGAATTCAGGGCACATAGTATTTCGTTATAATGTATTGCTAAAAACTTTTTAAATTTCTTTGAAATTCATCAGCAGAAAATAATATTTGGAATCAGAAACCCTAGTGAGTTTTTGAATTTACGATGCTTAGCTTAATGCTAATTAAATTTAATAACAAATTTTGTAAAAAAAATTACAAAATTCATAGATTCCAAAGAAATGGATTCAGAGCTAAAACTTTTTTAGGAATAAACCAAAAAAAAGCATAGCCGCTGCAAGAAAAATGTCCTCACTCTTGCTCAAATTAAAACAAAAATAAATCAGAATTTTGATCCTCATGAAATTTCTTGTAAAAATTAAATTAAAACATGTTTCGTGAAGTGGAATGAGTAATTTTTTTGGGAGAAAATCTATCTAGTTAACAAAATAGAAAAAAATAAAAATGCAATAACTTCACTTCTGTTTATTTAAAAACTGAATATTTTATAATGCGGCTTTTGAGAGACTTTTTTCTAAATTTTGTATTTGTTTATTTCAACTGTTGAAAACCTTCAAAAAAATTGACAAAATTCGAAGTTAGAAAAATTTTACAGATTCTAGTACTAAAAAAAGTGCAAACTTGAAAGGGTCTTATAGCATCTATTGAGATTCGCTCCAAAAAAACTTACTTAGTATAGGCATTATATAAGTTAAGCCTTTCATATAGAATAGAGTATTTCGGCTACATACACTTGTATATACACTTTCCCAAAAACCAATATAATGCGATTAACTACTTTAGTATAAGCTGTTGCTAACTAACCGAAGAGCATCCACAGAAACCGACAGTTAAATGCGCTTAAATATGTGAAGCTCGTTTATTATGTGCTCAACATTAAATTTAATTAGAAACCGAAAAACCACAAACAAGCGGTAAAAACCAGCTGAAACTGCAGCAAGAGAAAATTACATGAAAATTGGAAAAACCGTAAAGTTGAAAGTTAAACTAAATAAAAGCGAGTATTTAAGTTCAGCAAAGATGAAGCTTTGTGTTTGGGAAGAAGGGGGTAATATGCGTGGTAATCCTTTGAAATACTTTCCAGTGTGTATGTGTGTATATGTGTGCGTATTGCGCTAGGCTAGGCAAAGTGATGTGCGGTAACGGAAAGCTTTTCATAATTTCCGCGCGCATAAACACGGAATGTAGGAAAAACCACGCACACTTACACAAAGCCATTGTAATCAATGCAATATGTATGTGTACAGTGCCGGATTAAAGCCGCGGCCCAGGGGCCCCAAATTTAGGAGGTCCCGCATGACGCGAAATTCAATATTTTTATTTATTTTTTTATATATAAATAAATTATTATAAAGAGAAAACTTTTGCTTTACACTTCGATGAAAAATAGTTTAAAAATTTTAAATGTTCAAAAAAAAATCTCGAAAAATATTACTAGAAAAATACCACATGAGCTGACTTTCAAGGAATTCTACTTAAACTCATAAACTTTTTTATCGTTGCAAAAAATAGAATGTTAAATTTTAAAAACCCTTTCAGTAAGATACATAATTTTGTAGAATGCTTCTTCATCCCAAGTACAATTTGCTTTTAATACTCAGCTATTATCATCATCTGTCATCTGATTCTTTTAAGTCCAGAGAGCGATATATCTCGCCAACTCGACTTAGACAATACTATTAAAATTTTCGCGTGTCGAAACTCAAAAAAAGAATCGTTTGAGTTATATGTTTAATCTCGTTATAAGGTTGTGGCAGTATGTGGAAGAATTATTGAATAACCAGTTTATCTCAAAAGAAATATGTAACTGTTACCCCAATAATGTAGCGAAAACAAATGTATATATACATTAGGGTGGGTCAATTTGTATGAGGCCGAAAAAACGGTCTGGGGCTCTTCGCCATTTTGGTTATATGTGTCATTCTAAGAAACTTTGCCTGAAAAACTATAGGTCTACAACGAAGTTCGAGTTGCCGAATATTTCAAAATAGGTTTTTTTTTAAAATATTTAAAAATCTAATTAGACATTGCATTCATAAGGACAAAAACCTTATTTTTTTCTCTAGCTTAATGTGTATATTTTGACATCTTTTCTTAAATTGTAAGAGCCCCCAGAGGGCGCTTTTGTATATTTTTTTGTAAAAATTCACAAAATGTTGCGAAAATCGACGAATTTTTAACTTTTTCATGATGCATTAGAAAATTTTAAGTTTGCCAAAATATTCAGCGTTGAAAAGAAAGAGGGTGGGTATTTTTAGCTTTTATCATTATTTAATTAGACAAAGATTTTTTTAATGAAGTGATGGCTCTCCACATTTTCACTTTCACTTTCCCTTACGTTCCTCCAACCATCTTAGTCCGGTACTGTGTGCGTACGCGTGAGTGTGTTTACAACAGTTTCCTTTTTGGCTGCATTAATTTCTAGATATGGAAATCAAATGTTTCCCTCAACCTATTTTTCTAAAACTAGTTTCTACCTACCAGACAAGCTGTCATAAACAGCTTAACGCCCAAGCGTTTTTTCATGTCAGATGTCAACGTGATTTAAATGGAACAAAAACTTAAATGCAATTGCCAAACAATCTAGAACTCATAACCGTATCCATATCCATATCGTTAACGTCATGTATTTGTCTTTTGTTTCCACTTGCGCGTGCCTGACAGTCGCTTCATCGTCTTCGTACTCTGTTGATTTGAAGTCCCATATTGATAATGAGAATGAACCTTGGATGCAGATGCAGCCGGTTGTGGCATATTTGGAGACGCCAGCACGTCCTACGAAATCGCCAAGTAGGTGGCGCCACTCAATAAATCAATCAATGAATGTCTCCCATACACACACACACACTCTCTCTCTATTTCTCTCTCTGTGTCTCTTTGAATCTTGATGTGTGTGTGCGTGCGTAGAAAGATTTTTGAACATGTGCGCCCGTAGTTAAGCGTTACGATTGCCTAGATCTAAGTTTTTGTTAGTATTTTTTTTAAAGCCCTGTTCATTCTAATCCGCCATAGTACTAAAGCTATGCTATTTTGAACAGAGCTTTATTGTAGTGCAGTACCTTACAAAAACTAAAAAAAATTAATACTTAGTTGCAAATGAAATGCTTAATAGTTGTAATGCATAGTACAAAAAGCAAACACAGATACACACACTGACACACACGCACACAGTTACAACTGCAATGGCTGCTGCTATGCAAACAATCTAAACTTTTGTGTATGTATGTATTTGTGTATTTGTTTGTGTGTCTATGTATGTAACTTAACCCCAAGTTGCCTTTGAAGCCTTTGAACTTATCAACAAACGTAACCAACACACACACAAACAACAATGTTTGTGTTGGTTTGTCTTCCTCTCTCTCTCTCTCTCTCTCTCTTCAACCACAGAGTGTGATCAAACTTTTGTCTCGCGCATTGGGGGCCCCCAAAATGGCAGCTTCTCGGCGCCCCTGCTCCACAATTATCGCAATCATTCGCGCCAATGCCTGTACACTTTCCTAGCAGGACCTGGTCAGCGTGTTGAAGTAGTTTTTAAAACGTTTAATTTAAGAGGAAGTCCACCAGAGTAAGTATTTGCTTCAGCTTCTATAATCTCTATCTTCTATAATCATTTGAATCTTGCATTTGTCTAGCGGTTCGGCCGTCGGTGAATTACCAAGGTAAGTGCAAGCTAGAGCGAATTAAGTTAAAATATTCAGTGCATTAAGTATTCACTACTATTCGCACTCATATTCATGAATATTAAATGTAGATACTTTCACAAGAACAAGATACATTACTCTGAAACTGTCACTTAAGTGTGGATTTTAGAACTTTTCATCCACAGTTTCTTTTTAATTTCATTTCTGTTCAGCAAATAATTGAATAAATTGTATTAGTAAAGAAGTTTAAATAAAAAATAGAAATACAGTCGAGGTGGTGCCCGACAGTGTAATACCCTGTACCTTTTTTCTCGAAATAAATTTTATTCCTGCATATTCCTTCTAAGAACTTTCCAATTGCAACATAGTTTTTTTGATACAGAACGATTTTTATAACTATAAGTTCCGTAAATTTTTTCCGATTTTGATGAAAATCGAAAGTTACATCAAAGAGGGTAATTTGAGTGTATGGGGTAAGTTCCAAGTAATTACGTAGAGTCAAATATTGACCCAGTCTAATGGCAAGGGGAGTTGAAATTTGTTCATTTTTGACTATACCTTTTGTTGTATTTGCTCCGGTAAGTTTCAGATAAAAATATTTAACGGTGTAGCTTAAAGCCGCGAAAATCTACTACGGGGGAACGGGGGAAGATATTGATTCAACAAACTTCGTCTTCTGAGGAAATATGAGCACCATCTGGTAAAGTTTCATGTCTCTAGCTCTTATAGTCTCCGAAATCAAGGCGTTCATACAGACGGACGGACAGGCGGACATGGCTCAATCGCTACCTGAGGTTATGATAAGCATTTTGGTAAAAAGGACTTGGGGTCTGCCACGCCTCCCTCTGTCCGTTTCCAAAAATACAAACGTGACTGACTTTGCAACATTACGGCATTTTATTTTTTAACAAAATTAAAAATTATTAAAAAAATTTCAAATTTTTATAAAATTTTAAAAATTATTAATAATCTTTAAATTTTATAATTTTTAAAAAATTCTTGAATTAAAAATATATTTAAAAAAAAAAACTGTCACTTTTATAATTTTTAAAAAATTCTTGAATTAAAAATATATTTAAAAAAAAAATGTATTTATGATTTCGGTATATTCATAAAAAAATTCAAATAAATTTATTAAATTAAACTAAAATTTCTTATATTTTGACAATTTAAAATATTTGCAACTTTATAAATTTTTTTATATTTTTTCTTTTTTAATTTCAAAAAATATTCTAACAGCTTTATTTTTTTTTTTTCAATAAAATGAAACTTAATAGTACTTTATGCAACTGAAATATTTTATTTACATAGCAATTTTAAATTTATAACTTATACAATTTTTAAATGGCATAGGAGAATAGTATAAAAAAAATTGCAATAGTTTAAATTAATTTTTTATGATTTTAAGAAATTTTTTTAGGAATGTCATTTTTTAAGTTTATAACATCGTAAATTTTCTTATTTCTTTAAACTTTTTTTTTGTTTTTAAAATTTAAACATTTAAGTTCCTTAAATATTTTTAATTTTTTTAAATTATTCAAAATTTTAAATTCAAATATTTCATATTTGGTAATTATACCCTGTACCTATAGGTACAAAGGGTATACTAGATTTGTGCAATGTATGTAACGGACAGAAGGAGGCGTGGCAGACCCCAAGTCCTTTATACCAAAATGCTTATCATAACATCGGGTAGCGATTGAGCCATGTCCGTCCGTCCGTCTGTCCGTCCGTATGAACGCCTAGATCTCGGAGACTATAAGAGCTAGAGACACGAAACTTTACCAGCTGGTGCGCATATTTCCTAAGCAGATGAAGTTTGTTGAATCATGTCAATATCTTTCCCCGTTTCCCCGCTGTAGATTTTCGCGGTTTTTAGCCACACCGTTTAATATTTTCATTTGAAATGTAACAGAGTGATGCGTTGTGGATACATGCATCTATGTGTAAAAATTGAACAAAATCGAACAAATACAACAGAAGTTATAGTCAAAAATGTGCAAATTTCACCTCCCCTTGCCCATAAACTGCGTCAATATTTGACTCTACGCAATTATGGCTACAAGTGACCTAGAATCACAATTTTTGGTAAGCTCATTCATGTGGCTCTAATGAACAAATCCACATCCAAATTTTATCGGTGCGGTCCCCCCACCCCCCGCAATCGATTTACCGTGTTTTCTCCCACACCCCTCAACATATCAACTTGAAACTTACCCAATATAATTAAAATAGCTCTTCTTTGACGTAACTTTCGATTTTCATCAAAATCGATACAAATTTAGGGAAGTTATAGGTATAAATATCGTTTTGCACCAAAAAAAAAATAAATGCCAATTGGAAAGTTCTTAGATGGAATATGTAGGAAAAATTTTTTTGACACAAAAGGTACAGGATATTCCACTGTCGGGCACCGCCTCGACTGTACCACATTTTTTTTATAAAAATTTTTCCATATCATATGGCCGCCGAAAGACTGATCGGTACAAAAAAAGATTTTAGGGCATTATCCGTTTGTTAATGATGTCCACCCTAAACCAATTCACTTTTTTCTAAACCACTTTCACCTCCATTCACTCATGATTCATTTCCGTAAATATTTTTTCTATTATCTAAAATTATAATTACTCGTTTGTGTTACAGTTGTGTTCATGAGTACATGGATATCTACTCGGAGGTGCAATCTTCCGAGCCAGCGGAACTGATCAACTCACCCTTCGGCGGACGTTATTGTGGCACCATACCGCCGCGTCGTCGTATCTCCATGTACCGCGCAGTTGCTATTTCCTTTTTTACTAATAAGAATTTCTCGACGCCGGATCTGTTTGAGGGCACTTTTAGGTTTATAAATGCATGTAAGTACATATTGAGAAACGTTTATCTTAGCATAGCTATATATAATGCCAACCAACAACTACTGAATAAATTTGATTTATGCAGCGGAATATGAAATTGGTATACCCATTGCTGGGTCACCATGTTCCTACACGATAACGCCTAGCATGAGTATCAATAAAACTGGCGCACTCATATCGCCAACCTATCCAGGTGCCTATCCGAAGGATATGTCATGCACATATCAATTTCTTGGTGAATCGAATCAGAGAGTTAGATTAGAGTTTCGTGATTTTGATCTGTTTTTTGGTGGACCACAGTGAGTACCCCTAATGCTGTACAATCACACACAGAGCAAAAACAATTTAACTCATTTAAGTGTAAAATCGAAGCAAGTTGTGCAACATGCTACATGCAACTTGTTGCACAACTTGGTTTGATTTAAGCAGCTGACACACACACACACACTCACATAAATAGACACATAATCTGAACTGAACTGATCTGATCTTTTTGAAACTTTTTCTACCTTTCTCTCGAAATTCATTTCTCTACGTCTTGAAAATACTATCCAACTATTTGTCTACAACAAAATTACTATCAAAAAAACAACAACAACAACTACCACTCGAAACAGCTGCCCATTTGACTTTGTCAAAGTGTACGATGGTCCAGATAATTCGTCAGCATTAATCGGTACATATTGCGGACAGCAAAGAAACTTAGTTTTGTATTCGAGCGAATCAAGCCTTTTTGTTCATTTTTATACGTTACCGCGCACCGCAAATACACAAAATCGTGGCTTTAAAGGAATTTATGAATTTAGCGAGAGTTTTGTTAAATTAGATTTTATACGTAAGTACAGTCCTAGTATTAAGCAATATGTCTAATTCATTTCAGTTAAACACTTTGAATGCATTTTGTGGCGCTCAATACGACTTGATCGATCTTGTCTTAAAAAGCGCCTCAAAATATGCATCCAATCCCAGATACATTTTACAGCTTATCGTATGTGTTTGAAGACCCTCATACTACACTCGAAGCAAAATGGTTGTGTTTTGTCCTGAAATTTTGAAAGTTGCCTCAATAAAAAAAAGATTTCAAAATAGTGTTAACTTTTCTGCCTTATTAAAAACTAGCGTAACATTTTGTAAATGAAAGTTTTTCGCTCTAAAAATATAATATGAAGCATGCCAAATGAAAAAAATTAATAATGATAATTAATTGTCATAATAACAACTAGCTAGGTAAATTTACATAAATTAATATTAAAATTTCGGAAAACATGCTTAAAAAAAATATTATCTGCATATAAAACGGATGTGTTGTTTAAATAACTAGTGGCCATCACACCCTGAACACATCGCTTACCATTTTAATTAGTTTTAATTAATTTAAAATGTTGCTGAAAATTGTTAGACTTAAACTTATTTGTGTTGGCAATCATTTAAAAAAAACAAAAACTTGCTGGCGCCATCTAGCGACGGACACTGATCAACGCAACTTCAAAGCATGATCACTTCCACCTAGCGTCCAAATATTCAGTATTAAGAAACGGTCACACCAAGCGACAAAAAATTAAAGATGGCGGTGAACATGTGCACGACGAAAAAAGTGAAGAAAGAAAAATGAGTTAATAAAAATGGGTCAATGGGGTAATAAAAAACAAAATGGCCTGTAGCGAGCTACGAGTACATGATATTTGGAGAGGCCCGCATTACTTACTTTTTACAAAAAAATTGTTCCTCTTAATCTATGGACCAAAAGCATGTGAACCACGTAGGGGTTTTCAAAAATATCAATTTTAAAACAAATGGCATAAGTTTTTAGAAAATGATGTTACAAAGATTGGGTCAAAATTTCAAATCTATCGAATAAAAATTAACTGAGTTATTCGTGAAGCCATTCGAAAAAAAGTGGTTTCGAGAAAAACGCTTTTAAAGTTTTTTTTTTTGTTAAATTAATCATTTCTACCAATATAGCTAAAAAAAAAAAAAACCATTTTCTGAAGATTCTACCCCTTAAGACCAAAACTAAAAAATAAAAAATTTTAACAGACTAGACGTCGATCACGCGTTTGAAGTTACCTAATGATCATAGCATCTTTCATTTTGATATGTTACGAGAACTAGAAAAAAAAATATAACTCAAAATATGCTTGAGCCTGAATACTTGGCTCTAAGTTTTAATGTACAAAAATTTTCCAAAATATCGATTTACATTTTTGGCAATTTTCAAAATGGACGAATATGCCAATTTGTTAGAGTGTAGGGGCTTATTCTGTTAATTTTTGCTGCATTTTTATACATATTCCAACTCTTATTTCAAAGCTTTGTTTTTTTTTTTACGATTGGTTGCCTAACATTAAATCTAAACAAAAACCTAACCCTAATTAATTTCACAATCTAACTCTTACAAAAATTATTCAAAAACTCTGTCAACTATCCCACTGATCTGATGCAATCTATTATTATCTGAACCGCACATCAACTAACTACGCAAAAAAAAAAAAAAAAAAAAAATGCAACAACAAATTACAACCATCCGAAATTAGGTGAAAACGATGGCATTCACATACGTGGCTCAGAATGTGATCAAAAGATATTATCGAAGAAGGAATCAACCGGCTTTGTGCTCTCACCCAACTATCCCTATCCATATATACCAAAAACTGTGTGTAGGTAAGTGTAAACAGTAGAACAGTAGAGCGAGCAACCAAGTCATAACTATACAATTAACCAACTTGCCATCCATAGATATTTCATCTATGGCATGCAAGATGCACAGCATCTGGAGCGTGTGCGTCTCGAGTTTAACGCTTTCAATATACCCAAAGTGGAGCACAAGGACAAGGGCGAGTGCGTCGTCGAACATTAACCCAATTGAAAGCTGTTAGTTAAAGCAAATCTCTTTTTAGATCCAACTGCACCGATGGCTATCTAAAGATCTATTTGAAGGGTCAGGAAACAGCCGATGCTTATGACAAATTCGACTATGAGCTGTGCGGCAATGAAACCCAGCGTGTTATCAGCGATGGACCACGACTGGCCATGGTCTTCAGCTCGGGTGAGCTACAGGGTCGTGGCTTCAAGGGCAAATACACATTCGAGACGGAGTACAAGATACCCGGCACAGCTGCTCCGGATGGCACCTGCAGCTTCACCTATATGAGTAACTCGAAGAAACGCGGTGAACTGAACAGTCCACGCTATCCCTCCAACTATCCATCAGAGACAAATTGCTCCTATTTGTTTTTGGCCGAACCCAACGAGCAGGTTACCATTGTGTTTGATCACTTTAAGGTCAAATCGGATGCCAATGCGAATGCCACAGTGGGCTCCTATGGGTAAGTTTCTCGGTTGCATACTGGTGAGCAATAAAGTTTCAACACTTTAATACGCTGCAGCTCTGGAACTTGTTTTGAGGACTGGCTGGAGATATATGTGGTCTATCGTGACAACAATGATCGGCTGCTAGGACGATACTGTGGTCTTACAGCACCCGGACCCGTTGAGAGCCCACGCGGTGCGGTTGGTCTGCGCATCACATTGCACACGGATCATGTGAGTGTGGCCAGCGGCTTTAAGGCGCGCTACTTCTTCGAATCGGCCAAGTCCGATGCGGGTGACTGTGGTGGCAATTTTAGCAGCGAGGATTCGGGCATTATTACCTCGCCCAACTATCCAGCGGGCTATAAGGCACCAGGTCGAGGCCTGGCCTCAATGGCCTGCAATTGGGTTATGACCGCACGTGCGGGTTACAAGTTGTCCATTAATTTCGAGCAATTTGGGCTCGAGGGTGATCCAGCAAGTAGGTTATCCCAATATTCAGTAACTGATTGATTTTTATAGTTTATGTTCCACTTTTAGGTCGCGGCTGCCCCGCTGCAGTGCTGCGTCTGTGGGTAAACGTCGATTCGGATCAACCGCCTTTGGAATTGTGCGGCGAGAAGCCGCCAGTTGAACATTGGCACTATATATCAACGGGTCAAACTGCGCGTATCAGTTTTACCACTAGCGATAAGACCGTTGGTGCACAGGTAAGCACAACCGGATCTTTTGGAAACCCCTTTCTTAAGCTCTGAGAAGTCAGCTGAGATGAGGGCAATCCGGAAGCTATTTTTATGGTTTAATCAATGGTAATGTTTGGGTAACGTCATATGAGTTATATATCTGTTACGAATAGGTTTTTTGAATCTATCCAAGATTAAGAATCATTTAAAGGTGGTTGGAGATAAACTAATTTTTTTTATTTTGAAGCCCAAAATGTTACAAAGAGACTAAAAATGAGTTACCATAACAAAAAAATCTATGTAGAACAAAATTGTAAGTGTCCAAATTTTTGAATTTCATAGAAATTGTTTGCGGTAAAAAATACTAAAAAAAAACAATAGTTTGATGAAGACAGCCTAAAGTACTACAAAGAAAATATCTTAAAAAAATATTTTTTGAAAAACTCAAAAATTTTAAAATATAAAAAAATATTTAAAAACGTTTTTGTAACATATTCCCATAGTATATGTACGGAATTGAGGCTGATTTCTCAGATAATGTCAAAATCATAAAATACCACCAAACTTATTGTAATGATTTCGCTTCCGCAGGGCTTCCGCGTTGTATGGACTGAAATACAAGACTCCGGTCCGGGACCCCCGTCCATTGGGCTAATATGCGAGTCAACTTATCACTTTCAGTGCGAGGTGGGCTACTGCATTTCCGACAAGCTGCGCTGCGACGGAGTCAAGAACTGCGGTCCCGGCGACGATAGTGACGAATTGCACTGTGAGTCGTGAGTGAGTCGAACGGTTCAGTTCAAATTTTTATTTCCTTTTTTTTAACCTAATTTAAATCCAAAACTTATGCCTAAGTTTAAAATTTGTGTTTTCAGTGCGCCAAAAAAAAAAAAAAAAAATTGAGCTGCCTTGAAAATTGTTTATTTTCCTATTTTGTTTGAGTCATTTGGTTTGTTTTTTAAACTTAAAAACAAAAAAAAAACTAAACGCTGGATTGCATTTCAAGCAAATCCAGAAATCGTTTACTTAATGCTTCATTACACTTTATCATTTGTTTATAACAACCACGAAAACTTGAACCCGACGAAACACTTGCAAAAATATACTACTTAAATCTATATCTAAATATAAATGCTATCATAATAAAACATCAAATAACTAACTAAATATTAAGAGTTACTGTGGGTCCTGGCGATCTGCGGTAGTCAAAATGCACCACCTACTACTAAGTATTTTAAAACATTTCTCTAAAGTTTAACTCTAGCTATGTATATCCTTACTTTTGTCCTTGGCCAGAATTATTGTATATATATTTTTTTTTTTTTCATAATTAGGGTGTTGCTGCTCCCACACTCATCCTAAGCTTTATCTAAAAACTACTAAATAGTTTGCATAAGTAATAATTACTTAGACACTTTGTGTTGTACTTAGTCTCTTTTTAAAAACTCCTTAATTTTAAACAAACAAGTCAACAAAAAGGCATATGTATGTATGTATGTGCTGCATATATATGTATCTCTAAAGTCACAATCACACTATCTACTCTTACTCACTTGTCTTATTCTTCTTCTATTTCTCTCTGTTCTTTGTCTTTCTTTTGCCTTTCCACGATGTGATTTTTTTCACCAAAACAACTAAAAACTAAAACTACCTAAACTACTTGAACTTGAACTTAAATACAAAAACTGCTTGAATACTAAAACTAAAATTAAAACAATTTAAATAAATTCTTTAAAAAAAAAAAAAATGTGGCACAGGTGACGCAAATTCGAAGCATTTGCCAACGTATTTACAAACATTTGTTTTAGCAATTACGGCATTAGTCTTAAATACCTATAACTAAATATAAAAAAAAAACACAAAATAAATTGTATAAGCAAAATTCTCTAATTGGATTGCTAAATCAAAGGAATTGCCACACAAATCAAAAGCATATATAAAAAAATTAACAAAAAAAATAAGAGAACAAAAAAACTAAAAGCATTCTTAGATCAAGAACTTTTAATCACTTTTTCCAAGTACCAATTACCAAAACCAAAACCAAATATATCTATAAGAATGAAATACGTTTGGTCACATCTAACACGTGAGTTCTGCATCAACTTGTCTAACAAAAATCCGCTCCACACTCACCGCCCGCCCCACAAAACCCACATGCACAGTACCCAGAACATAGAACATAGAACACTCCAAACCAAACTTGGGTTCTCAGCCTCAAAACAATCACAAGAAACATTTGTACTCAGTAGCTGATCTAATACTTGTAGAATGCCAGTTCTGTAATAATCATAAGTAAAAGTTGCATCTGGAAGAGATTTCATGTAGGAACATTTTAAAGGCTGTGTTTACACTACCTTGTAACTAGTATACGGATAATTTTTTTACCATCTAATCCGTCTTAGGCAGTAATAAAACTTTTTTTAAAATAAAATAACTTTTTTCAATTTTTTTTCTTAAAAATTTGTTAACAATTTTGAAAATATAATTCAATTCGATTTAATTCATCTTCATTTTGATATTCAAGAATAAGCTTTTAATATGCATATATGGGCGAAAATAAGTGAAGCGGGCCACTTTTTTTGTCTTATATGATAGAGCTACTAGAGAATAGTAACCACGTAAATTTTTGTTGCAAAATTCCTAATTTTTCTCGAGTTATCGATAACTGAATATTGGATTAATCATTTTTTGACTTTTCTTTGACTAGCCATATTCTGTATTTTAAAACTCAAAAGTGAAGTCCCACTTTAAAAAAAGTGTTAATTTTTTAGATAAAATATTGAATTAAAAAAAAAATTGTCTTAATTTTTTTTAATTTAAAAAATTTTTTTTTAATCTTAAAATTTAAACGTGAAATCCAACTTAAAAAAAAAATGTTAGTTTAAAAAAAAAAAATGTTTACCATTTTTTTTAATTTTAAAATTCAAAATTGATCTCCCAATAATGGATACTTCATTTTTAGTCTTTTCTTTGACAAGCCATATCTCCTAAACGAATAAAGATATTGACGGACATTTGTTTTTCATGATAGATAAAATTTTGAACTAAACAAAATTTTTTTTTTTTTTTTAGTGATTTAGTAACTTTTAGAATTGTGGAAGTTATGCATATTTTTGAGATGGCACCTCGCATATTCGCCATAGTAAACAATACCTCGAAAAATGAAAAATAAGCATAACTCCGCGGTATTGAAAGATAATATGTTTAAGCCTGACATGATGGTTCGTTTTGACATTTTAAGATCAATTAAAAAATGAATATCATGACCCCGTCTCCAGATATTTAAGGTCAAAAGTCACAAGAATCGGTTTCTCTTTGCTACAATTTTTCCCAATGTTCTAAAAAGTTGTGTGGTCTTAAATTCTCTGCAAAATCTGTCAACAAAATTTATGTGGCTACTATTCTCTAGTAGCTCTATCGCAAATCATCAAAGCCGACCAAAAAAGTGGCACGCTTCACTTATTTTCATCGATATACATTCATCTTTCTTAACCCTCCATCGGACATATATTTTTAAACCTTCGGACGGACACATGATGCCTGGCTGGACCCCTATGTATTTACATACATTTATATGGGAATTTACCTCATGTTTCGGATCAATTATATACCAACGAGGTATATTTTCTGAAGTAATCACCATTCTGTATCGATTTGGCATAAGTTGAGCTACTTGTCTGAGGAAGTAAATACTCGAAAAAAATTTAGATTTGGAAAAAACACTATTTTTTTTTTGGTTATTCTGATTGAATTCAATGTTCGAACGAAAGTAAAGGGATTTAAATGTATTTTATCATGTAATATAATGCCAGCTCATTTATGGACTGTGTTCGCCATTTACTGTGTTGTTGACACACCGGATTGCCGCAATGATTAAAAAAAAAAAACAGTTTTGCGACGAAGCTTACACACAGTAAAATCGCTTATACTTGCTTTCTATGTGTTCCTAATATGAGCTGGCTTTATATTTCATGATAAAATAAATTGAAATCCCTTTACTTTCGTTCGAAAATATTGAATTTTATCAGAATAAACAAAAAAAGAGAAAAAAAAAAATGTGTTTTTTTCCAAATCCAAATTTTTTCCCTAGTATTTATTTCCTCAGGCAAGTCGCTCAACATATGCCAAATCGATTTAGAACGGTTAATAATTAATAAAATATACCTGATTGGTATATAATTGAGCGAAAACATAAGGTAAATTCCCATATAAATGCATTTAAATATATAGGGGTCCAGCCAGGTATCATGTGTCCGTCCGAGGGTAAACTTTTTTAAATCCTTTTTTTCGTCCGTTTTAAGGACTTTTTGATATTTCTACTATACATGGATCGATAGCCAAGAAAATTTTAGGAAGCTACCTGGAAGCGCAGGTCGATATCTAAATTAGAAATACTTTGAATTAACGGTCAAAAACGAAATAGGTCTGGCCAGACCCAGGTGTCCGACGGAGGGTTAAGAGATCAAGGGTATTTTTATGCTTTGTTATATACATGGGCACTATATATTGTGTTAAGGATAATTAGTAATTGATTCGGTTTTTTAACATTAAATTAAAGCAAATTCTGAAATATTTGCAAATTTTTAAGAATAGCTTCGAGTTCTGTGCTGACTAGCCTACCGTTCAAGAACTTCGTGGTAAAAATAATTAAAAAAAAAAGAAGTAATGTACAAGTTAAGAAGCACCTGTAAAACAACTATAATAAACGGCTTTGAGCAAAACACTTTTTTCATTACTTTCCAACACTTAAGACTCAGTATAAGAAACAACAAGCTTAAATCTTAGAAGGACTAAGCTTTGGAGAATTCTTCACAAAAAGTTGCCTATTAAAAGTTTTCTAATTGCAGTGTGAATGCCCTATCCCATAGGCCAACAATAAAAGAGAGTGTAAACACAGCATACAAAAAAATAAGCATTCTACATAATAATAGCCATTGTCATCTTTATGTTGCATCATTTAAGTTCTTTTTTGCATTGTGAGAGCTTTCAAGCCTAGTTCTAATCTCATATAAAAAAAAAGTATCTGAAGGTATACGTTTTGAAGCATGGCAAACCCTTTACCTATTTTTGGTTATACTTCCACGCTTCTGGCTTTCTTATGTTCCACTCTATCACCCAAATTGTCGTATGCACCCAAGAAACTTGTGTCTTAACTAAGTACCTTTAAATGTATGCATTGTTAAAATTACTACTAAAAAAAAAAGAGTTAAAAAAAAAACACATATGTACACATTCACGCCCAGCAACACTCCAACGTACAGTATTACTAGGCTTAACATAACAAATAAAAACCAGCTACAGCTTACATAAGTACTACTTATATACATATAATACTTTCGAGTTATTCAAACACTCATCCACATACTAAGTTAAGTTACATTTGATATAGTATCTTATATAATATACGAACTCATAGCAGCGCATTTGATGGTAATTCGATTTTAAAGCCATATTAACTTGAACTCTTTTTGTATATCCTTTTTTTTACTCAAATTCCCGTAAACCCCCAAAAAAGGTACCACGGAAGTGCACGAGGAGGATCACGCCGTTCTAATTATAATAGCACTAGTCGTCGTCTTGTCCCTAATCTGTCTCCTATGCACACTCTGTCACTCCAGAAGAAAACGTAGAAACCATGTGCGGCAATTGGGATTACATAGAAATGCACACTACGATTCCCAGACGAGCGCAACGGGTAAGTGAAGTAGTGACGTCATTAAAGCTTTACATTTTTTTTTTAATTTACTTTTATTTAAGGTTTTCTTTGATTTGGTTTTGTTTGTACTATTTTCAATATATTTTCGAGGTAATTCTCATTTTGAATAATTTTAAACAAGGAATCCAAACGAAGCTGTTATTTTGAGTGCCTTTGAGTGCTAGAAATCGCATTACAAAGACTACGTGAGATATCTCTTTCAACTGTTCTTCAAACCAAAAGCGATTTATTCAAAAATTCTCCTTCCCAAAATTTAATGAGATCCTTGGAACTTTATCATTAACTCTTTTCATTCAAGGATTTGATAAAATATTTCTCATGAAAATAAAGGCAAAATAGAGATTGAAGACTCAACATTGAACATACGAGGGTGGACCGAAAGGTACTACTATCGCATATAGAAATTTACTATCATGTAGTACCTTATCGTCGATGGATACTGTCGAAATTTCTGTTTTGTCTTGACCGCGTGTGGAAGCGAATCCAAAATTTTTTGTTATGGATCATTCTCTGTCGGAGTGCAAAATCATTTTATGTTTTATTATTGGTGAAACACATTACTTGGCCGCCAAAGCTACAAACTCAAGTCAGATAGTGGTGTTTTAGCTTCTACAACTATGAAAAAATGAAAATATTTATCTCAAGAAATTATAGACAAAGTATTAGATTTCTCTGAAAATAATGGACGAATTTTATCTGTAAAAGTCAGTTCAGAAAATCAACGTCAATATCACGAAAATATAAAAAGAAAACTAAACAGAAGATTTGAAGATGCCTACGCCGCACAGTGGCACGGCAGCCGCAAAAGCGTTGCAAATATCGATTTTGCGATGTAACCATTTTTTAAATGTAATACATGCATCTGATTTAGAATTTCCCAGGGATCAAGAAAATAAAAATTTTATTCAAATCGGATGAAAAGTTTAGTTGCTACAGCCGCACAAAGTGGAGTATATTTTCAACTTTGAAAAAAATCGCAATTTTCGGAATAAAAATTCGTGTTTAAGATTGTTTTGTGGAAAAACTACGCAACCAATCCCTATTTTCTTAGTTTCTATAAAAAGGTACATGAAACTTCCACAACATATTGCGCAGCTCTCAGATGTCGTATCACAATGTATGGGTACTTATTAAAGCTTAAAGCTTTTTCTTTCAACTACAATTTAATTCATAAAAATATCTCAATTGGTTTAGAAAATATGATTTTTGCAACTTTTTTTGGCTTCCGTGCCACTGTGCGCCGTACCTGGAATTTCTAAGTGTCATGGGTTTATTGTCGATAACACTAATTTAATATAACACAAATTTAAGGGTCATCGAGTGCACCTTCCTAAAAAAGTGTTTTTTAGGGTAATTTGGGGTCGAGAAACACGAAAATGGCAACTTTTTTTTTCTTAAGCACCGTTTTCGAGATATTTGAGAAAAACATGTTTTTGCGCTTTTTTTTCAGTTAATCCTCAATATCTCGTGAACTCAATTTTGTATCGACATAAAAGACGATTAGATCGAAAGGTATTGATGTGCTCTTTCCAGTGATATATAATATGTACAGATTAAGTAAAAATGATCGAAGTTTTATTTTATTTTTTCGATATCGGGGTTATATTATATAGCTCCCATAGGGGGTGTTTCAGAGGACCTCGAAGAAAACCAAAAGTTTTATATGGATAATTCGTTTGTTTATAAGGATATCGTAACCAAATTTGGCAATTAATAGTTTTTTATAGTTCCCAAACACTATACCAAATTTGATCAAAATCGGTTGACTATATCATATAGCTCCCATAGAGCAGATCGATCAAAAACCATCTTTTGCACATAATTCGTTGTGTTTCGTTTGTTTATGAAGTTATCGTTACCACATTTGGCACTCGGAAGTTTTTTATAGTTCCCAATCATTGTACCAAATTTGATCGAAATCGGTTGAATACATCATATAGCTCCCATAGAGCAGATCGATCAAAAACCGTCTTTTGCACATAATTCTTTGTGTTTCGTTTGTTTATGAAGTTATCGTTACCACATTTGGCACTCGGAAGTTTTTTATAGTTCCCAAACATTGTACCAAATTTGATCGAAATAGGTTGAATATATCATATAGCTGCCATAGGGCAGATCGGTCAAAAAAATGTTTTTTGTACGAAATTCGTTGTGTTTCATTTGTTTGTGAAGATATTGTAACCAAATTTGATGTTTGTCAGTTTTTTAAGGTTACCCAGCACTAAAATCGGTTGACTATATCATATAGCTCCCATAGGACTGATCGGTCAAAAAAAATTTTTTTGAACAAAATTCGTTGTGTTTCGTGTGTTTTTGAAGATACCGTGACCAAATTTGGTGTTCCAAAGTTTTTTATAGTTCCCAAACACTGTGCCAAATTTTATAAAAATCCGATGACTATATTATATAGCTCCCATAGGACCGATCGGCCAAAAAAACGTTTTTATCACAAAATTCTTGAGAAAAAGAATTGTTTGAGAAGATATCGTACCGACATTTAGGAATCAATTTTCTTTTAGAGTTAAGCAATATATTGGACTTAATTGCAATTAGTGGTACAGGGTATCCCAAAGTCGTCCGCGCCCGACTTTAACGAACGCCATCTTTTTTTAAAGAATTAGTTCTTTTTTTTAAAAATATCCGAAAAAGAAAAAAAAAGATTGCATAAAAACAATTTTGAACTAAATAAAATCGATATCATTATTTTTTTAAGATTCGTATTGTTATGTTCTTCAGTGATATTTATCTATAATTTAAAAATAATCAAATATTTTAATAGCGAGCAAAAATAATTGCCTATAAGCAATTTGGCAAAAAAAAGAACCAAAATTTCATATAACCATATTTTTCTTTCGAATATTTACCAACACTACTATTACAGGTCAGCTAACTCTAGGACGGCCCTCGTAAGATAGTTGTTGTTTTTTGGTTTTTGCTTGTCTTACATTAACTCGAATACAATAACTGTGTAAATTGTGGACCTCCAAAAGGAGTTGCCAGCCAGGATGACACAATAGACTATGTTGTTCCAAAGTGAAACTCCATGCCTAAGGGAATGAGATTTAATTAAGAAAAATAAAACACTTTAAATATTTCGAGGATTATTAGTATTTTTGATGAAAATTAGAAAAAACATTTTTGGGGCACAGGAAATTGAAAATATTTTTAATTTTAAATTTAAACAGTGGACTGTTATCGTTTTTAACGAATTTTTATTCGCATTATTTAAATCAATCTTTGAGTTCCAGTTTCGGTTTGATTCCTTGCTTTTACCATAAAACTATAAGTATACCTACATATATCAAATATTCCGATGTAGCGGGCCTTAGTTCCAGTCGCCGGCATTTGCAAAGTGGAGGCGCCAGCATTGCAGGTAGCTTGCATGGCATCAACAGCGGCAACCTCATCATACCGCCAGCGCCCTTGCCGCCTACCAGTGTGCCCCCGCCACCGCATATATGCATAGCCGGCGTAGACATGGGGCACGGTCTGATGTCGAATGGCGAGGACGATGACGACGACGATATGGAACTGGACGAGGATCAGCTGCCGGCGGACATATTCATCAACGATGTGCATTTCGACGAGGACAACATCGATCATATAAACCAAATGGCAAACGTTTAACGGTGGTTCAAGGGTTTTAAGCATTTTTACCGCAAGTTTATGTTATAGGGCGCTGTTTAGGTTAAGGCTAAAAGTAGATACTACGAAGCATGAGTAAAGGGCATGTTAAGAAAAAAAAAAAAAACACACACACACTACGTACACTACAACAAAACAAAAAAACAAAAACAAAAACGAAAACAAGAACAAGCAAATCAACAAAAACCAAAAACAAAACAAAAACAAGAACAAAAATTCAAAAGTTAACAATACCTAAAAGACGAAAAATTATGCAAAAGTGCGAATTGATTAAGAAATAATTAAAAAAATAATTAATAACGAAGCGCAAATAAAACGTAATTAAATTGTAACTGTATAAGCGTAGGTACAGTAGGGCGTGAAACATTGTAGTTGCGATAAGTACTAAGTATCGATAAATATCGATTAGCCGCGTTTCAACTAAGTAAGTGCAAGAAGCAAACATAATAATTACATTTAAAACTACATACTATATATTATATTATATACACATAGCAAATGCAAATACGTATGGCAAGTAAAACAGCTAAAGAGAGAGAGCACGCAAGAAAAGTGTAGAGGCAGAGCGAAAGCGGATAAACGTAGGGAAAGCAAAAATAAATAAATAAACCAAGCGGCAAATGAGTAAAGTATTTTCTTTGCCACATGGAAAAAAAAAAACGCAAAAAGTTGTTGATTTTTATATTTGATACGAGTAATATTTAGGTGAAGCATAAATTGAATTAATTATACAACAAACTAAACACATGCATATTAAATAAAAAAATAAATAAATAAATAAAGGCAAATGCTAAACATAAAACCAAACTTAAACTCAAGCAACTTACGAAGAACATACTAAAGGGCATAAAACAATAAAATTAAATAAATTTATAAAAAAACCAAACCAAAAAACCTGAACAAACACGCATGATTTTTTATTTACACATTTTTTTACAACAAGCAAAACATACACGGAATACATATATAAAATAAATAAAAAACAAAAAATGCTCAAGTGTTAAATATTTAAAAATAAAAAATTTTAAATCTTAAATGAGTGCATAGATCAAACATACAAAAACACTTGGCATAAATAAAAGAATTAGTGACTATCAAAACTGTATCTTCCAGCTAAAAAATAAAAGTTAAATGCAAATAATTAAAAAAATAATTGGCAGTAGGTTCCAATTCGTGAATTTTTGTCTATTTAAGCACATTTTTATAAACATTTAAACAGTGAGCAGAAATAAATAAGTATTTAAATATTTATAAAAATGTACAATAATAAATTATACACAAAAGAAAAACAAAAACAAATAAACAAGTGCATAAAAAAAAATAATAAAGCAAAGTTTGTTGCCTACTTTATTTTAAATATTATTTTTTTAAGTCAAGCAATTAAACAATAACTTTATTTAACTGAAAGCCCCAACCAATGTTGTACTAAAAAAAAAAACATAAATCAATCAAATCAAAATTTAAACTAATATGGTAAAATTAAAAATTAAAAAAATTATTGGTTTCATAGCGCACGTACGTTTTGCAATAAACAAACAAATAAGCAAGCAAGTAAATTGCCGACAAACTAATAAAAAATAAAAAAAAAATTTAAAAAAAAGGCTTAAATAAAAAAAATTAAACACACGTTATAACGTATTAAGCTGTCATTAAAACAATGAAAGTAGCTGTTTAAAACGTTAAATAATAAACGAAATAATTGCATTAAAAATTGTTAAATTATTGCAATAGCAAATTAAAAATAAAAATCAACTAAAAACTAAGAGATTAAAGCAAAAGCTAATTAAAAAAAACCAAAACTGAACATTAAAATTAACATTTAGTTAAGCTGTAAAAATTTTGTTGTTGTATTTAAAAAAAAACCAAAAACAAATTAGTTAATTAAACAATTGAATTTGTGTTCTAGCAATAAAGTAAATTTAAAAAAATTAACAAAAAAAATACAAAAAACTAAATTGAAATTGTCAAAAAATCAAAAAAAAAAAAAAATGTTTAACTAAAAAAGCAACAATGTTAAATTGAACAAAAAAAAAACAAATAAAACAAAAAGCAAATGTTAAATTTACAATTAAATTTATATAAATAAGCTGCGCAGTATGCAAAATATACTACATACAAATATTTAATGTGTGGTCAGCCTAAAAAAATTCAAAATAATTGGGCCTGTAATAGAACTAAACGCTGTAGGCGCATACATAGTTAACTTGATACACACAAAATTTAAAAAAAAAAAAAGGCGCAAAAAAATAAAAACACCTACAAAAACAATTCCATGTTAACATTAAATATAAATAAAGCTAATTGAATAAATGAATACTAAAGAGAAAGAAGATAATTTAAAGTTTACACTAAAATTAAGCAAAACAAAAAATAATCACAAAACAAAAATTGTTTAGATGCGCATTAACAAGAATAAAAAAAAAAGAAATTATTAAAAAATAATTAAAAAAGGCAAACGACAAATTGTAAAAGTAAAAATATAAATAAAAAAAAAAACATTTAATAAGTGAAATCAAATTGAAAATCTAGCAATTTGTTTAAGTCTGTTTGTTTAAAAATGAAAACTCAGCCGAATTTGTTATATAATGAATTTTTATTAATTTACAGCCATGGCATAAAAAAAACAACTAGTTTTAATAACGGCAATGGGAATTCTGTTATGTTTAGTTTCCATGCAGTAACTGTACATTTACAATGTTTTTTCCAATTATTTACAAGAATGAGCCAAAAAGCAAACAACAGAAAATACACGAAAATATATATTTCGTTTTATTATCGACAAGAATGGAAAATAATATATATATATATATTAAAAATTATATATGTTGTTTTGAATAGCGGGCTTATGTGGCGATGCGGTAGAAGTGGTGAATAAGGTGAAAAAGCTAAGTATTGGGGAAAAAAAAAACATTCATTGGTTTTAATATATTACGTCACACGAGAGAGCGTCTCTCAGTCTCTTTTCGCTCAGCGCCTGGCCGGGATCTAAGCTATAAAAATAATAAATAACTTTTCTGTTTCGCTTGCTCATTCGCATTGACTTGAATGAAGACTGCCCTCAAGTTTGCTGTTGGACAAAATAAATTTATATCTAGTTGCGAGACTTGAGCTTAATAATATGAAAATTTTCTAAAAACCAAATAAGTCCGAATATTTAAAACAAATACATTCAATTGTGTAATTTATTATTAAATTTTCATAACCATATGATGGTTTTTTTTTTTTTTTGTAACGTGTATAAATGTAAATTTTGTGTCTATAAGAGTTTGCATCAATTTTGATGGATGGATGATTTTTGTTGCGGATGATATACTGGGTGAGTATTAGTGCTGGAGAAACATCGATGTTGGCCAACATCGATGTTTTCGATATTTTTTAACTTCGATACATCGAAGTACATGTGGCGGTCATTTTTTGAAGGCTTAAATTAATACAGAGTGGGCCATCTGTTGGTTTGGTTATATAAGTATTTTCAAATAATAACAAACAAACCAAGAGATAACTATATTTTCCTAATATACATTTAAAAATTAATTACATTTCATAGAAAAACAAGCAAGGAAATAATAAATAACAATCCAAAAGGGTATACATACAACGAAAGCAAAAGATAATACAGGCCACAAAAAAAATTGGTGTAAACTTAACAGGTGACAGAGTCATCCCTTATGGATTTTGAGCAGCCGAATCCGAAGTCCAAAAAACTCCTTCTCACGTGGGTTATCGATAACCACCAAAAAATCCCATAAATCGAGATAATTTGGCTATTATCTAAGAACCCTTGGATCGGGGTTTTTTGGACTTCGGTTTCAGCTGCCCAAAGTCCAGAAGGGGTGCCTCTGTCACATGTAAAGTTTACACCACTTTATTCTGTGAGCCTGTGAGTTATAACAAAAAAATGTTCTGTTCCAGCCAGAATCGTAGTCTCATAATCTTTAAACTTATTTGAGATCGATTCATTATGGTTGTAAAATAAAATCATGTCAACGTTTTTTGATTTAAGCGAACTCCGCTTGTCGCTCACTAGATTGCCGCCAGCCTTGCAAAACTTTAAAAGGTATTGCCTTTCAGTAATTCAACGGGCACATGCTTGAATCTAAGATTTCGACATTAAAATATTGTCGAAGTGCCAAAATTGAGTCAACTCTACTATTTCGGATCTTTTGAGATTTGTTTTTTTCTAAAAGTGTCTGCGACGTGCCGTTGATTGCCCATATTTTGTCCGTAATAGGATTGGGTCGATAATCGAAAATCGAAATAAAAATATCGATGATAGGAAAAAAATGAAAAACATCGATGCATCGATATATCATCGAGGTTACTTCCAGCACTAGTGAGTACAGTAAATATATAAAAGGATTTTTTTGAGGATATTTTTTTTTTTTTTTTAAAAAGTTAGGTTCTCTCACAACAGAGAGTGGGCACTGCGACCTGAAGATCTATTGTACCTTACCCATTCTTTTAGGACAAAAGACCATCTGCCTTCCTTATGAAGAGCAGTAAGTCTTTTGTTGGGATTCGGCGTAGCTGAAACGGGGTGATCCGTTCAGCTCCCAAATGTGTGACTCTGTCCCACACTATTGCTGGACAGTCACACAAGATGTGTTTGGTCGTCTCGTCGTCTTCAAAACAAAGCCTGCACTCTAAGTGATACCTTACAGTATGGTGCCCAGACAAGTAGGCTACCAGAAACCTTAGGTCCGCTCTACCAAGACCTATAGTTCGGTTTGCATCCAAAGGGGTGAGACAAGCACTTTTGCCTGTCTTAAATTCGGTAAAGAGAACCAATATCTCCTATGTTCACTTAAGGCCCATTTGTTGACCATAGTTTTCATTGTTGACCAGCTGATGCCACAGAAGGGCGCGGGGCAAGTGGTGGGCGAAGAGGAACCCAGTCTTGCGAGCTCATCAGCTGTCGAATTACCTTCCACTCCTGAATGTTCAGGAACCCAACAGAGTGTGACTCTGTTATTGGAGGGCAGGAGTTGGATTTTGTTCACGCATTCCCTAACCAGCTTGGAGGAGATTCTCCACGAAGACAATGCGCTGATAGCGGCCTGGCTATTTGTAAATATGTAAATGTTAGCACCCCTAGTACCTTTAAGGAGGATACTGTGGGCGCAGACTTCTAAGGCGTGAATCTCTGCTAGAAAAACACTGGGCCAGATACCCATTGCAATAGAGATTCTGGTGTTGGGTCCGACAACTCCAGCACCTACACCCTGTTCCGTCTTGGAACCATCCGTAAACCATTGCTGGCACCGGAGGTTACCACAGGGGTTGCCTTCAGTCCAAGTCTCGCGATTTGGAATGAGAGATCTAAATTTCCTATTATGGAGAAGTTCCGTGGTCATATAATCTGATCTTGAGCAGATCGACAGGCCAGGAAGAGAACATATAAGTGCAGCATGGCCTGTGTCACTTTCCACGAGTCCAGACGTGATCCGGATCCGCAGAAGACTTTGCATAGCTGACTTTTTGATATGTATGTGCAGTGAAGTCAGTCCGAGGACTAGATGAATAGAATTTTTTTTTTTTTTTTTGCGATTTTTGTATATCCCTAAAATGACTTTGCGTCTAAACGAAAACGTTATGGCTGGATTATAAAGTAACTCAAAATTCGTTCAAAAAACAAACCTTTGTATATTCGTATAAATTTGTTTTTTAGGGTAATTTTGGACCAGTTTTTGTTTCTTAAGCACCGTTTTCGAGATTTTTTCAAAAACATGGTATTCGACAATATCTCGTGAACAAAATTTTGTATGGACATGAGAGATAACTAGACCGAAAGGTATTGATATTGACGAATAACTGAAGAAAGTATCCAAAAACATGTTTTTCGAGAAAATCTCGAAATCGGTACTTAAGAAAAAAAAAAACCAATGTCATTTTCGTCTTTCTCGACCCAAAATTACCCTAAAAATCTTTTCATTTTCGAGGTTTACTCGAGTGTAATTGAAGAAAGTATCCCTTTGATGGGTTCCACAACATAAAAACTCCGTGGGAACTATGAAGCTGATAGCATTGGCAGCCCAAATAAGTTGGTTTCTATACTTCGGTTTATTGCTGTAATTCGAAAAGGTTCAAGAATGTCTCCGAAATGGGCAGGAGTTCCCTTCCAGAAAACACCTGCGTAAAATTAACATTACGGACTCTGGCATCCATGCGAAATAAATAAGTTTGTCTCGGGTATTGCGCTAGCTGAGGAGCTCTAGGCCTAAGAGGTAGCACAATATAACAATATAGAATTGTTATTAGGTAATCATATATTTTTGTCCAGAAATATAGGCACACCTATTCCACAGTGATACAAAATAATATCATTTGAAAAGGAATTCAATCTTTGGATTATTGTTTTAAAATTTAATCTATAATTCCATCAAGTTTTAGTATACGAGTATATCTTCTTAAAAAATCAAATCGGTAAATTTTTGTGATTTTGAATTTTGGTTTCCGTTTTTTTTACTTCCGTAAGGGCGACCTCTTAAATAAAGTAAACCTCAAATTCGTTAAGTGAATTTTTAAATTTTCATTTATTAATGCTTCATAAGTGGGGTATAAAAGTGTCGGATATTGAATGCATTTAAAAGAATAAATATATACAAGTGTTTAATTTTCTTCACTTCATATTTGATATGAAAAATTACGAGATAATAAAATAATTCATATTTTTAAAAAAAAATAATGCTTATATGGTGGATGGATTGTTTTAGTTTCCATTTAACTTGAAGTGAATGTTTCATTTATCTCGAGTTGAAATGAATGAACAAACAAATGTTGTGATTTACATTCAACTTAAATTGAATGTTTTATTGTATTGGTTTTTAAAAGCTTTCATCTATGATCATCTTCATACATCTCCAGGTGTGACTGACTCCTTAGCCATGAATACTATATGCAAAAATTCGGCTTGTTTATGCAAGTATGATTCATTCCTATTTACTTCTGCGCATTCAGTCGAAACTTTTCCAGCATTTTATTGATAGCCTCAGCGTCGCCCTCCACTTTGGCCTTATTCTGCTCTAGTATTTGCTCAAAAGTTTCCTGTTTGGTGCCCACCAAGTAGAAATCCTCGTCGGCTATGGTTATCTGACCATCGGCTTCGGGTGCGTTGCCCTCGTAAATATCCAAAGCTTTGAAATCAAAAACTACAGTAAGACAGTCAGTCAGGCAGAGCATAGCAGAGTCCTCCACAAATGGAGTGTTGCACTCACCCATGCTTTTTATTAGCTTGCCATCGGTATCGGTAAAATTAAACTGAAATGTATTGACCACTGTGCGCTTAGCAGGATCCGAATCCTTAAGCTTGTTACGTATTTTCTCAATAATCTCGTCGCTTTTCATTTTATTTTATGCGATCCAACGTATTGCAGTTGTTGAGCGCCGCTGCTTGACTAATTTAAGTTTAAGCGCTGACAGCAATTGAGCCTCAAGATTCAGCGGATTAGGGCAATGAGTGGCACAGCGCCCCCAAGACATAAGATATTACGTTGCAGTCCGAGCTGTTGTCGTTGCAGTTTTTGCATAATGTTCAATTAAAGTTAATTTGTTTGATAGAGACATGATTGAATGTATCGATGTAATGCAGGGCATGGGAAAACATGTCACTGGAGTCGCTCTTTGGTTCCAAGTGGGGCAGTACAAGGTATGTTTATTAGTAAAAAAGCTGCTAAAACTAAAAACTTAGGGCTAGTAAGCAAGTCAGAAAGTTCTTAAACGAACTAGGGTTTCCATAATTTAAGCAAGCCATCTTCACTGTAGCTGGCTAAAAGATTTTGATGCGGATGATGCGTCAGACCAATAACATCTTTTTCGTGCACCTGCAGCAGAATTCGTTAATTAAAATTCATTTAGGTTTATAAGTTACTTACATTCAGCGTACGCTCTAGTTTGCCTGAGGAAACCGAGAAGCAATAGAGCACCTGATCCTCGCCTGCACAGTAGATAAATTCGCCGCGTGGTGAAAGCGTTGCGGATATGAAAGCCCCTCCTTCTCGCTTACCGGATGAAAAGGAGCGCACAATTTGTCCCTGCATGTTCATAATAACCACAGTATTCGATCTATTGCAGACTATAAAATGCTCTGGATTCTTGGGCAAAATGAGCACCGTATTGACGGCCAGCTCATTGCCCAGCGGCTTGTACGTAGCCACACACTCGGTGGTTTTAAGCGACCACACTTTGACTGTGCCATCGGAAGAAGCGCTGAGCAGGCTGTGGCCATCTGGCGTAAAGGTGGCCTCATTTACAAAAGATGTGTGACCCTTGAACTCTTTTAGCATCTTGCCCGATTTCAAGCCGTGCAGACGCACTGTGTGGTCAAAGGAAGCACTAAGCACTTGACTGTTATCACGCGAGAACTGCAGACAAGTGATGCCCTTGGTGTGAGCTTTTTCAAATTTGCGCAAACATTGACCAGTAATGATGCGCCATACTTTTATTTGACCATCTTGCGCGCCAGAGGCAACCATTTCCGAGTCACGCGAGAAACTAAGCGCTAGCACAGCCTGTTCCATCATCATAAACTGGTCCTGCGCCTGATACTTTAAATCTTTGCGCACTTTGCCGGTAGTAAAGTTCCAGACTTCCAGAAAACCATCTACACTGCCTGTTATGAGATATTGACCATCGGGCGAGAATTGTGCACACTCCACATGCGACTTTTGACCAAATTTAATCTGCCGAAATAGCTGCGTGGGATACATTTCTTCCTCTTGGTCCCTCATGGCTGCCTTGCCACGGAACAAATCTATGGTCGTACCCGGCGGCAGCAGACCCTGATGCTGCTGCCATTTAAGCGCTTGCCCTAGCAGCGCCAGCAGCCTAGATGACGGCACCACATGCACTTCCCCGCTTAACTCTTGCGCAATGGCTGTACGTCGCTTCTCCTTGCTGCTGCCCTCAGCATAAGCCTCACGTGGATCAAAGTACGCGCGCTGTAGCATGTTCTCTACAAATCAATGATTAATGAGCTGGGTTTGGGTTTGGGAAAGCTGATGCCATCACATTATACTCACCTAAATGTATATAACGCTCAGGTTCGTGCTGCTTCAACATGCTCATGGGATCTGTTTGTCGTAACAATGAACGCGCTGCACCCAATTCGCGCAGTTCTATCAATTCCAGCACAATTTGTTCATATAGATTGAGTAGTTTTTTATCTGGCAGCTTAAGAGATTGTGTAACTTTTAACACCGTGTCCCAGTGCCCATTGGAGATATCTTGCACAAAGCCATCTACGCTGTCCACGGTGTTTAAGGAGACGCCGGTTTCCTCCTGTAAGCAACGCATATTGGTACAGTGATGACCGAGTTGCGCTGGTAAGGACTTACCTGCAATGTTTGCAGTGTTTTGAGCAGATTTGACTCCTTAAGATATTGTTGTATCAGGCGTATCACGCTGCAAAAGAAAACAATGTGCGTTTGAGTTGTTATATGGTAGCTGCAGGGTACGGCTTATACTTACTCTGCAGACTCGATTTCTATAGACATGACTGTTTAATCGCACTACAAATTTGTATAAGTAATAATGCTTATTTTAATAATTAAATAAAGCAGCGATAGTACACAAGTTCTGGGAGGAAGAGTAATTTCGAGTGTGGCCATAATATGCAAATATTTATATACCCATAATACAAAAAATACCAAATGGTTGTGGAAAATACTAAACGTAAATTATTTACAGGCAGTTACATTTATTACACGATTGCTTTTGCACGATCCCATCTATTTATGTTTTAAGCTAGATTCCAATATTACATACAGCTTGCAGTGAAAAGCTTGCATGTTTTCAAAATAAACAGTCCAACAAATATCCGCATCAAACATATTTTGACGTCTTTTTACCGCTTTTAACAGTTTTTGTATAGATTTAATGTTGTTTTTTCTTTAATATTTTCTAATTCCTACCGTATTACTATACTACTCTTTTATTCATATTTTTATAATTTTCCTTTATGTTAATGCGTTTTCACTGCAAACATTTGAAATCAGTTAAAAAATTTAAAAAAAAAATATTTAATACGTTCACACTGCTAGTAACTGCTTCTTCTTGGAACTAACCATTCACAGCGCCAGCGATATGTTTAGATTGGCCGCACTTTCGCCGCACATCGATTGCCATTGTTCGATAAATTTATTTCAGTTCAATTCTTATGCTCTGCTTCCTCAGTCCTCAGTCCAGCTCGAGAATTTAAGTGAAAACGTGTTAAAACTTCTTAAATACTTGATGTAAACGACGCAATTTATGCAAATATTGTTTATTGTAATCATAGCTAACGGAAATGTAAGCTTTAAACGCATTTAAAAAAGTTGCCTTATATTTGTTGTTGTTGTTGGTGCTGCTGCGCCAATGCTCGATTTCATTTTGTTTATGCGCCAAAGAAAAACTGCGAGAAACAGAGAGAGAGTGAGCTTAAAGCAAATTGGCAAAAGCGCCAACTGGGTTTGTTGTTTTTGCAAATGCTGGCTGCTGCTCTCCATCTATCTCATTTTTTTTTTGTTTTGGCGGCTCTCTCGCGCACTCGCGCATTGCGTTTTGTGGCTTGCTTTCGACGTCGCATCGGTTCAGTAGTAGATTTATCAGGCGACATTTGCCATTGTGAATAGTTACGTTGGAGCATGAAGTTCATTGTTTGTTCGTACGGCAAACGCAAGGCAGCAGTCGCCCCACCCGCACACACACACGCACACATGGACTGCAAAGCGCGCGCGTCTGCAGCAAAAGTTTATAACAATAAATGATTAAAATGCCGGTGAATTAGGTTAACTACAAAAAGATTGTGTTAAGAGTGTGATATTTTGTTGCCGTGTTGCACAAAGTGAGCGAATGTTGCAGTTGCAACAATAGTGAAAACAACAACAACAACAGTGTGCCAATCTGCGCCTCTTTTTCGTTAGCTCGTTCTTTGGCTCGTCGTTGTCGTCGTCGTCGTGATTCTGTGTGTATATACAATATATGTGTATATATTTATACTACAACAAAATTTTGCTTGTTATAGGCAGAAGGGGCAGCTGTGGCAGCAACAACAGCAGCAGGCGGCAAGGGGCAACAACTGGCAGTTGGCGGCACGCCCTTTCATTGTATGTGTGTAGCAGCAGCAGCAGCCAATGTTGTTGTTGATACTGCAGAAAATCTTTGATACGCTCATGTATTCGGAAAATCCAGAAAAAATGTACTACAAAGCGTAGAAAATCAATTCAAAATCAATTTCGCTTAAAATGTAATTACAACAAAATAGAAACAAAACAAGACAAAGTTATAATAATGTGCAAAACATTTTGAAAACAGCAACAATAATAACAAACAACAACAACAACGACTATAACAACGCATTGCGTCGTCGTCGTTTTAAACATGAAGATGGTTGATAAATCTGCCAAATTGGTAGATAAAATAGCTGCCAATATGAGTGGGGGAGGTGCTGGTGGCGGAGGTAGCAGTGGCAGCGGCGCTGGCGGTGGCACTGCCAATACTGGTACGCCATTTGGCAGCACAGCTGCAGCTACTGGCTACGCCGGCAGCGCAGCAACAGCAAATGGACAAAAACCGGTGCCTATGAAGCTATTTGCCGCCTGGGAAGTAGATCGAACGCCGCCCAATTGTATTCCAAGGTGAGTGCCCAACGTCAGTTTCGGAAGTCCAAGCCCGGGGTTAGGTCTGTCGTAGGTGACTGTCGAGTCTAAGATCGCTACTCCTCGATAGTCCAGGCTACCCCAACTAAATTTACATAATTGTCGTGGTCTAACAGAGGCGTTGACAGCGACGTCAACGTCTTTGCAGCAGGTTGGCAGTTGGCAGCCTGCGATCCACGTGAGGTTTTTATATTTTGTTTCCGCTCGATTTGTAACTATTTTTAGATACTATTGTTATTGCAGCAACAACAAAAACAAGCATAGCTTTAACTATTATTCAACAACATTACGCTGTTGTTTTGTTTTTGTTGCTTTTGTTGTCTTTGTTGTAAATTGTTTACTTTGTGTTGTTTGTCTGCTTATAGCCAAACATTCGTTTTTTTTTTTTGCCATGTTTTCTTTACACTTGCTTGTTCTTTTTGTGTTTAGCTTGTTTTGTAATGCGGTCCGAGGGTTGTCCTTTATGTATTAAGAGTATTCTTTTAATTCTTACCCAACAGCCATCTGTCCAAATGCAATGACGTCACTCGTCCAAATGTCATTTAGAGCGCAGATAGAGGATACAGAAACAAATTTTGAAAAGGTTTATGTTAGAATTTATAAAAAAAAAAAACCGGATATTTCGGTGGGCTGTGAACTCTCACTGTCTCTTCTGCCGCTGTCTTGAAACACTTTAATTATTTTTATAATTATAAAATGGAATTAATTACAAATTAAACAAAGGAAATTGTAGCCAGAGCAACAGAAGCCTTCAGACTGGTTTTACGATTATTTGAAATTTCTAACCTTCACAGTGCAGATATCAAATTGCAACTATTGCCAAAATTTCAAGCGTAACCCTCGTACAGTATTGGTTATTTAAGGCTTTGTGCTTGTGCCCTTTAAGACAGGCGCATTGACATGCGAGCCAAGAGTATGAAAGGAGGGGGGCTTACCTTAAATACATTTCCAAATTCGAATACTTCATTTGACATTTATTTATGGCCTTTTGTGTATAATGCTTGCAAAAAACGAGTAAAGCATTCATTTCCTTACCCAAATCGTGCTTTGTTATCTGGCTTTCTGCTTGTTCATAATCTTCTTCAAATATTTCTACGCTTTTGTTATTCTTTTTGCTTTTTTATGTTTGTTTTTATTTGCCCCAGTAACCCCGAATTTGAGTAGTGTCAAATTTTCGTGCTCTCGTCTATTCACCAGATTATACTCTGATAACGAACGAGTCTATTTGTCTATTTACCTACTGACTCATCTGATACCATGAGCTACTCCATTTTGCATTTTCCGAACTAATTTGGCGCATATTTGCCAAAGAGCTTGTTCAGAGATAATCCAATGCACAAAACTCTTTCAATTATACGTAATACTTATTGTATTATACATAATAATATTAACGCGCAATTTCACGCGCAAATGAGTTGATACTTTTTGAAGAGCATATTTTTTTGTTGTTTTTAATCGTGTTTTAAAGGCACTTGACGAGAGCTGTTTGGTATGAGCTGAGTGATAAGCTAATTGCCAACTTTTGAACAACAATTTTTTTGCGAGATTAAAAGTCTAAAAATAGTTGATGTACTTTGTCAAGAGTTTCAATTTTTGCCAACTTTTCTTCTTTTTTTTGGTTTTGCTAATTTATAGTCTCAAAATATTGAAACCTTACAAAAGCCTATTACAGCTAATAGTCCCTTTTCAGGCACTTTTGTTTGTTCATGCTGTGTCTGCCGAGATACAGGCTCTTATCTTTTGAGATACAATAACAATTTTTTGGTGGATGGTTTGTTTATAATTATGCGCTGTTGGCTGCTGCTTGCTCACTCGCTCTGTTTATAATTAGAAACTGAAAGGCAATTTCAAAGGGAAAGTTTTTCCCCGAAAAAATAAAAGAAAAAAAAGCAAAGAGCGCGGCTTACAAATAGCTAGCAATTATTGTATCTAAGCCTTAATTACACATACTACTCAGTAGCATGTCAACATTGTCTTGGAGCAGGAGGCGTCAACGTATTGCCGAATTTTGTTTTTGGGCGCGGGTTTTATTTAGTCGACGTCGTCGCTGCACTTGCTTGAATTTGTCATCTTTTGTGGTGTTTTATGGTTATGTTTATGTCTTGGCATTTTGCTTTTAGTGGCATTTGGTTTATAGGCGGCTATGGGAGCCCCCACCGTGTTTCGATTTAGGCGACGCCCCCCAGGCGGCGGGATTAGGGAGGCGGCAGCTCATGTTTAGTAGTCGTGCAATGAGGAAATTGTATTTTTATGTTGATTATATCTACTCATAAATGCGGCACGTACGCACACTTTGATTGGGGTAAGCTGGTTAGACGTAATACCCTCTGTCTCTCTCTCTTTTTGTGTACTCGATTTGAGCAAAGAGACGTGCAGCTGACCCAAAGTCTACGCAGGAACATGCATAAATCATACAAGTTGGATACAGAGATTGTGCAAGCCGCTCCCAGCGTGAGTGATTGTTTGTTTAGCGTTGACATGTTTGCGTTAATCCCTATAGCGCAATCGATTGTCGCCGTCGACATGTTATCTAAATTTTATGCTTCCTTGTTAGATCGCAGGTAGATCGTTTCACCTTTTGTCAGAACTCACGTGCAGATCCTGCTGCTTTTCGTAGTTAATACACGTACACTAGTTATGCGGTTGGGATAGGTTTTGTGTATTTGCGGAATTATTTTTATTATCTTTACATATGTAGATATGTACAGTAGCGAACAAAAGTCAACGTACGTTAAGCATTTTTGTTTCCCAACGTGTAATAACAAGTAAGGTTTATGAACTTAATCAATAATTTTATATTTATAGAAATCGTATTTTAACAATACACAATTTGGATAAGTAATACACATTACATGAAGAGGTAGTTGTCCTTATCTTATTATTTGTTTCCCTTCAACCCTCCTTTTTACATTTTCTATTGCTTAACCCTACCCACCATAAATTATACGTGTAAATTTAGAAATGTATTCAATAACGTTCTAGAGAGGACTCTGTTTAGGGTCATAGTTTGCGAGTTCTTAACAGTGTGAGCTGTGTGTTTTCGATACTTTTGCTGAAAAATTCACAACGTTCGCTTATCTATAAATGCTTTTAAATTTTGTTGTATACTACTTTTGTTTTGATAACGATTTGTGTTACCTATTGCAAACACAAAATTCTAGAAGTATTTTCTTATATTTAATATAAGTAAAGGGTCATAAATCTTGATGTTTTTTTTTCGAAATAAAAAAAAAACAATAATTTCAAATGAATCGGAAAATCTTTATTATCAATAGAAAGAACCGTTCTTGCCATTCAATTTTTAAAAATAATCCCTTTCAAATGTTGGCCGCAACTGCGCCGTAGCTCGTCCAAGCGGAGGTTCCAATTTTGGCCAGTAACGCCGTCTTGTTGAAACCAAATGTCGTCGAGATCACGGGCTTCAATTTCAGGTAGCAAATAATTCGTTATCCTGGTGCGATAACGGTCGCCATTGAAGGTTACTGTCTGACCAGCGTCATTTTTGAAGAAATATGTACCGATGATTCCACCGGCCCATAAACTACGCGCTGGACGAGGTATATTCGGTCGAGAGTCCCATCCAATAATGAATATTGGGTCTCGAATTTGTTATTGACCACAACCGATTTGGTTGTCGTGCTTATACTATTTTGCGGCACTGTATGTGTACGTTTCTGCTTGGCCTTGCCACAATTTCCAGAAATATCGGAAACATATTTACATATAATTATTATACAAATAAATACGTACAGTAAAGCCGCAAAATCAATGCAAATAAACAACAACAAAAATAAAGCAAAACAGAAAACAAAAATTGAATACGAAATTTCGAAATACAAACATACCTACATACCCATTTATACAATATATGTATGTATACATACATACATATACAAGCTTATTATAGGCTTTTGAAAACTCGAGAGTTTGACACTCAAAATGGCCATTGACTTGCGACATCGATCAAATTTTGATTTTGATTTTTTTTTTGGGCCATTATATAAGCCACTTTGACTTTCTTTGTGTCTAATTTTGTTAGACAGACGCACGCGTGATAGATCGCAGCTGCCGACCTATTTACCTAAAAATAATCCCAACGCCCGAACCCAAATATATTGTATAAATACAAAACGTAAATTAAATTTTTAATTTATAAACTGTCGCAAGTCTTTACTTTGGTTTTATTAAAATCTGCAAATATTACCACTGACATATTATTTTGGTTAATTTCGTATCTCTGAGTATCCGTAGATGTATCTGTAGCTATAGAGCGCGACACATTTGTTTATTTTGCCAGCTGCCGGCTGCCAAGCGCAACAGCAGCCGTAACCGAGAGTCGATATTTGGTCCAATGGCGAAAATTGTTGAGCAGGTGAAGAGGTTGGTGGCGTATTTGGGGAAGTTGGGGTCTTGCGGCGCCATGTATATGTTTCTGTATCTATAAGTAGAATTTATAGCGCGACAAAAGTTGTTGTTATTGCTGTGCTCATGTTGCCCACGAATTTTAGCCTTGAACTTTTTCTGGGATTTCTGGTTTTTGTTTTTTTTCTTTTTTTTTTTTTGTTCTTGCCAAAATAACAACTGCAGATGCGCTGCATCACATGGTTTACTCTCCCAACCGTGTGTATCTATGTGACCGTAAGTATCTGCGTGAGTATGTGTTTGACAAATTGAATTTCAACAATTTGTGTTTTCCACTGACTGCACATGCTTTGCAATTTTTAGTGCATTTATATAGAGCATAGAATTTTGTATTGTTTTAACAAAAGCCAAAGATGAATATTCAAAATATTTGATACTCTTGCCGTTGCCGCTAAGCCTTTAGAATAAATCCAATTTTGGGAAACATTATTAAGTAAGCTAAAAATTTGTAGAGAAGAAGTAGAGACAATTTTTTTCCTTTAGTTAAACGTTAAGTTACTATATTTCGTTTGACAATTCTAACCGATTTGGAATCAGTTACTTGTGGCTGTCTAGACTTCTCTGTTCAGACTCAACAGAAGGCATTGAAAATCTGTATAATACAGTCAAACTTCTTTTTAACGAACTTTTCTACAACGAATTTAGCCAAAAAAAAGGAATTTTTTCAAGTATGTAGACCGATTTCTGATCTCCTTATAAAATACCGAAATTTTGCTTCCCTGCGAATACTATATAGGGTATCTCTTACGAAAAACAAATAAGAATATGTGGATGAATGATCTGATAAAAGCCATCTCTCGAAAAATATTTAGGCACAGAGCTTAAGTTTTTCCTATGCTTTTTACAGATATTTCTAACAAATTAATTTTGAATCAAAATTTAGTTGAAGCATATATCTAGCATTTCAGAAAATGGTTGCTTTGGAGTGCAACTCGAAACAGAATTGGCCTATGAGCGATTTAGTGAAATTAAAGTTTTTGATTGGGTTCTATTAATGAAAGCAGAATCATAGGCAAGAAATAACAAAAAATTTTGACAAAATTGCACCTTCTGAGACTTTTGAACCGAATAGCGAAATAAATATACCCCTTAGTAGCATATGGGAACATAAAACGCATACTATATTAGCAATTTGCTGGGCGTCGGGCTGTCATCCAACTAAATTTGCGTTGCCATTTCTTCTATACTGCGGGTGTTAGGTGCTCGTAAATCTTTGTATAGATCGAAAACATGTTCTGCTGATAATGGCCCTTCGATAGACCTTAAAAATTTATGTCGCATCGTTTTTATAGCAATTGATTTTGCAATTTTTAAGCTTAATGTGCAAAAAAAAGTGTCCAAACGAGTCAAATAACTCAAGTTATTCGATAGACTGTTAACGACACACAATGTCAAAGGGGGTTTCTGCATTATTCTAGTGGAGGTGTGGCTTTTGATTTATTTTGTTATCTAGCCATTTATACAGGAAATAACTAAGCTACCCAGAACCCATTCATAAGTAATGGCAAGTACTTGGACAAAATATAAAATTTCTATGGAATTTTCCACGCCTGTCTGCTGGGTCAGCCCAGACTCTTGAATGTAATTGCAATCGGACTAAGCCAATCAATTTCTAAGCAGCGAGGAGCGCTGACCCAAATAGCTTAACTTTATATTTCATTCACCTCATCCGACCCAAATTAACACGCTTAGGTAAAGGTACCCAAAGCGCATTAACTGCAGCAGACTAGACGTAAACCCCGGTCAAAACGGTTCGAACCGCCGCGGCGGCGGGTTCAGCACTAATGCATTGCCACACAGAGGTGTCCGGTAATGGATGTTAGCCGTCATTAGGGCCAACAGTTGCAGTGTTGGTTAGAAACTGTAAAAGCAAGAAATGGAAATGGAAATTAAACTCGTGCTAGAATTGAAAGAGGGCTAAGAAGAAGAACTGTAGGGAAGTATAGTGCGGAGTGCGCTGCATAAAAGTTAATTAAGTTAAACGTATGCAAAGATTATAGCAGAGTTCGGAGCGGTAGAGCTCGCCGACAGCTGTTCAAATGTTTTGCCTTTATAATGAAAGCACTCGAGTTTGTTTGCAAAACGTGTCCAACCAGCAACATTAGCAACAACACCAACAACAACAACAACAACGTTCAATTGAGCAGCAGCTAAAGCTTACAAAAGCAGATAGTAATTTAATATGAGTCAGGTCAGGTCGTCAGGAAGAAGCAGCTACACCAGAAACAACACTGAACAAAAGAGCGGACTGCTTTGTTGTGTCAACACAAAGGTTTATGTACTTGCTGCCACTTCCTTGGGAACAACAAAGAGTAGCCAAGTGCTGAGCGGGTTTAAAATGAAGAAAGGCGAAAGACGGCGGCTCCTGCGCCCGTTCCATGGCACAGAACCAAAGCCAGCCTTAGTAAGCAAGCAAGTCTGTCAAGCAAGACTGTGGCTGAGTCACGAACCGCCGAACCGAGTGAGATTCATGCATTGGCCTTTTCATGTTTGCTCAGCGCTTAGACAAAGACAAGACTAGACCCGGTCTCTCTGTCGTCTGGATTGGCAGCAGCAACAGCAGCAAGTAGTAGCAAAAACCTCAAGCTGCAGCTCAACGTCGACGTCAAGTTTGTTGACTTGAGGAGCAGAGCTCCTGGCGGTGGGCAGGCATGGAGTTACATTAAACTGCTGCTAGAGACAAAAACTAAAACGATTTCCATGTTGCTTCCGCTCATATGTTACGAGGGTTGGCCTTTATTTTTCGCGAAAAGAGAAAGAATAAAGAGAGAGTGAGATTCTATACCCGCCAAAGAGGCATATGTATGCTTCTTTCGGCTAGAGTAGCGCTCTCTGCTCCGTAAGTATCCCAAAGGGAATTCTAGCACAATTTGGATATTTTCGTGAACCTATCCAAGTTGTAGGAACCGAGAATTTTTTCTTTTGTCATTCAGAGTTAGATAACACCTAAGTATGCGTTCCCAATTTGTTTTCAAATGGCTACGTCCTACGAAGGTACAGACCAGTAATTTCGAAGGAAGAATCGTTTGTCGCTAAGTGCTTCGGCAAAGCCTCTATCAAACTAAGCGATTTATAAAGATTTGTTGATTGTTACGATTTTAAACACTTTCGGCTTTTTGAGGGAGATCCATGTTGATGGATCGCAATAACACCATAATTGCCTGTTAACAGAACTTCACAGACAGCCCTCGTTTCGTATAAGTTGGTAGTTAAACTAGCCAAGCAATCAGGTGGACAGGCATCTGGACAAACACACACTCCTCCTTTTCTCCGGCCCCTCCCATCCCAACAAGCGGATGTCAGCTGTATAAATTTTGCCTTTTCACAAAGTTGCACACAAACACACAAGAACACACACACGCACACACACTTGTGTGCTCATAAAAATGCAATTTATTAGCATATAAAATTTGGCTTTGTGAGACAGTTGAGTTGGAGCGAGCCATGACTTTCAAAAAATACAATCATGACTTTTAAGCAATTTGTGCACAAACAGATCTACAGTGCCCTCCCCTCTGAATGCACCAAAAACTGCAATAAAATTGATGCCACTGTCATGTCGATGCAGCATGTTGATGCATACTAAATGGATGGCATAAAACATTGCATATACGAGATAACATGTCTGGAATACGCTCCCAACTAGGAAAAAAAACCGCACCAACTTAGCTGCCATCACATTTAGTCAGTTTAAACTGACAAGTTTGATTAGGACGAGACTGCAAATTGATAGAAATGAATGAATATTAAACCATGCGTTTGGATTGTGCGCGAAAAAAAAATGTGGAACATATATAGTGTGTTTTTTTTTTCGTAGCTTTTCCGATCTTTACTATATATCAAATTGTAAACTGTCATTTGTTTTGGCGTTTCAATACAATAAGTTTTGACAAATTACAATGAACAATATTACGCTTCAGCTGCACTTCCCGATTTTGGAACTTTCGACAGCTCTTATTTCCTTTCCCAAACCTATTTGTATAATTTAGGATGTAGAGCTTTCTAGGGGTTTTTAAATGTTTAGATACTTCACAGCTAACACCATTTTTTTTTTTTATAGTGTACCAATATAGTAGCTTAATTGATGTATAAGCCCAAATTGGACAACAACAAATGATATTGAAGCTAACGAACTGCTAAACGTTCATGACTCATATTCACCTACATGTTATTGAAAAAGCGATGCCATATGAAAGAAAGCCGGTTTCATATGCAATTCGATACGCTTGGCTATTAAAGATACCAAAAACTATTTGAAAGTGAAAGGCTACCGGGAGCCCCGCCATATGCTTTACATATGGCCAAATGAACTGAACATAAACCTCGCTTAACTACTACAACTGGACACAACTGAGCGCCAATGTTGCATTAAATTGCCAATTATGAGTAACAACAGACACATTAGAGATAGAGTCTGATAATGAACCGAAATTTTTAATGATTTAGCCAAGTTAGCTGGCAGCTTTTGTGCTGCTTTCAAGTGTTTTGGCAATTATGAAATGGTGTCCCAGAGCCAAGAGAGAAGCGCTGTGGTTGTTGGCCTAGAAATGGTAAAAATCTTTAGCATAGAGTAAAAGTGGCGCTTGACACAGAATTTCTCATGTATGCTTGCTTTTAATATTAAAATGTTATATACGATACTATGCATATACTATGTATAAAATATAATATACTTTGGATTAAATAATGAAATGTTGTTTGCCAGCCTTAAGCGCTTGACACCATTTGGTTGAGAGATTTGCAAAGAGTCATCGAAAGTTGTTGCCTCGCTCTGCTGTGGGATATTGGATTTGTCTGCTTTGAAACATGAATTCCTCAAGTGCTCAAGAGTTTGTTGAATACTTAACTGCGAATTTTATTGTCTCTGCATTGCATGGACATTTATTGTAGTTTTTGTTTTGTGTTCAGTTATTTTGCTATTTCTTTTAATCCGCTTTTTTCAAGTAACACTGAAGCTCTTTGAGTTGCCAATTTGATTTTTATGCAAAATGGAACGCACACAAACGCGCTCAAATTTACATAATTGCTCAGTTGGCAGTTCATTTTGGAACTTGCATTTTAATTAAATGAACCTAGCTGCCGTTATGCCTTCACCTTGATTAAAATAAAACTAGATGAAAATGGATTTTTAACAGTTATGTTGCTGTACTTTTATTGCTCCCTTTTGCGCAGAATTACCCAATTGCCAATTTTCATCTCGTTTCTGCATGTCATGATGAAGTGCTTTTACAATAATAAAAAAATTTAAAAATTGAGTCTTTAGTTCCGTAATGTAATACTACGGATCAGCATGACAAAAACAAACGAATATTTTTGTCAACTACTATTCAATGTTTATTTAACAGATACACAGAGAAATAAAATCACAAATTTCAAAAGTTCAGTTTCAAAAGACGCCAATAGCAAGAGTACTTCATTTTAGATGGGTTTCACGACCGAAATTCTGAATTTGGGAATGTTTTGTGTGATTTCATGAACTTGTGTTCACAATGAAAGAATCGTACATTCATTTTTGCGTACTCCGAAACGAATTTTTTTTTTGTCGATATTTCCCTTTTTATTTTCGATAAATTCGTATATTTCCCTTATTTTTCCGATAAATTCTCCTGTTGTGTTTGCGCTATTTTACTCGTCATGTGTTCGTATATGATATCTGCACATACACGAACACAAAAAAAAATTTGTTTCGGGTTGTCAGAAAAAATAATTCAAAATAATTGATTTATTGACTTTCGCGTACTTTTTTAAACCTATTTTGCCGTTTCGTTTAATTCCTCTTGCAACAAATCATTCGGTTTCAAACCACATGAAAAATTCGTTTTGTTGAAATTGGAAGAACCCAACCTTCAGTTTCAAAACGAATCCGATTAAAATGTTCGGACTCGTTTTCCGGAGCACGGCCGATTAAGAGTTAAAAAATTAAAAACGAAAATTTCTCATGAATTTTAGACTGAAACAATCATGTTTTGAGTAAATTCGATCTAGAAATCAGATATACCTACTTTTTTCAAGTGTATTATTGTTCGCGCATTGCAGCCGCATATCAATGAGGGCAAAAATGGAATACTAAGAATTTTAAATATTCGCCAGTCTCAGTGTTATCTTTTGGCGATTTGAATTTTTTTTTTTTTTTTTGGGATCTTTGATATTTAAAAAAAAATATTTTTATCTTGAAATTTCTGGTGTTCTTTGCATAAGTCTTGTAAATTTTCCATAGCATACTATAATATGAATCGACCTTTTTAAAGTAACGTCTTTAAAAAGCAGTAAATTATAAAAAAAATTTTGTTAATCAGGTATTTTAGGCCAATTCAATAACGCCCCGCGCAATCCCCTGGTTTGTATGCCACTCTAGAGCGCTTTTTATGTTTTTCAGTTTTTCCGATGCCACTGCTCTCCATTTGAATCTTTATCCAAGATTGATGAGCTGCTTTGATTTTTATGATATGTTTATTTAAGACATACCGCAAAATGAGTTCAAGCAGCAATTAAATAAAATTCCTCAGGTTGGTTTTTTCAATCACTGAATGTTGGCCGCATTCGGTATTAGATATTTCTTGTGCTGGTCATGTAAACAACAACAGACTTGCTTTGTTTATAGCTAAAGTATGGAAATACCCACACTTGCCATCTTGTGCTTGATATCACATACCATATCTTCAAGCACAAACAAAAGTCGAGCATTCATAATTTGAGTCATAAAAAAAAGTTTTTCAATATATCTATAAGAGGCAAGTGCGACGCGGTAAGGGCGTTGAGATTCCTACAAATAGAATGACCAAAGAGTTTAAATTTAATTTAACTTGCATTAAAATGCGAAATGGGCGTCCAGCTGGAGTTCTATGTGTTTTGCGAGTGTATACTATGTATGTAGCCTAGCAATCCTGTGGTGCGAACACCCGCAGCGTCTCTGGTGGCAATCAAAACTTGAGGCACAGTCAGGCAAAGTCAGGTTACATCGGTGTGTAGCTGTGTGTGTTATTTCCTATAATGGAAACCATTTGCTTGTGAGTGTGCTTCCACTTCCGCCCACAAAAGTGTCAGTCGGTAGTTAATTTTATTAGATGGTTTTACACTATCCGTTCCTGCGGAGAGCTTTAAGTTATTGGGTGGGGCATTGACATCCCTTGCGTTTGGCTGCGATATGGTGTACACCCCAACGGCATTCGTAAGGGTTTTATTAATCTTTTAAGTAGCAAAAAATCTATTAATTAGATTTACTATTAATATCAGTAAAGACATTTGTAACGAACTAAATCGAAAAACAACATGGTTTCTATTGATAAGAAGCAAAATTTTAGAAAAAACTGGGTTTTTAATTAGTTCTAAAGCTTATAAGGGGGTCTGCCTACTGCTAGCTTCGTTTACCAACCTAGGCCAATCTCCCAACTACAGCACATTTCGAATCACATTTTTACATTTGGCTGCGAAATCGAAATAGAGAGAGATAGTTATGTAGAAAATTTTCAAATAAATCAATTTTGGTAACTTTCACATATTGTCCTATAAAAAGTCAAATTTCTTGAAACTCATCGAGTTATGGAGATAGATTTTTTATGAAATGCTGCAGTGTATGTAAAATTCGTCTGTCCATTATCATTTGGTTATTTCTTTCCCCCCCCCAATATATTTGCGTCAATTTTTTGATGTGCTGGCACTGGGCTGGGCAGCCGCTCAGTCTACTTATTCACTTAATACATACATACATGCACAAGGTTTATATACCCAAATGTATACAGATACTATATGTAAAAGTGTTTGTACGAGTATATGAATTATGTATTATAATTTTAATACAGAATATTTTTATACCAATTTCACATGTTCAGTGTCAACAAAATCCAAAACATTTGCGTCAAACAAACAAAGTGGAACCTCCAAATTGGCTACAGCAATTTTCAGGCATATAATATACTAAATAAAGTGTGGCAAATGTAGGGGAGAGTAGTGTTTTCCCTACATAGTACACCTACGTATATCATTTATGTACATACTGTTTTTTTTTATGACATTTTTCTCAGTTTACGATTGAACTTGCAATATACGCTGTTTATTCTTAAGCAGCCTGTCGTCTATTTTACGAGCTGGGAGTTTGAAATTATTTATAAATACATAAATTAATTTCATTAATAGAATGTTTATATGGTGTTTATATGATGTATATAATATATGATATAGTGTCATAGTGTGAGTTTTGGAGCTTATTAGTCATTAAGCCTGCCTAAGTCGAAATCAAAGCCGTTTGTCTCATTTGACTGCGCACAGTCAGTGTCAACTCCATGTGCACTCCATGGCGTATGAGTAATGTGTTGACAAATTCATGCGGCAATTATTATTAGTTATTATAAAATTTATATGCTCAGTCATGATATATTGATAGATGGATAGATAGATGTGTATATAGATACACACGAATTCAAGCACGTTTGATTTCCAAGCGGTTGCACATATTGTTAATGACCCATATATCATATAACCACCAAATGGCCATAAAGCATAACCCGCTTGTCAGCCGCCCTTCTGACACGCCCTCTGGCATTTACTTTTTTTAGTTGTTCCAAGTACTTATGAGTAGTCCAAGGCATTGTTGCGGCTTCCATTGCTTGCAAAAGTGTTTTGTTATTGATTGCTGCATGGATGTTGTGCACACTTGGGTACTGATCTGGCCCGTAATTCCAGTACTTCATATAATCCATCAAAGTCAGTTGGAACGATACTTAAACACCACTTAGCTAAAGTTGTTTGTTTTGTACAAGTTAAAATTTCTAGGCTATTAAACTGCTTAAAATACCATCAATATTGTTATTCATTTAAGCGCAACGAAAGACCTAAGTAATTAATTTCACTGGCTAATTCTGGCTGTATCTATTTAAGACCCGTCCCCTCTTTTTAATATTCTATATTAAACATTTTCAAATTGTTCTTATTGTTTTTTTTTTTTATTATTGTCTGCCACTCTACCTACCTGTTGGCTATTACAACATTTTTAATTAGCCATCATTTATTGATAGGTGTTAGTCCCAACGGAGGGGATGGCCTGACGTTGTTGCTCTAGGCAGTGAGTGAATGAACCGCAGTAACCTTTCCTTTACGTGTTTATTGCTATATTCTCTCATTCGTATAGCAAAAGTCTCAACCCAAAACAAAAAACAAAAAGCAGTGGCCACAGTTGTTCCACTTTAAATACTTCTCTACTTAAATTTTCATAGCTTTTCCATTCCTCTTACCCTTTAACCAAGACACAACAATTTTGTTGTCTTCGTTTATGACGTGCATATGTCATAAATGTTTGTTTTATTTTACAAAATGTGAGCGGGTCTGTTGATGTTTGTGTCTGTCTGTTTGTGAAACTTAGAGGTGGTCCGTGATTTTGTTTTTATTATTAGATCGATAGACCCAGAAGCAACAAGCGTTATTTAGTATTGTGGGCAGAAAACTTTTTCAACCAAGCTTCGACCCAAAAGTAAAACGTCAATATTGTAGATGTGTCATAGAAACAAGATGCCAGCCGGCAACATACTACAGATATATTCGAGAAATATTTTAAAACTCAAAATTAATATTTTTGAAAGTGATCCGATTTATTGGAATCTTATGGATTATTTATATTTTCCGAATAACTCATTTAATGATTTTTTTTAACCGATGAGGCCTATGACGGCCATATAAGTTAGTCAACCAATTTTGTTAAAATTTAGTAGAGTGCTTTGGAGCTCAAAGAAACTTCGGAACGCCAAATTTTGTCCCAAAATACCAATACAAACGAAACAAAACGAATTTTGTACAAAAAACTTTTTTTTTAATGATCGGTCATATGGGGGACTATATGGGAACTCCAAAAAACTAACAAACATGAAATTTGGTTGGTCGAATATTTCACCAAACACGTTTTATTTTGGTCGAGCTATGGCAGCTGTATGATATAGTCAAGCGATTTGTATCAAATTTGCTACAGTGCTGGGAAAAACTGCCAAACACCAAATTTGGTTACGATGTTTTCATAAACAAACGAATTATTTATTTTTGTATGTTACATACCTACATTTTCGGCTTGCACAAAAATTTTTCAAATTCTGTAAATAAAAGATTCTTTAATAACATTTTTCTATGAAGTTTTACATCTTCATCTTTACATGATTTATTAAGTAGCAGATAAAAAAATTTAGTAAATTTTAAATTTAGCGTATCGTATCGTATTTTGTTTTTCGATTCAAACAAGTTTCTCAATTCAATTCATGTTTATTGGAATAACATTTTCATTAAAAATAATGTTGCAGGAAAAATGCAAAAAAAAAACCTATTTGCTAAATCAATATGGACACATTTTTTTTCTCCGATTTTGTTTACAATCTGTTCAAAACAATCAGTAAATTATATAAAATTATTTAAACAGTGACAGGAGCAGCAAGTCTCCATTGAGACTAGGTGCTAATATGGACACATTGAAAACAAAATTTCCGATAACTCCAGTATAAACCCTTTGATCACTTAATGTTGATGCGATAAAGAAATCCCTGGTATTTAGTACCACTCTCACGCACAGATACTTATCGTGCGTGATTGGACGCACTCCCATCTCTAATAAATGTTTGAATTTTTCGTTCACATCGAAGCTAAACTGCAATTTAGTGGCTAATTGTAGCAAATTACAAGCAGTAGTTACATCGATTTTTGTTGTCGCTTTTGTTGTTTCTGGTTGTGTTACAATTGAAACAGTCTCTCGGTGAAAACATTGTAGAATTTTTTTTTTTTATATTGTTAGTCCAATTGAATGAATGCACAATTTCGGTAGAGCTGCTCCGTCCCATTGTTCTCCAGCCACATGGCTGTCATTTCCGGACGTCATTTTCGTAGTCGTGGGACGTACTCGTCGTCGTTGGCGTTCTAGACAGACCATGCGTAGTTTCTTCTATAAATTAACTTGAGGTCTGGCGTATGCATAAATAAAGAGCTACCGGGGCCAGCTCCGGCAATACACAATACAACGCATACAAAATGCATTTGATCAATAATGCAATGACCTAGCCAACAGTAACCACAACAATAATGGAGTAGTGGGGTCTGGGTCTGGGCCGGGTCTGTGGGGCTTGGTATCATGGGAGCAACGGCACAGAAGTCAGACGACGCCTTGCTACAAGTTATGTTTATGTCGATAGCTAATTACAGTTCATCATGTGGTGGCAGTTTATTGGTCTGGCTTGAAAGCTCTGGCGTCACGAGCGCGCTTTCCACAAATCGCCGCCTAATTATATACGCCTCATCGGCCCACGCCCAGGCCCAGACCCATGCCCACTACATAATACCCAACCAAGCGTTACACTCACCCGTACTCACACCCACCCACACAAGTTGAGGGTATTAGTTAGTCAGCGATATGCAAAAACCGGTTTCGTGTTTTAAATTCATTAAAACGTTGAAGTGATTCGTTTGGTCGAGCCCAATTGGTGGGGCACTGTGAATAATAAATCATGAGTCATGGCAACGCACGAAAACAGGCAAAAATCCTATCGCCGTAATCCTTTGCGCCCCGGTAACAACATAAGGCACCGCACACAAAATAATGTAAATGGGCCGGGTCTGCCGCCAGCCAAAACTTGAATGAAACCGTAAAAGTTGGCCATAAGTCGCGCCAAATGACATAAACAAGTTTTGGACGACAGTTTGGCGTCGCGTCAATCGACGTTAACTCTCTTTGTTCAAGCTCCTAGTTGCTATTGCTGTTGTTGTTGTTGTTACCGCCTTTGTCTTTGGCTTAGAGCAAATTAATATGTACCAGCAGAACTTAAGCCACTTTACTTAACTTTACATACACTTATACACTTGCTGTTGGCATCTTGGCATAAAAGCGCCAAGAGGTGGGCGTAAGACCCCCCGTGTTAATAGCTGAGCTTGTTGTCCTTGAGTCAAACTGGTCACTGATAAGCTGAGGGTATTCAAACACATGCTTGCGAACACATCTATATATACATTGCATATTATATTGGGTGGGCCATCTGTAGGTTTGCTTGAATCATGCCCGTCCAAAGTGGATGCTCTTCGACATATGTGAAGTTCAAAACAAAAAAATGGTCGTTCTGTGAAAAAAACATAGTTGAGGCCAGTGTCGACGAGTCACCGGAAACATCGATGCGCCAACGTTCGCAAGAATTACACCTTTGCTGGGACCATAATATTTTTCATAAATAAATGAGTAGCTTCAAACTTGTGTTTGGTATATACATTTGCCCAATTTTGTTAGAAAATATACAAATAAAATGCAATTAACAAGCAAACCAACAGATGTCCCAACCTTTATATGATAAGGGTATTCAAACGTTTTATAACGAGAACACCACTAAAGTTGCATAGTGTTGCAAGCTTTTAGTTTTAGTTGTTTTAGATAAATGCTATAAAAAATTGAGGTTATATGATATAACTTCCATAGGGGTGTTTCCTCGAAAACACCAAAAGTTTCAGATGGATAATTCGTTTCTTTTTGAACATTTCGTAACCAAATTTGGCATACGCAAGTTTTTTTGAGTTCCCAAGCACTATACAAAATTTGAACGAAATCGCTGTCTATATCATATAGTCCCCTAGGACCGATCGGACCAAAAAACTTTTTTTTTGTACAAAATTCGTTGTGTTTCGTTTTTTTATAAAGATATTGTAACAAATTTGGCATTCGGTAGTTTTTTAGATATCCCAAGCACCTTAATAAATTTTATGAAAATTGGTTGGCTATATCATAATACCCGCCATAGGACCGATCGGTCAAAAAACCTTTTTTGCAACAAAAATTTGACTGTGTTTAGACTGTTTATGATAATATGGTAACCAAATTTAGCAAATAAATATCTTTTGAAGTTCTTAAGCAATGTGCCAGATTTAATTGCAAGGTGGTGGTAAAGGGTATTCCAAAGTCGTCCAGACTTTAACTTACGCCATCTTTTAACAAAAAAAATTATGCTGCTCAAAACTAGTTGCAAGGATTTACATTTTGTTTCAGAATTCTGTTGCAAACTTTACTCTATGCACCGCCTGCTAGATATATTGAATACCCTTACTTTAAGCTGTGTGCAAATATGAAAACCATTTTTTTATTGTGAGCAACATGCTTGCAAATGCAAATGTTTTTAATACTTTGAATACATTTGCAGTTGTATCTTTTGCATACCAACTCATAAAATTCTGCTCATAAACATTTGCAGCACGCAAGTGTGGAAAAATTACTAATGGAAAGTGAAAAAAAAATAAAAATAAAAAACAGCAATTGTAAATTAAAATGTTTACAAAATTACTAGTTAACTATCTTGTTGGGTGTTAACAGACAGCACTCTCAAACCGCTCTAGCCCCCACGGCACACTAATTGACTAATTGTCTAATCAACACGATTTGCAAAGTTAAACATTGAGTACTTAAACTACTGACTCAAATACATATATAAGTCATATGGCAGCAAGTAGCCCCATTTAAACTAGATGATGCCTAGAAACAAACAACAAACAAATTAAATGGACCATGTTTTCAGTTGGGTTTGATGGATGTTGTTTTGATGCTTAAATAATGTCAAAGGTGGCAGGAGAAAAAAAAAATAAAAAAAAATTGTATTTTTTATGAAATACTTTAGAAAAAGATCTACGAAGCTAAGATACTCTTGCTGAATAGACTGATATGTAGAAGAAATATATGTTTAGTCAGAACATGAAAAAGTCTTCATATTGTTTCTAATTTTTTTTGCTTGCTTTTTGTTCTGACAAATTGTCTTTACCAAAATTAGGTGCTATTAAGTATCTCGTTCATGTCGCTACATATAGTTTTAATGTAAAGGAAGTCTTCGGAATTCGCGTTTACGATTTTTTGTAAACATTAAAATGTTGCCAGTTGTTTGCTTGTCCCAATCTAAAATAAAAATATACCTATACATTAGGGTGGGTTAATTTTTTTCGGTATAAAGACTTACAGCGATTTTGATTCTTTGGGTCATTCTACTTTGACATTGCATTGAAAAAAATGTCTGAAAATTATGTTATGTTATGTTACTCAACCGATTTTTAAAATCTTAGACTCTAAATGTTCGTAAAAGAATTCTCTTTCAGCTTAAAGCTTAACATAATTTTTAGAAATTTTTTTTCAATGCAATGTCTAAGTCGATTTTTGAATATTTCGACAAAAAAAAAACGTATTTTGAAAAAGTGGGCGACTCGAAATTAATTTTAGACCCATAGTTTCTTGGGCAAAGTTGCTCAGAATGACCCAAAGAATGACTCAAAAAACTTTGAGCCCCAGAACGTTTTTTCGGCTCCATACAAATTGACCCGCCCTACTATACATATATGGTGTGTTCAACTTGTCGGGTATAAATGCATAATGTTAAAAGTACAGTTTCCAGTGTGACTGTTAATCTATAAATTTTGCCTTTATACCTCGTTGTGGGGTATTCATGTCGTTAATCGGGCATTTTTAATTATGCATTTGTGCGCGACCCCTAAATTATGCGCTTCATGGTCTCACAAAAGATTTCCATCAACACTTGGTTAAGCCAAGTTAATGTGTTTTCATATGTTAAAATAAATTATTTAGTCTAAATATTGGGACATGTAAATTTCAAGTTGATCCTTATCTTATGTAAATCTTTCACCCTTATGTGCTTGTTAAGCTCAGAAACTCTTTCAAACGCTTTCATGCTGCAAATATAATCGAAATAGAGAGTATTGCTTTGAAGGCCTGAATATATTTTATTTATGAGTTTTACTACTGTCGTGTGGCTTTAAGGCACGTCAGTTTTATAGCTTTTAAAGCAGAAATGATGCATTAGCTTTCTTAACTTATAAATGTAAATTATTTTGCAATTAATAATAACATGCGAAACTATAATGGAAAAGTTTCTTTGGTGAATGGTGGGCACCGACTAAGAAGTATAATAAATTTTTGTTTACACTTTTTAAGAAATGCTTTGTAAGTCGTGGGAAGGGTATGGGTGTCCGTAAGCTCAGCAGCCTTTTCCTGGAACCGCTTTTGTAACTTCTATGAGCACCTCGGAATCTTCCATAAGCAATAGGAAAGTTTTGGCAGCGTTAAGCCGTTAAATGACCCTAGTTCGTTCAAATCAATGCAACCCCCCATAAGAGCATCAAAAAGCGTGCAAATCATTTGGCAGCCAACTCGTCGCAGTGTCAGCAGCGAGAGATAAACGAACCGCTTGGTGAGCAGTGATCGCTTCATCAAGCGTTCTGGGCAATGCGCCAGTGACACAGTTTCATACGCCGGAAAGTGCTCTTGATTGACGCTTTTGCGGTTTGAATTTATCTGCTGAATGTTTTTTATATTGTTCCATATGATCACTTGCCTCTATCTCTCTCTCTCTCTTTTATTGTTGTCTGCTGTGCTTTTGATGTACGCAATCAACAAAAAAAAAAAAAACCGTAAACTTCCACTAATCAGTTTCAATTTAACGCATTTCTATTGAGTGTGAGTGTGTGTGTTTACAAATAGAACAAACTGTATTCGTACACACTTTACTTTCAAGTTTAATACGGTGCAATGAACACTCCCGTCCAGCCCAAAAAGAGTAGGAAATATTATTATATAATATACCAAAATGTTCAGAACGATAATATGCGTTTGTTCATATGTCTGTTGTCTGTTTCTCAAGGAAAAAAAGAGTCGGGAGTATGCAAATTTCCCAAGTTAGTTATGGTCTAGTTTATTACTTTCATTCAGTTTTTTTATATTGGCTGCAGCGCTTTAAGCTTGTAAAAGGTGTACAAATATATTGTGTACCCACTGTATGTGTCTAAATGCAGTTTTTATAGAGGTTGAGCTACTACTAAACTCAGTGTTGCATAGAAGAGCAGATAACAATGAAAGCTCTGCTGTTTATCAAGTATACGCACCGTGCCACATTTGTAATAGTAGGTGCAAAGTAATAAGTCTATAGACATTGGCGTGCAATTGCTTGCTTCTTTTGCGTCTTTTTGCTGTTTTCTTTTTGCAGCATCATTCATCATTCATCTTTTGTGTTTTCTTTTTTTTTGCACTATTCATGTCTTCCATCTTTGTGTCGCGTGTGTGTTTCCTGGCTGGTGTTTTATTTTGCAACGCCTTTAAAGCCATTTATCAAAGCAAGTTACATAGTCACAAAGGAAACAATGTGTCAGTACAATGAACTGTATTTTGGAAGAGAAAATGAAATGAAAAGAAAAAAGGAAAAGTCATGAGGAAAAGCTTTGCGGCAGAAAAACTTTGACGCGTGTCATTCATAAAAATGATTTAAAAGCGCTTAACAAACAGACACAAAAACTCATGCACAAACTTGTTTAAACTTTTCCCAAGCTGGTCAGTTTTTCGATGCCAAGACACAGTCTGTCAAGTTCGGTCAAGTCATTGACATTATAAGCACGCTTGAAATGACGAAAAACAAAAAAAAAAAAAACCAGTGGAGCTAAAGCGATTTTTTGGTGATTTTGCATACAAATTAAGCGAATTAATTTCACCCTTGAAATATACTATGGTCTATTTATTTACTGACCCACATGCCATTATGGCCATAGGAATGTTGCAGTCTAGACGCGCACTGCATTCACTGCATTAATTATTAATTAAGTTATTAATTACGTTGACACTTTGGGCCCAGCCCCCCTGGGGTTATCAATCAAGAAAATGCACTTAGCTATGTATACAAAGCGATAAAAGCCTTTGTCAACTTCTTTGCATTTCCATATTCAACAATAATGCCGGAAATTATACAGTAAACGACTCAGTGTGTGAGTGTCATTCACTTTGCTGGACTTTGTTGCTGTTGTAATCGTTGCACAGTGGTAGAAATATTGAATCTAACACTGAAAAATTAAAAACTTTCCTTTTCATAATATTTTGAGATTTCTCTTTTAGATGTTTTCCTAATATTGTTGTTTTTTTTTTTTTTTAAATTCAGTCAAAAGAGATTTGTGGAACACAGCTGATTAATCAATTATCGTTTATTCGTTAAAAAATAAATAATTAATTAAAATTTTTTTTTAACTAACACATTTTCTTAAGAAGAAAATATGAAATTTTTTTATTCTTTATTTGGTGTGAATATGAATCCAATCGATTTGGTGGAACAATGCTAAAAAAAAATAAAATGAAAATTTTTTGTTTTTTTTAAAAATATATGAAAAAAAAAAATTGTTGTTTTTCTCAAAATATATCAAAAATTATAATGAATAATTTGTAATATTTTATAGAATACATACTTTTTGTTTTTATGATTAAAAAAACTGACTTATTTTGTAGTTAAATAAACAAATGTTAACTCTGCTCTACAAACGATTTTAATAAAAATGTATGGAGTTGCATTTAACACAAATAATAAATTCGCCCTATATTAAATATTTATTTATCACTTTAAATAACAAATTACTAAAATCATAAAATTATTCAAATATTTCAATATTTTCTATGTAAGCTGACAGCTTTACAAATATCTATTGAACGCACGATAGATTCAACAAAATTTCCTAAAAACATGGTTGGTAAAATACACCGAAAAATCCCTCTGGGCTTCGATTGTTAATAATTGAATTTTATCGTTGTCACATAGCTCATTGCTTCCACTGTGCTTTGGGATAAGTTCGCAGCTTGAAGTCGCCCTATTATGTTTTTTTATATAAATACTTTATAGTGTCGTAATCTCTCTCACTCGCATAACAAAGCGCAATTAATCAGGAAATAATTTATTTATAGTACTGCGATATAATAATATCTTAAATGCAACAAAAGAAGCACATTTATTTTTTTTTTTTTTTTTAAATTAATTTCAAGTTGTCAATAATTATATTGCTATTACTTCTACATAGAGAATGTATGCTCAAAATTTATTATGCACTTTGGTTTTATGGCTGCAAGCCTCATGATTTTTATATTTATTTCTTTTACGGATTATCCATCTTTCCAAATACATACACTTTTCCGGCTCGTTGCAATGTTTGGCTTGGTTGCATTTTCTTTCCATTGCAGTGCTTTTCTTCTTGTTTTATTATCCATTTTTCAATTACGTTTTTTCTGTTTTGATTTGCTCTACAAACGAAAACTCTTTGCGTGAAATTGGTTTTTGGAAGAATTGCCGCGAATCCAGCCCCCAGTCTGATTGTTGTTGTTTTTGGCTTGTGCTGCTTGAAGAAGTAATAAAAGTGTTTATAGCAGCTTTTTGCAATTGTTTATGCACTATATTATTGGGCTATATTAAGTTAGTGCACACCTAGAAGGAAACGAGTAAGCCTCCACAGCTTTTTTTCGAAAACGATCTTCTGTCCGAATTCTCATTTTTTTCATGAATAAAAGAGATACCTCTAATCGACTTTGGAAAATTTAACTGCACTTAATGAAGAAAAACTACAGGGTGTTTTATAGTCAGGATGTTACTTGCTAAGTGTAACTTTTTTTTGAGGAGGAAATTTCTGCCAGAAAACATGGCATCGATTTTATTTTTCAATTTTTCAAATATTTGCTAGTCGCAGTCAAGTGCCTTTGAAAATAAATAAGTTTGTTCGATTGAGAAACAGTTTAAAACTGTTTGCATATCGTCATCATTGCAGTCATCACGGAATTTCTTTTGTGCCCATTACGCATACGACGGGGTGACACATATTCTTAAAAATAAAAGTTATTACAAATACAAACATATTGAAATTGCTTTCAAATTAAAATTGATTGTCCTTTTAAAATAATTCTATACTATGTAATATTTTTTGAGAACCTTTTATTTTCACAAATTTTATGATAATAAATTTGTATTAGAACTATGTTATGAGGGAAGCATTGCAATGCCTCACTTGGGATCTATTATACTTTCTAATAAGCTATCTATATCTGTAAATTTCAGTTTTGCATAATACTGGTCTATAATCTCATGCCTAGGTTGCAGAAGTGAGGGTACTTCCTTCTTTGGCATTTATTAGCCTATTTATAGTCTATTTTATACCCGTTTCTTGATAGGCCGTAGTATATCTTACCTATAAATATAATATCCATAATGTACTAATTTGCAATTTTGTTTATTTCATTTCTTTCAGACTCTGCTCACTGACAATAACTCGTCTCTCCATATTGACACCGCTGCCGGGAGACACAAATGCTCTCTCGCTGGCAGTTAAAATGCAAAGCTCCAAGCGCACATTGCGCTCTCATGAGATTCCCATAAATAGCGCCGCCGCCGCTGCTCTATTGCAGCAGAACTCCTTGGCTGCCGCTTCCATGCAGGGCAACTCGCCGGTAACTAATTTAGGCGGTTCCGCACTCATTGGTACGCCCGGAAATGTGGGTAATGCTGGTATCGGAACTGGCCAGGGCATAGAAACCGAACTGGACTTGCACTTTAGTCTGCAGTATCCGCACTTTATCAAGAGAGATGGCAATAGGTAGGTTACACATTACAGTGAATAAACTGATTTTGTCGCTTGACTAAGCAGGATTTCCGCTTTTGGCCCATTTACAGACTGGTGATATTGTTGCAACGCCGCAAGAAATATAAATCACGCACCATCTTGGGCTATAAGACGCTCGCCGAGGGCGTCATTCGCATGGATGCCGTGCTGCAAAAGTCCATGGATATGACCATCGAGCTGACCGCATCGGGCAAGAGTGGCCGGCCGGGCACTGTGGTGGCCTGTTTGCGCGCCGAGCGCGTCTCCTCCATTCCAGTCGACCATGACAATAAGAACAATAACAGCGTGCTGCTGGCAGGTAAGTTTCTTTAAAATAAAAAAATTAAAACAAGCTGGTTCGCTCATTAGCATTCGAATTCCAAATATTACCAAAGCATTCTGTGGAGCTCTAAGGAATTTATTGCCAAATTCATAACGAGCAAATAAATAATAGCGAGATAAATTCCAAGCCATAAAAGTAAAAGTGTAAATGACGCACACGCATTGTGGATCTGGGGCAATAAGTAATTATTGGGCTACTTGGCAAATAATAACAGCTGTGGTCAGACTGTGCGCCCAGTTCATGTTGTAGATGCTGCTAAGTATTGGTCCCATGATGGGCCTGATGAGCTGTTCCGCTGACTTTATATTTTATAAATGTTTGTTGTTGTGTTTTTATGCGTTGCCAATGCTCCCAATTAAATTTTATGTTTATGTTAATTGTTTGTAAAACATTTGAACACGCCAGGGAGCGGGAGACACGCATCTGTATTGATGACGTCAGCAGTCAAGCAATGCCAATGCTGCATATTTCAAATACTTATATTCTGCTCAGTTTCAATTCCTCTTCATCTTCATCAGTTTATTGTTTTGAATACAACAAATTTCCCCTTGACAACAACCTAACGACAGCCAAGAAAATGCAGAATTTTCACTACAATGGGAAATCATTAGAGAACAAAATTTTGTTGGCTATTTTTGTACATCAAAGTGCGCGAGAGCACGAATTGTGTAAAAATGTATAGTCAGCATTTGTAATAGGAAAATTCTTTAGTTGTTGAACTATGTTGAGTTAAACGTGAGACTAAATGGTAACTGTGTTACCTTTTCTAGAAGGTTTCTCATAGAAGCTGTATAGGATTGGTGTCGGTCAAGGTCTTCTTTCTTTTTCAAATCGCCAATACACAATCCCAAAGTATGTTTTGGATCATTATCTTGTGGGAAAATAAATTTTTGACCAAAAAAATCACTTCCAGATGGCATAAAATGTCATTAAAGAATTCTACGATATGCATCTATTGTGAGTTTTCCATTAATTTTTTTGAGTGGGGCAACTCCATCATACTAAAGAAACCCCAAACCATTACAGAACCACCAAAGTGTTTTATATTTGCCGCGATACACTCGTATTTGAGACGCTCATCTGTTTGACGACCAACGAAATGGCTGCGATTACGCCAAAAAATGTGAAATTTTGACATGTCGGACCGAAGCACAGATTTCCATTTAACAATTGACCAAAATATGATCATTTTTTGGCAAATGTCAGTCGTTGTTGATTATATATCTGCCGTAGCAAGGGTTTTCTTTACAACAATCCGCCCGATCATTCTTTTTCATCGCAATCTCCCATTGACCATATTCAGAGAAATCGACGAATATCTGATTGACTTCGGCGTCGGATTAGGATCGGTCCGTCTTGGCAGATCAATAATAAGTGGATGTTCTCTGTGTTGGATGTGTTTATCGACCGTCCACGTCTAGTTTGGTTCTTGTTACAGCCGGCTTCACAGTATCTTTGCCACGTTTTCTGAACACCACTCTTTAAAACTTCAATATTTTGGCGATTTCGACGTATGACGCTAAAGACAATTGATAGTAAAAAAAATTATTTTATGAATTTCTTTCAAATTGGTAAACAAATTTGTATTTGTTTAAAAAAAATAAAACACTATAGCATGTCATTATTCAACAATGATGACAAAGTCGAAAAAATTTAAAATTTGTAGGGGTATCCATATTGTTGGCCTGTACTGTAGCTCAAATAGTCTCCTAGATCATGTGGATGAACAGACAGACACAGCTATATCGAACCGCCTGTTCATGATTATCACGAATGAGGAAGGCTTGCACAATTTTAGTATACCCTTGTAGCTTCGGTTCAGAATATGAAAACTTGATGCTGCCTGAGATGCCTTATTTTTCAAACCCTTCGGATATTCAATAACAATAAAAGCAAAAATTACAAAAAATGTTGAATAAAAGTATATTTTAAAGTTAGCGAAAGCATTAGGGACCAAACTAAAATCGGCTAGCTCACAAGAGCCACCTATTCCAATCCTACGCTTCCAAACTTTTTAAAACCAGTTGCCTGGGTTCGTAGCGCCCACCTCTTAATCCAATCAATCTTTCTCTCGCAACCAATGCATTTTGCAATTCACACAGCTGTCAACTTTAAGACACAACTTGGACAAACTTTTGCAGCTTGTTGCAACTTTTTGCTGTAAATCTGTTAAGTTTTCCAGCTTAAGCAAAAGTTTTGGCCATGGTGTTCCTGTCAGGTCATTTTAACATTACACTTACCTACAGCTAGGCCATTTGTCACCTTGTCGTGCTCAAGGTAAAGGGCATTGGGAATGAATGACATTCGAGGTGTTGTCATATACACAGCGTATGCGCGTTTTTAATGCCTGCCACTAATTCATTACAACATGGAGCACTTGAGCAAATTTGGTTACTGTCACCATTAGCAAACTCCCTGTCGACCGCTCTACACTTTTGGATATGGCCGTCAACACGTGCTCATTGCAAATTGCTTTTCACTTGATTAAACATGCATGAGTTAGACGTTGTTTTGGGACGTGTTTTTGTGGCCTTGCCACACCAAATGTTGCAGCAAGCAACTTGCAACGTGTCAACCCGACCGTGCCTGCATAAATTTGCAAGCGACATGCATACATAACCATATAAAGCTACATACGGATAGATGTCTGGTGATAGCCTCTTTGCTCTGCGTCCACATCGCACATGGCAATGAATAGTAGCACGCCCAGCCATCAGCCAGATAGATGGACGAACGGACGGATAAGCAAGCCAAGCGCCAAATGTCAGCCGCAGTCGCAGCCACCAAAAGACCAACAAAATTTGTTAGTAGTTCTCGTTTGGTGTTGGGGAAAAAACTTTCATCTTCTATTTTTTTTTCACTTGGCTCTTGTCCAAGAGGAGGCACATTCGAATTGGGAGCCGAGGGTCAAGTCTCAATAGAAAACATTGCCTGCTGAAAAGAAACAACAAAAATGAGTGAGTGGAACGTGGTGTAGCAGAGCGATAACATTTCATTTGTTTAAATTTGAAATATGTACTTTGAGCTATTTGCTATTTAATACTCTATACTTGGTCATAAGTATTGCGAGTTTGTAAAACAGAGCGTCAACGTACGAGCCCAAGGCCGGAAGAACTGAGAGTAAAAAATATTTGAACCTTTGTGAAAACAAGCCCCTTTGTTAGCATCATAAACTTTTGTCTCGATCCTCAGTCCATGTGCGTCACAGGATCAATGTTGGTATTAGGTGTACAATTTTTTTTCCGCCGTTTTTTCCCGATGTTTGAGGCTTTATTGTAAAACGATGGTAATATATTTATTATTGAGTTAGCGACTACTTTTTCCCATCTTTCTGGTGGTTCGATCCACGAATTGTTAAATTTTTTGACTTCTACATAAGAGTGGAATTTCTGGTCAGCTAGACTGGATCAAAACCCATGGTAATCTGAAGCAGCAATATCCTTCAACGCTTGGCTCAAACGCATTAATTGCGTTCGATAGCGATCCCCTGTGATGGTTTCACCCGTCGACGTGAAGGCATGTCCAGGCATTCCCTTGGTTTTTAGCGCTTGGGATTATCGTAGTGGATCCAATTTAATCTATCTATTTGAACTATGTAGCACAAACCGCTACAGTCGTCCACCGAAAAACGGCGGAAGCAAAGTGGTACACCTAATATTTTTTTGCCTTTAGTGACGTCAGCGTAAATTTGCTTTAGAAAATGTTCGGTTTCAATCATGTTTGTTCCAAGCATGTTGTCTTAAATTACTAACCGAATGAATAACCAAGCTGGTGAGAAAAAAGTCGCCACAAATTGTGCTAAGGATGCTGTATTCGTCTAATATTGTTAAACAGAAAATTTTCCGATCTCTGATCGTAATTGATAAATAGACAGATCAGTTTCTTATCGATTCACGACATATTTGAAAGCTAGTGTATTCAACGAGAGACGCGTTAAAAGTAACCTTATTCCGCGGTATCTTTCGCTAATATCGCTTCAGTTTAAAATTGAGAATTTGCGAGCAGATGAGAAATGAGTACAAAAAACAGAATGCAAAGACCTTTTACCTCAACCTATTTCGTTTATTGATTTTTCGCTTTATGCTGTGCAATGTCCGGCCTCCAAAAAAAAAAAAAAATACTAAATATGTTTTTCCCACTGCGACTGCTTCTGGTGCCGACTCTGAACGTGGCAGTGGCAGGCAGAGTGGTGAATGCCAGCCAGCCAGCTTGTTGAATGTGGAACGCCCGCTCGTTGCTTACTTGGCCACACCCAAAGCGGCAACATTGTGGGTGTTGATATGGATGTGGATGTTGTTGTTGGTTGCCAGATGTGCCTGCCTGTGCTTGGCACCATTAGTCAGGCGCTCCTTTATCATGAGAGTTGCAAGGTATTGGAACCAAATGAGGTGCCCCCTCACTTTGGGTGGTGCTGCACGCCTTTGGCATTTTGGCCTTTTTTGTATGTACGTAAGTGTGTGTGTGTGACGTGTTTGGTGTTGAAAAATGTAAACTTGTTTGCGTTTGGTATATTTTATGAATTTGCCAGGTCTTCCATCAGTTTCATCAGTATTTTTATTTTTTTTACCCATTCCAAATGGTTTGTTCAACTGTCTGTTATGATTATTTTACTTGCTGAAAGTTGGAGACTTTGAGAGAAGCCTCCTGATATAACGCCCACTTGCAGTTGCTATTAATGGATACCTCTGCTGTTGACGCTGACGGTGATGTTGACGACTGACTGCCACTTTCCATGCCAGCGTCGCCACCGCCGCTGCTGATGCTGTTGCTTCTGACAAGGACAGGAATTAAACCATTTGTCCTTGTGCGCATGAGATGAGCACAAAACAAGTACACCGTCGGATAATCCCGACTACTATACACACTGTGTACTATTTACTTCCAAAGTTCTCAAGCAATGATTGCCAGGGAATTAACATTAAATCCCTTAAGTAAAATTCGAAGAATGTTGAAGGAACCTTTGCCTGCAAATAGTGAAAACTCTACACGATTTTGGCATGTCTCGAAGCATAAGTTGCAAAAACTTAGTATTGCTTATTTCGTGCAAAAGTTTGAGGACTAACCAGGCGCGGATCCCGGATTTGATCTTAGGAGGGGTTTTTCACTTCAAAGTGTATATAATATTAGAGCTCGCAAAAGGCTCTCAACCCTTTTTTCCAACTTTTGGGGGACCCAAAAAACCCACGTTGATCCACTACTGGTAGTAACAATGATAAACTTTTGGCGGACTAGTAAGGTGGTATGAAGCAGGAGTACAAAATTTGTATATTTGAGCCCAAATGATACTATGTTGTTGTTGATTACAAATAGTTTGTGGCATGTAAAACTCTTGGGCACAAGCTGCTCCAAGCTCTTATGGTCTTTGGTCAAGCAGGAAGGAAGGACTTGAGTACAGGGTATATACAACAGCAACACTCTTGTTGCGCTCTTATACAACTTTTATTATTGAGTGCGTGTGTATCTATAACTGTATCTATAGCTGTCCTTCTTACTGTGCATAATGTGCAGCCCCCCCGCGGGCGGACAATCAACGCACTGCACAGTCCCTGCGCTCCCGGCGCGCTCAAGAGCCTGTCGAGTGTTTAATGGCGAAATGCGTAAATAATGCCGAGCAAAGCTTTGTCGAGCCGCACGCTTTGTTCACTTGTATGGAATGACACTGCTCCCATTGGTATCATCCCCACAGAGTATTGACAATCTCTTATCGCAGTACCTACAACAATCGCGTCCTTCCTGTCATCTAATGATGTCAACAGGAAAAGACCCTAAACGCAGTCACTCGCTTAGCCAAGGTCAAATACAATTTCTGCGTGCTCTACTTTTTAGCGCCGTTCCGAAAATGTTTATTTTTATATAACGAAAATACAACGAACAACTAACTCTTGGGGATTTTCTTTAATATCGGCCAAACAACAACATTAAATCAATGTCTATTATACGCATTACTCATACGCAGCGTTGATGCTGTGTGGTTGAGTTCAAGCGTAGCAAATTTTCTTGGAAACTATCTATGTATTTATGTACTTAACTGCTTATATACTACTACTACTACACATGTGCTGCATACACTCTGAGCTTTTTCGTGGAAATTTTATTGAGTTAATTAGAATTTCCCATTGCTGAGCACTGACAAGCGACAAGTGTTGGTTAGTTGTGAAAAGTTGGCCCAATGCCAAACTCACGTGTGCCAAACAGTCGAGAGTCGTCAGTGAGCTCTTTAAACGATTTTGTTTGACTTGAATGTGAATTTGCTGCTAAAGTGTCAACAATTGTCGCTTAAATGTATTGGCCTTAGAAACAGATACGCACACACACAGATACAAGAACACATACACTCATACAGACACATACTCACACATAGATGCGCATCATTAAGTTGTCCGGCGACACGTTAATAATAGCAACAACAAATTATGCTGCCAAGGAATTGACTGGGTATCCACACAACAACAAACTTAGTATAGAAAAAAAAATGTGATGCAGACGAGGCGGTGCCCGACAGTGGGATACTCTGCGCCCACTTACATGAAGTCAGTATTTTCAACGAATTTTCCATTGACACGATGAGCATTTTAAGGTAACGAGTTGGGATGTTTTGTTTCTTGTTTTCGCGAGCCCACGTGCCGAATTTTGTGGCTGTGAAGCAGTTTGCAGGGAAGAGGGTCTTAAATTGATAAACTATTGCCCACTGTTCCAAATCTGCAATGGGTGGCTTTTATATAGAACCTGCCTACAGAAAATTCGAATCTTTTTGCCTGTTATATGTATTACAAAAATCTGACATACACTTGGATATAGGGTATAAAAAATACTTGTATGTAATTTCAGTTATTACTGTTGTCGCTGTCATTCTTGTTGTGTAGAAAAAACAAAGACCAGAACTCCAGATTCACAAAGATTCCAGTAGGAGTCGTATAAGCCAGAGACATAGCCAATACTCACAGACAGAGTCCCAAAGACGCGGCATGCTGCAGCTCCACTTCACAAACAACTTAAACAAAGCAACAACTTCAAGTGGGCCAACATGCTTGTTCAACAGTTGTCATACTCTATTTGAAGAGTACATAGCTTTGCAGCCCTCGTTCTTTTTCACTTTCTTCATAAACAGTACACTAACAACTTTATATAGCTAAAGTTTGATAGCAATTATACTTGGGGAAAAAAAAAACAGTTTTAAACTTATCTTTAGTTCAACGAACATATGCAAGGGTATTCCTTGTTCAATTGGTTCAATGGACGTAAAGAGGATATATATTCAAGGGTATAAGATCTTCGGACCCCTTAAGTTCGGTTTTTCTTTTCGTGATTTGGTTGCTTGTTGCATTGTTTTTGTCGTCGATTGTCTGGTCGTTGACATGCCAATTGCCAACGATAAGAATGACAAGTAATGCCCAAATGCGGCTCATTCATGCGTTGGCTTTTGTTTCGCCCCGTCATTCAAGAGGTCTTTGGTGAAAACCTTGCCCAACTCACTTCCTCTCTGTCGATGTCTTTCGAACGGTTTCATGTAATCTGTTATTATATCATTTAACGGTATCTTTAATGCTGTCAAAATTTACACTCTCAAAATAACTGTTGAACACATAAGTTTTCAATTAAACTTTTGTCTGAGTTTGACTTCTTTTCAATATCTCTAACATGCATCTACCCATCGACTGACCGATGAACGACACCTCATCCACCCACCGAACATGCCTTAAGACACATCGTGCACGCGATGCTTTTCAATGAAGTAGTAAAAATACACTATATGGAGTGGTGTGCCCGAAATCTCTTTTTTTCTCTGTTTTTTTTTTGTTTTGTTATATTTTTTTCTCTTTTGAGATATTATTTGGGATTTCTCGGAATGCTGGAGTTCTGACAATGACAGTACAGTTTCCGATTGCATTTTGTGAAATACAAAATTATTCCTTAGAAAATTACTGTGACACAAGAGTAAAAAGCAGAGAGGCCATAACTTTTTCTAATGCAGTATAATCCTCCTTTTAAGGGACTTAACTTTTAACATTAAGATCCATGCTGGAAAACTTTCCCAGTTGTGAGGCTCAATTACTATATGTTACAAAGAAAATTATAATCCTGTAAATGATCGTTCTTAGGAAGACTGGACAGCAAATGAAGCGATCAGGGGGCGGAGCTCCCTAGTCTATTATAAAAACTTTCACTAACAGATTTTTCCAGAAATTTAAAATAAGATTTCTGGCGCATACCCGATGATGTGTGTGTTTTTGAGTATGTGAAGTGAAAACCGGCCGGTAAATAAAATAAATATGAGATAAAGCGGCAAGCAAGCGACAACAAAAACAAAACGAGAAAATCACATACAATAAACAAGTAGAAAGAGATAGACATCGTTGGTGATGATGACAGCCGGAGAGCCAGTTAACAAGACTAACTGACTGACAGTTGGGAGTGACAGGAGCTGTACTATATAGCTAGGTCTCTTATCGGATTACAACCTTCAGCTAAATAAATAATTAAGAGTCAAATATAAACTACAAATTAATTAATCATCTTGTAATAATGTCTGTACTATGTACAAAGTCAACTCAAGAAAATGGCGCCTAGTCATAACAAATGTCGAGTGCATTAATATACATATATATTTATATAAAATACTATATATGTATGTTCTATTCGTGTAAACTTTATATGTGTATGTATAATAACAGCCAATAACCTGACGACAATTCGATGCCCAACTAGCCATTAATAGGCTGAATCGAACCGTATAAATAGCACTAATGAGTACTTTTCGAAACCTGTGCGTGAGCGTATGCGTATTCTGTGTAGGAGTGTTGTGAGTGTGACTGTTGACACTTGTGAGTGCTTTTCGTTTATACTCGTACTCATACTCATACTCATACTTGAGTGTATGTACATATAGAGAGAAAAGGCCAACAGGTGCGTTTGATTCACTATGAAAATATATAATAATATAACTCGACTTTGGTTGAGACAATTTCCTATTGACTTAAAGAAAATTTCACTCATTGCCCGGTCAACTCATTGCTCACAATTGCGAGGGTAGACGCAGAAGTATGCGGCTATGGATTTTGTTGAAATTGTTTACAGTATAGGTTTAACTATTGAAACGAACTTTTCTGTTGTTTTGACAAATCGAAATCATGATTGTAAATAATGCCAGGCTCATAAAATTTAAATTTAAGGTTTAACTATACTATTTCTCTTAAATTTGGAAGCACTATTAAAAAATTCCAGAAATCTTATTCAAGTGTGGTCTGGTCAAACCAATAAAAACATACGAGTCTAAAGTTTACCTTACCATCAAAATAGAAACAAAATGTCTTACTAAATGTATGCGTGAATAAAAAAAATGAAATCATTTAGAAACACATATCAAAATAGATATTCGCCCTCCTACCAAACACACGAGAGGTAGGAGAGGCCTCCACAACTGCAGCTTTTGACGGCGCCATTGATCTGAAGCATAAAAAAAAATTTTTCCTCTTAATCTATGGACCAAAAGCAAGTAAAACACGTAAGAATTTTCAAAAATGCAAATTAAAAAAAAAAATTGCATAAGAATCACGAAAAAAATCTCTTTTTCTCAAAAAAAATTATGAAAAATGAGTTGTAAAATAAAAAGTTTTTATTATTTTGAAAATCCTACGTGGTTCACTAAACAATGATGTTATAAAGATTGTGTAAAAATTTTAAATCGATCGGATAAAAATTGACTGAGTTATTCGTGAATCCATTTAGAAAAAAAGTGGTTTCGAGAAAAACGCGTTTAAAGTTTTAAAACTGAACCGACCGCGCAACGGGATGCCATGCACCCGACGCTTATAAGTGGGGAAACAATTTTAGAATAAAAAAAAAAGCTTTTGTCCTAACAACAAATACGGTTTTGGTGGTAATTTTTGGCTTATATCCTTTTCCATAGATTTTCTTTCGAAGATAAACACTTTGGAGTCAAGTTCGTACATGATCCAGTCTTGTGTGGATACATTCTTCTTCCACAGGAAGCTTACAAGAAATCTTTTCATCATTTATAATATAATTGTCTACCAATTTAACTAAACAAATTTTCTGAAGATTCTACACAGGTGTTACCCCTTAAAGGCAAAACCGTCTATTATCACGCTTCGAAAGTCGTGGTTTTACCGAAGCTTAACCCCAAATACTTCACAACGATATTTCCTACCCATCATATGCTTCACTTCCAAAATAGATTGCTGCATATTAGTTTTGGTTAGGGCGTCGAAACAGAGCAGCTGTTCATGTTTTTCCACAAAAAAAATGGACACACTGTTATGGTACGTTTGCTCCATTTTTTTTTTTTTAAAGTTTGTTTGGACGTATTTTAGGCGTTTTAGATCAAAAGGCAAGAGAAATTAGATCTTATATCGCAAAATCATAATAATTTTTTTTTTTAATATTTTTTGTAAAATAAATCTGATAAAATAGACTCAAAATCAAGAATAGATTGATTGTTTTATACTTATTTACATAGCAATGAGACTAAATTCTGTACAGAAGAGAGAATAAGAGAGTATTAAAGATCCTATCTTGTAGTTGCCCTTTTCAGTACACTTTGTATGCTGGATGTCGTTAAAAGGTCTCTGGAAAAAATCCTCTTTAACTGTCTCATAGAGTTGACGAAGTCTTACCTGCTGAAAAAAATGTACTATAAAAGCGAGAACTTGTAGAGCTACCCTCGTATGTTTTGTTGTTTTTTTTTTACTTTTGGTGAGGTGAGAAAGTGCGGCCGCCAGCAATGATTGTTAATGCCGCTCACTCACACCCCACTCTCACGAGACAGTGTGAGTATATATTTCTGCCGATTCATTGGCGCTGGCAGTGGCAGCGTCGTCGTCGCTTAAAACCATACAAAATATATTGAAGAACCTCATTGAGGCCCATTCATTTAGCTCTTGAACGTGCAACGAAGCGTATCGCGCATACGAAGCGAACATACAGCAACAGACCCTCGGAATCGAAATAGTCGCAGATATCACGTCGGGAGGTTTAACTCGGTGCAGCAACAGCAATAATACTTTATGAAGATAACTTTCCGCGATAAACATACTTATTTAAGTATAAACAAGTTAAACAAAAGATTGGCAAACTTAAGTGTAGTGTGGGGGAACGCGTGTGTTTTTTATTTTCATTAAATACGCAGTGGAAAAAGTAAATATACTTTACTTACTATATAAAGAAAAATAAAACAAAACAAGCTAAATAAAGCAGCGAGCAACTCACCAGTTTGTTGTACGTGCCTTTTATGCGATCCTAACTAAAGACTAGACCCTAAAGTAAAAAAAAAAAAACCAAAAACCAAACTCTTTTCAACTCCAGATCGCGTTGCTGAGTACTCAGACGAGGACGAAGAGGCTGAATTCAGCTCAGGCGAGTTTCCCGACGAAACCAACGAGCTAGGCATTACCGGCTACGATCCCAAAAGGGACTATAATCCGGCCAAGCATGATATGCGCAAATATCGTAAACTACAGCGTTCGGGCATTGAGGACATTGGTTTAGTTGGACATCAGCATCAGCTACAAAACCCTGTGGACAGTGACAGCGAATTCGAGATGAAGGACAAGAGCTCATCGCGCGCCAAATTTAGTCGGGTGAGTCAAAAGAAAAAAATATTATATACATAGTATTAAATATGTGGGAATACTGCAGCTGTCGATACAAAAATGACCCATAATTAAGTTTTACAATTTGCTCCTGAGTACGGCCGTAAATTAACGTATACCAGTTCCTAAGGTGGTGCCTCTTTAAACCACTCAGCGGTGATATAGTATGTAGTACTGTATCTATTATTTTGATACTGGTACTAAAAAGAAGGTCGCAAATGTTTAGCTTAGGGAAGTAGCATTACCAATCTCTCAGCTTATATATAAAAATGTGTATATAAAGAATATGTTTCTATGAATACCATATATTATATGTGTTGTCTTTTTTGTTTCGATTAATTAAACATTACTTTCGAGTGACAAAGCTTTTGTTAGCTTTCGGTTTCTTTTATACTTTTATTTTGTATGTCTGTAATTATCAGGTGCCTCGAGCTATGTCAAGTGAATACTATATACATAACTGTATACTATACTATGTTATGTCTTATTGCCACACTGACGCAATTTTAGCCAAAATGCTTGCAATTATTTCCGCAAGCAAAAACAAAATAATTTGTTATTTGCTTGTAAAATTCAAAATAAAAAAACGCCTTGTTTTAAAACATTTTCAACCGCTGCGCGTGGCTCAAGGCATTTCGTATATGATATAGTAGACAATACTAGGTGAAAATATGTTGAAAATTTCTTTGACACATAAAATGAGATACAGTAAACGCTTGAATAACACTCTTAATTTGTGCACCAAGAGTGACGTATAAAACCGTCGTAGTGTAGAATCCATTATTTATACAAGTTCCAAAAAAAAACAACATATATTTAGTATACCCTGAACCAGTAAGGTACAACGGGTATATAATGTTAGATATAAAATCTAAAAGCAAAAAGAATTCAAAACACTGTAATTTATATTGTACTTACCCAAAGTTCATGTACTTCTGACTGTCCGTTCGTATAAACACCTAGATCTCACAGATGCTAGGAGCAAGAGCAACCAAAATTTCGGACCATAACAAGGGAAAAAATTAAGTTTTACTTTTTCGATATCGGGTTTATATTGAATAGCTCCCAGAAAGGTATTGCAGAGCACCTCGGAAAAAATAAAAGTTTTGTTTATATTAATATCGTAACCTATCAAAATCGGTTAGTCTGCGTAGGATCGGTCAAAAATACGTTTTTAAGGCATAATTAAATTGTTTTTCATTTATTTTTTAGATCTCCTAAGCTCTATATAAAATTTTACCAAAATCAACAAATTGGTCGAAAAAATGTTTTAAGGGCGTAGTTCAATAGTTTTCCATCTCTTTAAAGTGATTTGTAATCAAAACAATTGTTTTAATCTATGTTGGCAATAGGGCTATTTAAAAAAAATATTTCAAAAAAAAAACCTGCTGAATATTTTTAAAACAATTTTTATTTTAATCTAAGTTGGCAAAGGGGCTCTTTAAAAAATATTTAAATTTTTTTAACCCACATTTTCTTAAAAAAAAAAATATTAAGTTTTCTTAAAATTTTAATCACCATTTTTTTTTTTTTTTAACTTAGATAAAAAGAAATTGGTTCAAAAATATTCAGTAGCTTAATCCCAATTAAATAAAAACGAAAAACACATTTTTTTAAATTAAGCCGTAACGCCTAAAGTTTAAAAACTGCATCATTACTTTTCAAAAATCGCTGGCGGCAATTTCCAGTAACTTATCCAGCTAGACACTTTGTCAAGTTTCTGAAGTTTTTAAGAGTTTCTAATCGCTTAATCAAATTCTATCAAAATCGGTTGACTATATAATACAGCCCCCATAGGAGCGATCGTTCAAAAAACATTTTCAAGCCATAATTCTTTTTTCTAATGGAGATAGTATTGCAATGAAATTCGGCTATCGAATGTTTTTTCAGGCATATATTTTATAAACACAATAGTAGGTTTCGATGGAAACTTGCTGTTATACTTATATTGTATTAATTATTATTTAGTAAATTTACTTATTGTCTAATAAAGACAGATTATAAATAAAATGTAAAAAAAAAAAATATATATATATTTTATTTTATTCTTTTTGAATCAACTAATTATTTTCTTCTTTACAATAATAAATACGTTTTTTTTTAAATTTATTTTAAAGGCAATCAGCCAACAAAAGGTGCCAACATATATTTGGACCAATGCATCGCACCAAGTTATTTTAACATTGATACAAGTAAATTTTAAAAATAGTTATTTGTTTTATTTAAGTTAATTTAAAGTCGCTGCGTACATTTTTTTTTTGTGCTAAGGACTCGAAAAGATCAAAACTTAGCTCAAAGGCAGAAATATTTTAAAACTTTGAGCTGAATTTATCGCTATTCAAATCTTTCCCACTCAATGTAGTTTATAAAATTCGCTGCAGCTCTGTCGTTTTGCAAAATGGTTCGATAAGCTGATTTCTTTTTGATAAAGACAATCAAATTCTAATATTAAATACGAAAGCTTTGCTATTTTGCAACTTGTGCATAAGTTCGTTTCATTTTTGCACAATTTTGATTAGAAAGGCCGATTGCAACTAAAACCTAATAATAGCTAACAACATAGTCAAAATTATATTTAATATTTAAATCATTTAAAAGCAAATCTGTGTACAACCATCGCATCACTCGAGTGCTTACTGTACTAATGTACTTTTTGCTTTGACCTTGCATTACTTTTGATTAGTTGACACTGCTGGCATAGTTTTTGCTAGTTTTAGTTAGTCAGCCTTGCTAAAAGTATCTCTTAGATGGGTGTTAGCCAACAAAACTGACTAACAAAACAGGCAATGCACCTTACCAAGGCCAAACAAAGGCGGACTTAATGGCTGCAAATTTTATACTCAAAATGAATATCAAAATCAACAAACTTTGCTGACGTTAGCAAAAGGCTTAGTGCACAATATTTACAAATTCATATAAACATTTGTATGTAGCACATAATATACTTGTACATAATACATAAGGAAGCAAGTTAACAGGAGGCGCGTGTTTTGCTCTTGGCAATGACGTCGCTTCATCTTGGCAGGAAGCAAAGTAAAAGCCAGTAAACAACAACAGCAACAAGAACAACAATTACAGAGTCCATTAATAAAAATACATGTGTGCTGCATGTAATGCATGTCAGAGCTAACACATGTGGAGGCCACTACCTACTCCTCCTTACTCTCGTCTTTATACCCTGTGTACCCAAAGGGTTCGGCATATATTAACTTGGCCCAAAATATGAAACAGCTGGAAGGAAAAGAGTAATAATAATGTTAGAGAGTAGAACGTGCCTCTGTGACACTAGGGATCAATTACTCACTCCCCCCATGCTAGCCCAATTTCCAAAACAAACCTAATTAGCTGGGTTGGTTTTAATCGAGTAACATCGGGCAACCATATTCTATGTCCGCTTTACACTCAAGGTCTTAGAGTGCGTGATAAGTAATCCAGTCAGTACGCAATAGAATTTCTAGTCTTGGAAATTCACTGCACTCCTCACTACGCACAGTGTATACTATAGTCGGAATGTCCCACTATAATAGCTAGCCCACTTGTTAGGTGCAAAGGTGTTGCAATTTGGATTCAAGGCATTCAACGCCCACGTACAGCCAGCTGCATCAGCTGCAGAGCTCCTTGAAGTATGCTATACATACATGTACCCCACTGGGTGCACACGCATTTCCTTGATTACAATTAACGAGCAGAAATAGCCGCAAGACATTCGAAAACTGACGCAGTGCGTCTTTAAGTGTATTACATGCTATTTCTGAAGCTTTATAAATAGTTCTTACAATCAATTGTTTGTTTATTTTTAAGTGCTTTTTCGGCGTCACAACGAATTATTACGCATACGCCGCATGTGCAGCTGTCAAAATATATATGAGGGCTGCTTTTTATATTTCAGAATTAGAAATTTAAGCCAAGCATCGATAGCAGTTTAATGGGGGTGGATGTATTGCATTCAGAATTAAATCATACGAGGCCGCAGAATCCAATATGACGAATCTTTAAGTTCTTCTTCTTTCCTAGTCCCACCATAAGTCATGTAATGATTTTGTTTTCGGTTTTCATAGTTCCACTCAATACCAAACTTTCTGTTTCCCATACTTTCAAAACAACCCTCGTTGAAGGAGCTCATCAATTAAAGCTGTTTATGCTTCAAGGCTGGACCGACTAATTACTAATACTGCTGCTCAGTCTTGGCTTTAATACCACAGTCTGGGTACTTGAAGTGGCAGCACCTGGGGGTAATACTAATTTGCCAACATGTTTAGCCAGTTTGTTCCTGTACAAAGTATCCCCATTGCTCCTCTCTAGCCAGTTTTCAGCGTTGTTATTGTATCTGGTTGCCTGCTTTGTCAACATCCATACAGGTGTAATATAAGCCTGAGGCGCTTATTATTATTGTTCTCGTTGTTGTTATTGTTGTCGTGGTGTTGTTGTCGCTGCTAATGTTGTTTAATGTGTTGGTTTTTATCGCAGGATCATTTAAATGTCTACCGTAGATAAAAAAAAATACAAATTTTAATGCTTAATGACAAACCCAGTTGCGCAATTAAAAATGTTTTTCAGCGCTTTTTTTCTCTCATTTTTAGGAGTCGTTTTTGTCTTTGTTTTAACTGCAGCTTCTTTAAGCCATCAGAAGATTTGTGTTTTATGCTAGAGAGCCATAAATTTCGACAGTTATCCTTAAGATTTGGTTAATGGCATGCACTGACATTTGCAGTATATAAAGAGTTTATGTACGTATTTATATACAAGTTTGGTAGTTTATCTCTACCAGTTAAATGTCAAAACTATAAATAGTGTTTATAGCTAGCAATATAAATGATAATAATTTTATAGCCCTTGTGTGTATTCAAAGTCAACTAGTTTAAATCAAGAACTGAAAGAAGCAAAGCATTTCTTGCAATGAGTTGGAAAAAGTAGACTCTTGTGAGAGAACTCGCATTACTAGCTCATGATAAGCTGATAAGAGGTTATGCACAAAAGCACTTAATTATTCAATGACATCGCACTCAAATATGAGTGCATAAAGTGTTGCGCCAAAAATCTCTTTCAACTGAACACAGCTAACAATAAACCTACATTGCGTATACGTATCATTTTTTTAAAGTCTCATAATTTTTGATTGGTCAGTTAAAATTTGGAAAAAAAAAAGGAATGAAAAAATTATAATTCTGAAGTTGCGAATATATTTGTATTGTAATGTTTGCTTGTCCTTAGGATTAGGTGCAACTTAATTGCAGTGAAAATTAAAAAAACAGTCTCGTTGTGAAGAAACACTTACTTTAGATTAATGTTGCACTTTCGGCACAAAAATTGTGTTTGAGATGTGCTGCCAGAAATTTTCACAAATTTTTAGCGAAACGTGGCGAAAATTGTGAAAAAGGTCCGATTGCTCTAAAACGAACGTTCCCAGTAGGCAAAAATGCCTATTGTCTTTTGGTATTCGTGGATGTCCTAGCGTTTAAGGAGGGCATCATAGACGCACAATATGGGCATAAACCTATTAAGGAAATTAGGAAGCTGATATTCGCAATCATTGGCATCGGGCTTATTGAGTCTATTAAATAATATGTAGTTGTGCACTCTAGCTATGTCGAGCAAATGCAGAAAGAAGCGATTTGTGTACTTCTTTGCCTTCAGAGGAATTTGGTACCTTCCAATAAGTGCATCCATGAGATCAACGCCACACATATAGCAGATTTTATAAATCGTAAAATTTTGGTGATATCACATAAATCGTTTCCAAAAGGTTTTGTGCCCAAGTAGGTGGATTTAGAGATACAGACAGATTTGATATCTTTCCTCACTGATAAGGAACACCAGAAACGGTAGCACAGGATTCCGTAGAGATCCTCTAGGTTTTTCATTTGGATCACTATCCATGGACAGCTCATAGCCCGGAACTCGATTTAGGCGAATGAATTCCACGGTGTCGTAGGTAGACAAGTAGAAATCATTTCTAGTGCAAAAAGGGAACTCCTCGAAATAGATAAAATATAAAAAAATGGAAAGTACACGAATTATAAGCAAGGAATCTTAAGGCAATCCCACGCTTGGGGCCTAGAGGGTTAAAAAAATTTATCAATTTAGCCCAGTGTGCAATGAAGCTTGAGCTAAGGGAAATTTCATCCCGTACTGACGGGATTTTGGTCTAATCTTTTTTTATTTATTTCCGAATGTAAACAGAGCTAAGACATTGGCTGTATAAAACGTGAATCTCAGGAATTATAATAGTTGGTATGCAGGTTTTTGGGAAAACTCCCAAAAATATATTATTTTTAAATGTACGTATGCCAATTGTATTTTACTTATGCTCTTTGGTTCCTTACCAATATAGAAAAACGAGAAACAGCAACGAATTGAAAGATAAAAGAATATCTCAAATTATTCTGAAATTCTTGATTGCTGAAGGCAAGGTGTATTGATGATGTATTATTATACACCCAATAAGTGAATGCTTTACTCCTAATACACTCTTTGAGCTTGAGTAATTTTCAAGCAGTTCGCACAGGTTGGCTGCTTGAAACGTTTCTCAGGTCGACAACTTTAATTTAAATTTAATATTTAAACACAACAATAGTTTGTCAGGTTGTCCCTATCCCAAAGTTTGACACCCTCCTTTCTTGGCCTAATGACAGCCACTCAAAATGTGGGTTGATGGTATAACTAAAGTTCCGCACTCTCTCTGCCGTGCTATTAAATGTCCTCACAACTTGTGCGCTAATTGGCCAGAATGAAGTGGAGCAAGCACTCGAAAGTTTAAGGGAAGAGAGGACTCAAGTGGCGCACGTAGTTCAATGTTGGGCCAATTAGCATAAGCATTTAAATGCTCGAATGGAACTTTATTGTTGACTGTATGTTTTCCCATTTTTCAGACGATTTCGCTGCAACAGCGCAATTTTAAGCAGAAAATTGTTGCTCTGCTGAAACGCTTCAAGGCCAGCGAGGAGCTTGAGGGTGATTCGCATCGTGGAAATGCCGCTTTGCGTGGTGAACGGGATCTGGATGCGCTCTTCCAGGAACTAGAGTCGCTATCCTGCTGTGAGGGCGATGATTCCGGTCCGGATATGGACAGCATATCGATTGGTTCGACGCCAAAACCATCGCTGCGGCCATTCTTTACCAATTCGAGAATTATGCTGCACGATAGCGCTATGGGCAATGGCAGCGGTGGAGTTGGTGGCTTAGGAGGTTCTGCCGTTGGCGTAACAGGTAAGCCTCTTAAGGAACCATATAAATATTTATTGTTTGGGTAGCTTGTATACTTCTATATAGAGTAACTATTTCGCAGCATTTTTTTTATATGTTGTTAATTGAGTTTGTGCTGCTAAGCGATTTGTCTACTTCATTGATAACATACGTAATTCTTAATGATTATATATATAAATATATTTTTTAATTTGCTTATGTAGACAGATGACTTACGTTGCGTTACTCCTTACGTATTTGTTAGTTTGTACGCGACACGACAATAAAAGAACGTATGAGGGTGTGGTACGATGTTTCGTCACGTAACGTAAGGCATCACTTTACGTTACGTTGTGCGGCACGAGAAAGTATGTCACCTAAGCATAAAGGCTGAAAGTTGAAGGGGGGCAAAAAACTATGTAAAAAATTTTTTTATGTTAACATGTTTTGATAGGCCATTTGGGGGTCAGTACAACGGCAGCCATTGTTACCGGCACGTCCTTAGTTGGGTCAAGGTTGTCAAGTTGCTAAAATGTCGCACATTTTTTGTGCATGCTCGGACACACTCATGCAGACAGACGCATGGACATATGGATGGACGGAAACAAGGCCAGTGCCAAGCAGGACAAATTACTTTATACACAGACCAGTCACACTTTCAGAGAATGAAAATTGCAATAAATTTAACAGACCGTCCAAAGTTGGGCCACCTCATAAATTATGCTCGGGATAATTTGCATATACAAATCACGGTCGTTCAGCGTTTTTGGGGGTAGGGGTAAAATTAAATATAAATTTGTCTTTCGAGAAACCATTTAACTAAACCTATTTGCATATGACATGAGCTGCTTATTATATGTATACTTGTTTTTTTTTGTTTTTTGTATGTACATCAAAGAGCTGTAATTTTTATTTTCGTTTTTTTCCAACTTTAAATTTAAGATTTAAGTGTTATATATTTACATATATTTTGAGATACAAAAACCAAGCAATACAAAAGATACCTATAAACCAAATACAAACAATATCAACAAAGAAACATTTGCATGGCTTGAACAATTTCTTTTGCAGGAAACTCTGAGCGCAGATCATCGGATAAAAGCGACCAATTGACCAATTCATCTTACAATATTGAAAATAACAAAAACCAAAAATGCATTCATTTAACAAACAATAACAATTCGGCAACAACACCAGGTCTGTGTAAATTACACCAATTCCAAAAAAAAAAAAAAAAAATACAACTAATTCCAAAACAAAATCCAACCCTTAAAGACAATCAATCAATCCAAATTTAGTAAAAAACATGCAAGCTTTAACATCTTACTTTTAACTATACTTATGTCTTTATCACGTTATTCCTATGCATATATATATCATTTCATGTGTCCCTTAAAATCAGAGAATTTTATAAACCAAATGACCAACCCCGATCAGTGTTGTCAAAATATTACTGTCTGCGTCTATATATCGTTTACCATTTATCGATAGTTCCTCAATTTTTAAACAGCCTTGATTTGGTTCATAAAATATTAACTAACGTAAGGAAAAACATATAGTTTAAGAGATTTTTGTATAATATTATTTTGAGGTTAGGTGAAACACTACACTACTGTATAACATATTACTGGTCGATATTGCTGTGCCCAGAAGTAATTTGATGCTTCTTGACGCATACGCTGGCGATTTGACCTTCTCTATTCAGATTCTTCTGAGTACGAACAGAAATGAGGAGTAACCCCACGAATTTGAAAATTAGATGCCAGACTTTTGAATGTTGGCATTAATATAAGTAAATCTGTCAAAATGTGCTTCACATTTCGTCGTAATGCCGCCTGCAATCTTTATCAATGATGATCCACGATGAGGAAATATCTCGGTATTATTGTGGACCAGCGACATGCATACCATGAGCACTTAACCCATACCGCTGCTGTATGCTACTGCAAAGGGGATCGACTCCATTGGCTTCTAAATAAACGGACCAAGCTCTCCATTCATCTTAAACCTATAGTCTACCAGCAGATTATAACGCCTACCTGGAGATATAGTACTCAAATCTGGAGTACTCTATAGGTTCCAAACCATACAGAATAAGAAAGTCCACTTTATTTCTGAGGTGAATGGTACTTCAGTAATTTGATTTGCATCGAGACATAGGTACATTGATAGTCCGCAACAGCTTCGCAAAGGGACTTGTAGAAACGGTTCCAGTAAGAAGACTCAAGAAGAGATGTTTTAACCATCTACTACCAATTCAAAGTCAAACTAATTAAGGAAATCCTTAAACAAGATGGCGCCACAATCATTTGAACTTGGCGAATACTGACAAAGAAAAATTATTTTAAGAGCTGTTTTATAGCTTGTAGAAATTTTAAATCAAAAATAAAAAACAGGGATCGCAAATAAGCGTTATGGAGTTGAGAAAAAATCAAAGCGAAAAAAGTGCTTTGGCTGAAAGTGCCAGCCTCAGCGTATCATATTTTTGAAAGGACTATCCGGATTAAGAATAAACTTTTATTTTTAATTTTTAACAAAAAAATCAAGCCAATCATAATTTTTTTTAAAGCCAAAATTAAAAAAAAAAAAAAAATAATTAATTCATGATTTTTATTCACAAATTTATAAGAGTTGCAATGCCTAGTAAAAAATAAGCCTATTCAAAAAAAGGTTGAAGAATCAATGCTTCCCTCAAATGAAAACTTTCCCAAACCAGCATTGCAGAGAAGTGAACGATTTAGAATATAGTAGATATTGTTTAGCTGGATCTTATGATCGATCTGTACATAGGTATATGTACCATAAATTAATATCAAAAACTGTTTCCTGAACCCGCTTACAGCAAGCAAAAAATTGAGGAACTATCAATAAGTGCTCCCTGCTTTGAACACCTTATCCTGCCTCACACTCACGCACACACACACACTAACATGACACACTCACACATCGAGTCACACATACATTCAGATATTCAATGTACTGTAGCAGTTATAATTGCATCGTGTTTTTTTTTAACTTGTCTTTCTTTTATAAGTATTTGTGTATTTAGCAGTTACTTACTAGTTATTTATTTTATTAACTTTACCAAACCATTCCAACATTGCATGCACAATCCGTATCCCGGAAATTTGACCCATAATTATTTAAATATGTGTGTTCCACGTTGGTCCCTTTTATAAAAACAAAAAAAGAAAACTACGCACTTGAGAAGTTTACCATGTGCTTGGAAAATTCTTAAGTAGTTCACCAAATACGTCAATTCCAGCTTCATACCCCAAAAATTTGTGTTGCACCTTTAACCATACGTAGACGGCGACCTCAATCTGGCTTGTTCTATGTGTCGTGTTTGCTTTGGAAAATTTAAACGAAGCACGCTAAAATCATTTCTATGTACGACACTCTTAATTTCACCGTACCCCTAAAGCCGACCCATACCTTCACGGTCAGCAATCGGTATCCGTAGGTGGCGACAATAAAACGAAAAAATACGTCGAAAACGCTTTAATTATATTTTTTCGGCGGTTGTAGCCGGCATTTTGATTATTTATTTATTTATTTACATCGCTCTGCGGCAAACATGTGAGCACCGACCTACGCACGCTGACGCCTTGAAACACAATCGTCTTGGTCGTCGTCTTAGTCTTTGTGGGACGCCGGTTCCACATCTATTTTGGGTTTTGTTTTGACTCACTTGACATTGTTGCGCCCTTACAAATCGTAATAGTGCGTGAGTGTGTGTGTGTGTGTGTCTGTAAATTGAAGGTGGAAACAAATCGCGGCAAGGGCTTCAGACAGGGCTGGGGCTAGAAACCTAGAAAAGAAGCATGAACGGAAAACATTTATACCATTTCCAATCATTTGTTAGTATGATCAAGTTCTCATAGAAATTAAGAGGCAAAAAGGAGGATAAGAGAGTCAATACATGAAATCATGTGTCGTCAGTCTCACTCCTCGGCTGCCGAGGATGTGCCAAAGGTACGCTTTTGTAGAATGTCTTTTCCCATTTGTTCCATTTTGCAAATAGTTGCCAGGGGCAAATCATCTTCCTGATCTGATACCAGCTCTGCAACAATATTTCCTAATCCTAAATGATCCATTATCAGAAAGTCCACCTGCCATCTCTAGATAGCCCCTACACATACACTTAAACAATGTATGCAACAACTCTCTTCCCTTTTCTCACTATTTCGCTATCTTTTCTACTATTTTTTCCTACTAACTCTTGTAAGCATGTCCAGTTTGAATGTCTTTAGTTTATTGTCCAATTTAGAGTCTCTTTAGATAACACCCCAGCACTCATCATGTTTAGATTGAATAAAATACTCACAATTGGCTTTGTATTCTCCAACAGATCGCTTGGACTACCGTAACGATAGCTCTGGCAATGAAGGTAATGCCGGCAACACAGATGGACAAACATCCGATCCACAAAATAGTCCGCCACGTGATAAGGACTATATGCGCATGCAACATCAATTGACCCCAGTGAGCTCCGTGGGTGGTAACATGTCCAACAGTGTGACACCCGATAAGACAGAGAAACGCTCGCGTCTCTTTCGTACTTCAAGCAATACACCAGGAAGCGCTGGTGCCGGCAGTGGCCTGAATCTTGTTGGTGGCAGCAGTGGAGCTGGTGGCAAGAAGAAGCAGACGCTTAGCCTTAGCGCCGAGCCGCGCTCAGTATTAGAGACATGTCTGTCTCCAACCAATGTGGAACCGCGCAAGTTGCTGCTTGATCAGCTGAGCCGCGTTTTTGCAGGCGAGGACAATGCCATACCCGAGGTGGTGACTATAATTAGTCCGCCAGAGGCGTTAGGTGGCAGCTCGCTGCTTTCCAAATTGGTCAATCTGTTTGCCAACTCCTTTAAACCGGCCTTTGTGCCGCAAAACACCGCCGAGGTGAAGGCTGTGCTGCAGGCGCTCATGGCCAAGATACAGAAGTAGTAAGTATTGTCTAGGGCACAGCCATTTGACGCCTTTAATGAATATACAATCTCTGTCTGTTACAGTTGCAACTCCAATGCCAAGCCACCGCATACGGTCAAGGTGCTGCTTATAGGCGGCGATTGGCTGCAGGGCGCCAGTTTGCGTCATTATGTGGAGCTGCTAGGCGTACGACCGCCTGACTGGCTGAATCACTTGCGTTTCTACTTGGTGCCCATAGGCAGCAGCACTGGCAGTGTGGCGCGTCATCTGAGTCAAATGGATCAGGCTTATGCAGCCATGTTTGGCTCCGATAATTGGTCGCAGCTGTGCGAACGTGCCGCGGCCACAGCAGCCGCCGTCAGTGCGGTAACCACGGTCAATGCCACAGCGCTGACTACGAGCCTTGGCGATGCGGCAGGAGTTGGCAAATCTGACATTGCAGAGCTCGTGCAGCGCATACATCGTTATTTGCATGCTGCAGGACCCTGCACACAAATACCCATTGCCGAGGCCATGGTCAACTACAAGGATGAGGACTCCTGTCAGATATTTGTACCCTTTGTCAGTGTAAGTATGCCAAGTTAGTGGTGTAGTTGCAGTAAATTAATAAATTTCCTACATTTTAGGACGTACGCATTGGCTATTTGGATACTCAGGCTTCATTGGATCTCGAAGAGAATGCTGCCTTGCTTTCGTCAGCGAGCACAGTGGGTGGCACTGGACAACCCACCAGCTCAGCCATACCCATAGGCAATCAGAGCTCACCTAATATACACGGCGGCATCTCTGGCTCGCCGCCACAGCAGCAGAGTATGGGACGCATATCACCACCATTACAGACACCGCCATCGTCGGCTTCTTCATATCGTGAACGTATATCTAGTGATACGCTAGGCACGCCGTCCTCACAGCAGCAGCAAAGCTTGAGTGGTGCATTGGCAGCGGCGGCTGCCGAGGCTGTGGAACTGCAAGTGGACTATTGGCCGCTGGTGCGACCTGGCGAAACACACAGCAAGGAGTCAAAGGGTGGCATGTCGCGGGGCAGCGATGCCGGCGGCAAGAATAGCATTAAGAGTACGTTTAGAAATCTGCAGGTGTGGCGTCTGCCACAGAATGCACAGCAACTGGGTGATATGTCCAACGGACTGACTGTTAGTTTCGCCACCAAGGAGAAGAAGCAGAAGCAGAGTAAGTGTTAGAATTTGGTGAGCTTTTACACTATGCTAATGTGTTATTATGGTTAATTTGCAGTTATGCGTTTGGGCAAGAAGAAGGACAAGGAGCGTGATCTTGAAAAGGAGCAGTGCGTAGAGGGCGTTGCCCGCTTGATATGCTCACCGAAGCAGTCGCATCCAGTGCCGCTGCGAGGTAAGTTTCAATAGACTGTATTTAGTGCTAACTAAACGCTGTTTCTTTTTTGCAGTGTATATCGATGGCACTGAGTGGACTGGCGTTAAGTTCTTCCAGCTTTCCTCGCAATGGCAAACGCATGTCAAGAATTTTCCAATAGCGCTCATTGGCTGCACGCCAATGTCTTGTGCTGAATTATCCTAGTCATTTTAAACCCAAGCGAGTAACATCTACATCTAGAAGAACACAAGTTACATCCATAAAGCAAGCCATAGACTTGCTCAGCAATAAATAATATACGATAACGCAAAAGAATGATAATTTATTGTATTAAAACCTAATTGTAAATTTTTAGTTCATAAACATTTAGATTGTATGGCAAATTTAATGTTTAATTGAAAAAAAATGTGAATTTATTATTTGCAAGCATCACAGAAACACACACGCCCATATACACACTCCATAATCAAACTAGACATATGTTATAAATCATACATAGAAAGCAAAAGGCTTTTAAATTAATAATCCCCAAAAAAAAACAACAAATGGAAAAAAACTATTTGTACTAGTTGCAGTTTAAAAAAAAAACAATATTTAAAGAAAACTTTGCTCTTGCAGTTTAAAACTTACTTATGTATAACCCCGCTCTAAATATTTAAAATATATATATGTATTGTATATGAATGCTATAAATCAAATGAAATTAAAAGAAGGCACGCGCGCATAGGAATTGTTGCTGAATTACAAGGAACTAGAAATGGTACAGTTTCGAATTGGCCGAAAGCGGTTACTAGTTGACGCAGTTGGCGTGCTACTCATCCATATCCCACTAGAAGTCTTAAACAAGGCAGCTTGGAATTTATATGTAGAGCATCCCATAAGGGAACTTTTAAACCGAATGATCTCAACTCTGCTCACATAAGTCAGGCGGCCAAGCTAGGACTATAAATACATAACTAACATACTATATAAAAACAAAAAAATATCCAACTACAATACTTGGCAAATACCTACTACATATTTAAACAACCCGTCGTCTATATACTAACTACCTAAATCGTGACATATAAACATATTAAGTGTATGTAAACTATATACAATATATATATAAATATAACTATGTGTATTCTTATTACATATATGCATGTATGTATACAAGAAAATTGTATACTACTCTTATTGTTGTGATTTTTTGAAATTTCAAATTGTGAACAGTTTATGGCAGAACTTGTGTGTTAGTAGAGTTCAATAAAAATTATAATTATATATATATATGTACGTATATGTATACATCATACTATATATATATGTATGTATACACACGCAGAAGACATTATAAACCTAAAGTTTTAAAGGCAAAACCCCCATATTCATACTTATGTATTGAACGTAGTAGTTGCGAGCCATTTCAAAGTTTAATAGATAATCTGTGTAAAAGTTCTACGTGTTTTTTCCATTTGAACTAAAGGGCGAGCGTTGTAAGCAGTCTGCAAAACGAAAGGAAATGCATTATCTAAGCTGTGTAATTTATAAATTTACTATTAAATATATTAAAGTTAAAGAAAAAACTAAAACAAAAAAAAACAATGTACTTTTTGTTCAAAGCGTTTAAACGAGATCTCACTGTAGGTTTTTTTTTATGTTCCAAAAACATAAAAATGTGCAATCTTATAGTAAATTGCAATAATGACAACATTATAATCCGGCAAAAGTTTTACTATAAACAATTGGATTTTTTTAATCACTTGGCGCCCAGCCAGCGCACGTCTTATTGCATTTAAACATAACTAAAATTCAAGAAAATTTAAACCTTAATCTGTTTCTCAAACTCAATGCGATAAATTTCTTTTGCCGGAATGGATTGGAAATTTGGTTGACATTTGGTCTCCGGGATGTCTCTAATTGGATTGGAATCACTTGACGCCCAAAGCACGTTCAATAAATTTATTTTGCAGCAGGATTGATTGGAAATTTCGTTGATATTTGGTCTTCGGGACGTCTTTTGTCGCGTCTTGCTTGTGTCTCGCCCCATAATGGGTTGGTACACAATTTTTGTTGCCTAGTGTTCCAACATTCAAGCATTTTATGCATGTGACGTCATATAACGGTCTGAAGTATTCCAACATGAAAATCAAGCAAAATTGACTGCGCTCAGAAACTAGATACCAGGCGCACAGAAAGTGTCAGCAAGCAACTGAAATAAAAAATTTGGCACTAAAAGTATGCTACATTCGAATACAAAAAAGAAAATAAATGTAGCATACTTTTAGTTGCTAAATTTGCATACAATTTGCCTACTAACTAATTCTGTTCGCCTGGTAGCTAGTTTCTGAGCGCAGTCAATTTTGCTTGATTTTTATGTTGAAATACTTCCGACCGTTATGTGACGTCACACATGCATTAAATGCTGCTCGAATTTGGCAGTTTTAAAATGGACTATCCCTACAGATTGCGGAACAATAGAATAATTAACTTTTTTAATTGATTTATATTTATTTTTTTGTGTTTATAAAAATACAAAACAAACAAAATTCAACAAGTGTCAGTAAGATACATATTTAGCGAACCACGACTATTTCATGCGAAAGTCCATGAATAAGAACTGCGCGTTCATTGAGGCCTAAAGGTCCGCCAATGCCACCAGGTGGTTGTAAAAATGTACAATCCGGATAACCCTTGGGCTGAGCATATTCCAACAGATTAGCATTACTTTCGCTTAGTGTTGCCAGCGACCAAACAGACAAGTTGCGGGTTTTGCCATGGCGAGCGAGTACATAAAACTTTTGGAAAACATAAGAAATACATAATGTTTATTAAATGTACCCACCTCATCTTGAGCATCAATGAGATATCCCAGAATAAGCGCCCAGTGCGCTTTGTGTCCTGACTTTAAGCAAGGCGCATGGTTAACATCCGCATCATAGCTAATATAGGTTGATTTAAGGATTTTGCCAATCCAAGCAAATATTTTTGTGGAATATGACTTATTTTACACAGAATGGTGTTACTTTATTTACCAAATATATAAATAAAATCTGCATAAGAAGCAAACTAACTTAGGATAAAAAACAGAAGCAGTTCTGGGTTGACTAACCCACGCGCATAGGCGGTGACACTAGAATAACACCATCTCCTCGCACAAACAGCATGGGTATTGTACGTTTGGTGGTCTTATAGACTTCTTCATAGGTTTCCTCATCGATTTCCACAGTTGTGACTGTCTCCTCGGCATCACCCAGCACCATGTTTAAATGCTGGTCAAAGGCCTAAATATTAAAAAGCAATAAGTTAGATTCATTTTTAAGAAAACAACATTGGCTTACATGCAAGCGCCCACGTAGCTCACGCTCATTGCGCATCTTAACATAGACTTTTTCATCCAAACTCAAACGTATGAGATCCAGCGGCTCCTTTACCGGCAGTATAACCTGACTAAGCTGCAATTACATTAGTAAATCAAAATGTATTATTATTAAACTTAACTACATACCTGCTCTTCTTCGGTGGCCATTTCGTAAACACTATTAACTATTTATCACTATTTTTAGCGCTTAAAAACAAATCAGGCTGCAATTTGCAATGCTTGTACGCGTTTTTTACAGCACAAATCGATATACCGATAAATATGACGATAGTTTTGAGAACAAAACATGAAATATGCTGGGCAGCACTGCGTAAATGCTGCCCATAAACGGTTTGTATACAAAATATTCAAATAGATTTTATTTTAAATTGCTTTGAAAAAGGATACGGCACTAGTAGACAACCACCAGTTTGCAGGCATTCCTTGACTTTGAAGCAGTTTAAAGGTTCCGTGTGTAAATGACAAGCGCCGACAGTGTTAACTAAATGTTTCGACGTTAGCTCATACAAAAACTGCGCACTAAATATTTCTCCGTTTATGGTAAAATTTTGAGACACAGCCTCTGCGTAAAGTTGATCCGCAGTCGTTTCTTTACTGTTGAGCAACATGCTGAGCGCTACTAAGCCACATGTAGGTCCAATTTGAAGCATGCTGGGTATATTATTGTACTGACACTTTTTTGGCGGCTCTTGTTGACATACACGGCTTAGGTAGCAGCCTTTTTGCAGCTCCGGATGGTCTGAAGCCCAGCAGCACTCATTATTTAGATAAGCTACTGGCTGAACTGCACCATTAGCATTTTGGCAATTTTCCTTTCGAAGCTGCTTTGGAAAAGCAGGCGGTGGAGGTGGCGGTGGAGGTGCCGCTGATAAAGACTGCGACATTTATAAACAACTTAAAGATTAACAAAAACACGCAATAATTGCAACGAAATTGTTTTCCAACAACTTGTGGGCACTTTTGTACACACGGAACAGCTGATGACACTGCCAACTTGCTTGAATAAACTGTTATACAGTTTGGGAAGCACGGCCAATTTGCATACAAATGTGTTCACAAAACTGTATTGTCTACGTTATTCAAAATGTAATAATTTTATTCATAATTTTAGTTTTAACCTAATTTTATATTTTTTTATCTCATGTACTATGATCTTTTGTTTTAAACTTTATTCATACAAATTAAACATTTAAATTTCAAATATATATACGGTAATTAGTGGAAAACGTGCTCAACATAAACAAATGTTGTATATTAATTTTAAACAAAATTACCAAAAATGAATTTTGCATTGAATACTACATACATCAAATAATTATACTAAACAAAAATTTACGCTTGAATGTTTTACAAAAAAAATTCTGCAGAGTTCAGCTAAGCCTTAAATTTTAATTACATATATAGCCAAAGTTCGCATTAAAATAAAATGAGCAGAATATTTCATATGTATACATAAATATATATTTAAAGAAAAAGTGTGTTTTGTTGTTTTTATTAAATTTACAATCACAAGATTTTTTGTTTTATTTGTTTTCAGATATTTATGTTGGGAGTTTCTGTTTTGCGTGCAAAAATTTCACTAATTAATGGCAAAAATAGTTCTAGTAGGGCATGCAGAATAAATGTATGTAAAAAGTATTTATATGTGGATATATACGACAGACCGACCAATAGATTGATACAGTGTAGTTTAGCATTATTATAGTAAACATTTGCGTAGGTTCTAGATCGAGTTTTTAAGTTCTCTTGAAGCCTGCTTGTAAGTCATTTTGCGGATTTGAATCTATGCTGCTGGTTTGCTTCGTTTTTGTTTTTTTTTTTTTTTTAATTTTGTATCTTATTGTTAATATAAGTATTTTATTTACTGAAATTCCGTTTACTTAAAAATGTAACACTCGCTGTCATTCTTAATATTTCTTTTCACTTTGCTGCAATATTTTATAATAAGTTGTGTAATTCTGCACTTTGCGTTGTTGTTGGTATTGTTCTGGCTGCAGTCGCTTTTCGTGTTTAATTACATATTAGCATTGACAGTTATCGGCATTGCCAGGACGATTAGTTCTATCGGGACTCAAGCGTATCTGACCGGGAAACTCTTGGCAAAGATCAACCTGTTGAAGTTAACAATGCAAATGATTAGTGAACTCTTGTGTACACTTTTTTCAAGTCTTTATGCTCACCTCTGCCTCTTGTTCAAGTGCGTTTTTGGCTATAGTTTGGAACGCCATCTCTACATTTATACCCTCTTTTGCTGAAGTCTCATAATATGGTATATCATTTTTCGATTGGCACCATTGCTGTGCACGACGCGTGGAAACCTGATAAACATAAAAGACAATTCTATTAATATAGTTGCTTTCGAATACTGACTATTACTAAGGATATTTCTTTTTATATACACTTTATTAAGCTATGAATTGCTACTGAAAAAAAGCTAAGCTACAGCAAAATGATTAAAATTGATCTAATGAGTTCTAAAAGTCCTTGATTCTCAGGTCTTTAGGACTAATATATTTTAAGCTTACAGCTTATTTATAAATGAATGTTTACGAAACTATTGCCGAGTATTTAAAAAATATTACATATTAAAATCATGGTTTGTAGACCATTCCTTGACTAGAACCTCCACTTACCTGACGATTGTCCAAGTCCACCTTATTGCCTAGCACAACAAATGGAAAATGCTCAGGATCTCGCGGGCTTGCTTGTATTAAAAATTCATCACGCCACGAGTCTAGATTCTTGAACGAGTTTGGTGCTGTAACATCATATACAAGCACACAACAGTCCGCGCCACGGTAAAAAGCCATGCCAAGTGACTGGAATCTCTCTTGGCCAGCCGTGTCCCAAATCTATGTAACATACAACAATATAATGCAATTGTAAAACATAAAGTTAACTATGTTTGGCTCACCTGCATTGTGACAACACGATCGTCTACAACGACTTCCTTCGTGCAAAAATCTGCACCGATCGTTGCTTTATACTGATTGGAAAAACGTTTGTTCACATATTGATTCATTAGGGATGTTTTGCCGACGCTGCTGTCGCCCAGTATGATGACTTTTAGCAAAGATTTCTTGCGGGTGGCCATAGTGTCGTCGTCGTTTTTGTTGTTGTTGTTGCAGTGGTTGCAGTGGTTGCTCTTGGTATTTGTTGCTTGGTTGTTATGTCTTCCTTAAGCTTGTAGCAGCTGCAAAATAGAAACACATAAATATAGACTCAGCGCTAGAAATAAGAACTGCAGCGTGAGCTTTAATTTGATTAAGGCCTGTTGAGAATAGCTGAACTGACGGACGCGACATCATGTAGGGTAACTGCTTTAGAGGCAGATAAATTTACATTACTGAGTACTTGTTGGACTCTTTCCTAGCATTTGTGGTTTGAATAGTTGCTGAATAAGACGACGAAGACATGCCTCCAATGTGTGGATCGTATAATTGTTAAATATGACAAATCTTCAGAGACTTGAAATATGTGGTGCTTTTTGTTGTGGCTGTTATATAATATTTGAAACCAGGTGTTTCTGAAATCGATGTCTGCTACATTTGGTAAATAAGATTGGCTGAATCTCAGAAATTAAACATAGTTTGGAGTCATTAAGAATGTGTTCCTGGCCTTAGTGCATTGTACAGTTGGAATCACTGCCGTCTTCGGAAAGAAAATGTTTCCTAGCCTGTCTCATGCGATGAAGTCACTCCTATGCCTTTTAATAGATATTATTAGGCGCTAATTGGAGTCATAATGTCATCATTAAGTAAAATCTTTCCTAGCCTCGTGTAATTGGATAATCAGACGACTAAGTCGCTGCAGTCACTACTATGTCTTTTTTAAGAAATTACTCTCCTAAATCACAGTCAAGTGCCTGGAGGACTATAGAGTAGTAGATAAAACGAGCTGAATCTCAAAAATGAACAACTTCAGGCGCTTGTTGGAATCAATATTATGTCTGCTTTAGGAAAAACTTCCAAACATTTCAAGCCTTAATGCCTTTACAGTTGCTAGATAAGACTACCTAAATCACATCTGACTTGTTTTATTAAAACATCAGGGATAAACTGAGTCATCTTATCAGTAACAACAGAGTTAAATATGATACTTGACAACAAACAGATACACTCATTATCAGAGGGCGGGTTGTTGCACGTATTATGATTTAAATACATTTGTACAAAATTGCAGCGTAGCTTAAACAAATTCTAAAGCTGATGAGTCATGACATGATTTTTTTTTTGCCCGAACAATGACTGACCATTGAGCCGCGGCGTATGCAGTACGTAATATGCTATCAAGTGTCCGCAAGGGGCGCGGACGGACTGGTACTCGCCCGCATTGTTGGCGATAATATTTTGATGACTGTTAATTAGTGGAGAAAGTATCAGAAGGCGAAGACAACAATGAAAAAATCATATGTAGTATGAGCAAGGCCAATGGCCAAACGTACTGCAATCAAAACATACAGAGTTTTTTCTGTTGTTTTATAGTCAAAGAAAACGCCCTTTGTTGTTGGCACGACTTCTAATATGCACAGATTAGTTTTTGTTTGTATATTAAAAAATTGAAGAAAACAAAGACTACAGCGGAAGCGAAAAAATAAAAGGAAAAAATTGCAAACTTGGCGTCGCACTTGCGCTCGCCCCGCTGGCCCACAAACGACTTGTTTTTTTCACTGGCTTTTTCCACACACTACTGCGTAACACAATTTGTTACTTTCATTTGTTTTTCTTACAGGCTTTTAACACCAGATTGATTATTGCGCATTTATGGCTAAATTGCGTATATATGGCACTTACATTAGAACTATAACACGTATATTTCACGCACTTAAATTTGTTAAATTACGCAGTCAATTTGGAGAATCGCATTCGTTTTTACTAAATGTGTTATCGAGACTGAGCTGCCAAGCTGTTTCGTTTATGCACAATGCACATCGATTCTCGTGCTTATCGATGTGCAGCATACCGATGTGCTGCAAATTTGCACTCAAAATTAGAAAGAGATATATTAAAAAGTCGGAACAGTTTTTATTTTGCATCAAAAACTGCACAAATTAATTAAATGAGCGCCTAAGTGAGTGTAATATAATTCAGTTGCAAGTGAATTTCAAATGTTTCCCATTTGTAGAAAACCAAAAGGACAACGCAGCAAGCTTTGTTAAAGCCTGCTATTAAATACTCATCTGGTACGTTAAGCGTTAAGGGTTCGGCTAGAAGATGGCAACATTACCGCCGCGCAAGAATCAGACGCCAACTCGCATATCCAAGCAGCACCTGACTCCGTTGCAGACACTGCTCCAAATGGGCTTCCAGAAGCATAGAGCGTAAGTTAAGACAACACGGAAAACAATACCCCTAACAAGAGAGCGCAGCGCCATTTATTGATTATTTTGTTTGCCGCCCACACAGTGAAAAGGCTTTGGCTTCAACGGGCAATAGAGGGGTGCAAATTGCATCTGACTGGCTGCTGGCGCATGTTAATGATGCCACTTTGGACGAATGTGCACCACGTGAATATATAATTTATGCCTGTCCTACGGGTCCATTTCTGCAGCAGCTTGAAGAGTTTTGGGCGAAATCTCGACTTATGTGTGGCTGGAATGGCGCACACAATTATGTGCCGCACATAACGCTTGTGTCTTTCTTTAAGGTGGGTGTAGTTAATCTTGAGATCCATAAGTTAAAGCTTCTACTTGACTTACAGGCGCCCGATGAGTGCTCCTTGCAGCTATCCAAGGCTCTCAAACAAGTTGTAGACATGACAGGTGCTCTGCTAGATCGCCCCATCAAATTAGAACCCTACATGAGCCAGAACTTTATGGGGTTCTTTGTGGCTGAAGAGGACGCCAACTATTTAAAGCGCCTTGCCTTGCAATACGTCAAGGAAGTCTCCAATTCAAGTATGCACGTGCATCCAAACGGTTTATTTTTGGTTGCATAAACTTTTTTGGTTTTCCGTACCATTTGGCTTCTTCTGTTTACTTTTATTTTGTACGGTTCAGTTTGGCGTGGTTCTCTTCCTATATACATATATATCTCTCTCTGCCTGCTACCACTAATCTCTGGCAATGGAATGATAACGAACCTCAGTAATTAGCGATACTTATGAGCAGCTGGATGCCATTGTAGCCTGCTTTCCCTGGTGTGGTGCTGTATCCTCGGGCACACGCTGCATTCCGCGCAGCAGTCGATGTAAGCGGGCTTAATAATAACATAGATTTTTAAGCATTACACCAACTGCATGCCAATCACTAGCTTTAGTTTATTGAATAACTTGGCGTAGGGAAAAACTATGGAAATTTTGAAATTTTCCAATTTATTCCCAGCACATATTCTATGGAAGCTGATGTCTTAGTTTCTACAACTAACAATGAAATGACATGAATTCTCACCATTCAATATAGTTGTAGCATAGCAAATCACTTATCACTTAGTTGTCAGAATGATTCATACATGACTTGCGAAATTCCTATCAGCACACTAAATTACACATAAATAATTCGACAGTTCGTACATCTCGGCAGTACTGTTTGAACTCTACTAATAGCCACCTCTACTGACTGTTACCCGTAGCTATATCACTCGAGCCACACGTTAAAAGCCTGCACCTGACGCTCGCCTATCAGTTTCCGCAGGCACAGTTCAATGCACTTAAAGCACTAGTGGAAACGCTTGACGCCAGCTGTGCCTCCAATTGGGAATTGCGCTTATATTCACGAGATCCGCGACTTGCCACCAAACAAGTGAGCACCCATTGCACTTAACACTACATAGGCATCAATTTTTTGAACTACTTTATTGCAGGTTCAAAAGGTAGTGTATCCACACAGTCCACATGAGACGGATGAACTCGAACTGCGCATAGGGGACTTTATTTATTTGAACAGCGACGCCGTTGACAGTTCCAGTGACGGTTGGGCTGACGGCATTTCCTGGCTAACAGGCAGCACAGGACATTTGCCCGTTAATTATACGGAACGCACGGCAGAGTCAGATGCCTGGACGCTACATCGCGTAGTGCAGCTTTCAAAGAGCATTACACCCTCGCTGACTTCAGCTGAGGAACTGGATATTGTGGATGGTCGTAGCTTGTCTACCGAGCCGGAGGATCGTCTGCGCGAACAACGTCAAAGTAAAAACTTGTTGGCCGTTTATGTTTTCTAACTTTTAACTTATTTTTTTTCGTTAAGGCATTATACATTCAGATATTATAGAAGGCTCTTCCTTCACCGAAGAGTCCGAACAGAGCGTTGAGAAATACTTGCGTCAAACGCTTAAACCCTGTCTGGAGTTACCCTCCGTGCAGCTGCTGAATAGCCAAAATTTGGCACATCAACACAATCCCAACACACCCACAATTGAAATAACTACCAATATGTCTTCATGCTCGACTTCAATGTCTAAGCAGGCCGAGGATGCGATTATGGTGGAGCCGACGCCACCGCAGGCACCGCGCCCGGATGACACCCTGAGTGTGCACTCAGATCATTCGCATTCGTTGTCGCTGCAGCAGAGCTCATCAGCGGATGCCAAGAACATGCACGCCCAGAATAGAAAGGTTTGTCCTCAAATATTAATTACTTTAATGAATTTGTGCAATGAGTGTATTACTCTTTCAGATTTACATCATGCGTCATGGCGAACGCGTAGATTTCACCTTTGGCACTTGGATACCCTATTGTTTTGATGAGTTTGGCAATTATATGCGCAAGGATTTGAACATGCCTAAACAGTTACCACGTCGAAAGAACTCACCTGAGGGCTGGCAAAATGACTCGCCCCTAACCAATGTGGGCCTGTACCAGGCACGTTTAACCGGTGAGGCTTTGCTGGATGCGCAGGTGCAAATCGATCATGTCTATTGCTCACCTTCTTACCGTTGCGTGCAAACCTGCACGAGCGCCTTGGAAGGTCTCAAATTAAACGGCAAACACAAAATCAAGCTGGAGCCAGGACTTTTTGAATGGATGGCTTGGTATCCCAATGGAGTGCCAGATTGGCTTAACAAAACCGAACTCACAGAGGCTAATTACAGCATTGATCCAAACTATGAGCCTGTGCAACGGGCTGGCGAGCTAACAGCGCAGCTCAAGGAGTCCACAGAGCAGTTTTACACACGTAATCATGATGTTCTCTTGGAAATACTTGAACGCACTAGTAAGTAGTCACTCTTGGGATATAACGTGTAAATATATGTTTGAACCTGCTCGCTTCTTTTGCAGATGGAAATATTTTGCTTGTGGCTCATGCCACAACTTTGGATACTTGCTCGCGTCAACTGACTGGTGGCGCAGCACGTAGCACCAATGAATTGCGTCAGGTTATTCATCAAATACCTTACTGCAGCTTGGTCACAGTAGAGCAAATTGATGGCGTTTGGAAGCTAGTTGAGCCCGAGTGTCTGCCTATAACGCATTCAAAAAATCCACGTTTCGAGTGGAATGCCTTGTCGGCCACATAGTGCCAGTGTTTGGAGCAGTTTCTTTGCGCGCATTGAGACTGTGTGCGTGGGAAACTACCGGCACTAACTCACCTACTAAACAGCATTTGTGCACTGCATCAGACACAGTCACACATATACGTTAAATATTTGGTTAAGTTTTAAAAGCACGCACGCTGCCTACATGATTTTCAAAAATTTCTTTGACAGCAAGGCACTTTGTACTTTAATATTTTAAAATATCGCTCAATCGGATTGAAATTAAGCATTACAAACCATACTCTTTGATATCAAACTAAGCTAAAGAAGTGTAAAACTCCAAAAGATTTAGAGGCATGAGTTCGAATAGACGATTCGGAATTTTTACGATTCCACTAAATTGTTTTTATAACGAAGCTTCATACTTGTCTTAGAGCTAGACAAATGGAAATAGATTAAAGTCACATAATCAGATGATGGAATCGTAAGAAGTATAGCCTTATGAATAGATGAATCACTTGGTATAACTTTTGGCAAAATCACGCCAGTATTTTATGAATTAATTATCCAATCCGTCTTGTTTTTAGTTCTACTCATGTCGAGTTCTGTTTTTTTTTAGTCACCTACGCCAATACAGTCACTAACAACCGTGGGATTCTTGATAAAACTGCCAGACGCAGCCAATTTTTTGCGCGAAATAAAAATTCCCATTTCAAAGATAAAAAATCCCAGTTATAAAACACTTGCATGTGTTCAGTTTGGTCAACAATAACAATAAACTCGCATATGTATAGTTTAAATTTATGTTGGCTATATACGATTTTTTATGTATTATTAAACTATATTGATAATGGCATTATAACAATAACAACGCTGTCTGCTCTGAAATTAGCTGCTAGTATATACACATATGTATTTGAGCTCTCAGCGATAATTTTTCTAATGAAATGCTTTAAATGCAACAAACGCTATTAATCGACAATTATATATATATTTACTATTATATACAATGCATATGAAACTATATACAAGCGTATAAACACATATACCATATTATATGAGTCTTGTAGCCTTAACTTTACTTTAGCTTGGCCTGTTATTAGATTAGTTGTTGATCATTTTTATTAGCCTGGCTTTGTAGCGCCGGTTTTTTTTTTAGAGCGAAGCCTATTAAATAAACGATAGGCATGAGGGGTAAGAGTGTAGTGAAAATTCCATACGTAAACTATATACAATATAAAGAAAGTGGCATACGGTAAAGACCCACGTAGACTTAGATAATTCATATTTATGTAGTTTGTAAAAAACGCACAACATTTTGAAACAATAATAAAAATGAATATACTATAAAATAATTTAAAAAAAAAGAGTTTCAATTCGTATTACTTTGTACGACTCTAGAGAAAAAGCCGACAATTTATTTATTGCGCATAGAATTAGTAGTATTGGTAATTTGTTATAATTGTTAAAACTATTTAATATAATTGTTAAACTTGTTCTTGAATTATTTTTTGTATTGTTGGTATTTTTAATATGCTTGTCATCAAAATTTTTTTGTTTTTTTTTTTTTAGGTTTTTTTGTAAGTAATTGTTAAATTTGTAATTAATAGTATAAACCAGCAAAGGTTATTGTAAAATACATTGAACAAACTTAAATTTACTAAAAATGAATTAAATTTTTTTTTTTTTGTATTTTTTTCCTATAAAATGATAAATTGATTTGTAGCTCAAAGACAATTATAATAATAAGCTTGCATTCCGCTTCTACTTATCGACAGTCGTAGCTTAAAATCGCACTAAACGACGAAAATATAATTGTTAAAAAAAATTTAAGAGTTTTGCTTTTGTGTTTGGTTTAAGGGATAACCAAACTACAAAGCAGCAGCACAAGCAAGACGAGCACTAAGCCCGCCTTGAGCCAGGATCAGTGCCGCCAAGCCGCCGGTTTGTCTAATTGTTAGCACTGCACCTTGCCAAACTGGGCACCACGTCGCTCCAAGTGCTCACGGTACTCCTTGTAGTGCATTTGTATCTCCTGTGAGCGATAGCGCGTCAACTTAATGGACCTGCGCAATTCCTGGGTAATAGCAGCACGATAGCCCCCTTTGCGTAGCAGCGAGTCGATGGTCTGAGTCTGATCCCAGCCCTGTTCGGTGGCCACCTGTGGTAAATAGGTGGCTGTGCGTTTGCAGCCGCGTTCGGTCAAGAACTCTATGCGTATACCATGCACGCCTAGCTGCCAGTCCAAATGTCCCTGTGCCTCCTCAAAGTTTTGCAATATGGACACAGAAACTGTTAATCTAGGCAGTTCTTCACGTGAGATAGGCGCAAAGCGCGAGTCCTTAAAGGCGCTGGTAAGCGCATATTCGCGCAGTCCTAGATGCAATTGCATGGCGCTAAAGGTGCCAATGCAGCCACGTAAACGCTTGTCGCGCCCGATCTTCCAGGTGACAAACAGAGGATAGGCATCATTACTAAATATAGGCACACCCGGACCGTCAATATTGTTCAGCTCACAGTCGAGCACCTCAAAGCAGAACAGGCACATGTCCGGCACAGCAATGCGATCCAGTGGTTTCAAGCTATGGCCATTCATATAACGATGCTGCTGATGGCCATAGTCATTGCCATGCCGATCATCACCATTACTATTTGAGTGATGCGGCTGCTGCTGATTCTGGTAGTTGTTATGGTGTTGTTGCTGGTGGTTATTGTAGTGGGAGTTGGACATTGTAAGCGTGTTGCAGTGGCCGCTAATTTCGTCTAGTTTAATATTCTATTACAATATTTTTAATTATATATGTATATATATATATGTTAATTATTATAGTTAATGGCAGTGCACGTTGATGATCTAAGTTCAATTAACCAAACCAATCCAAAAAATAAAAAGAACAACGCAAACCAAAAGACACTTTCACTTTGCTAATAACATGCAAGAGAAGTCCAAACGCCAGCTAAGCGTATCTGCATGAAGTCCAGCGGGTTTACGTGTTACTGCAAGAATTTGCGTGCTTAATTCGGGGAAGATGGGTCTTCTTCTTCCTCACTTACCTGGACGAGGACACAACTTGGTCTCAACTCAAAAGTCGACACTTTGCGCTGCTACGATTTGCTCCTACTTGCATTTAATAGCTTGCACCTAAGTCTTCGGCGTCGTCGTTGTTGCTGCTTTTGCTGAGGTTTGCGCCTGGACATTGGCTTTCCTTGGCTGCCTCTTAAGTTATTTCAATTAGCTCACACACTGCATCGAAATTGCCTTTTCCCTTTATTGCTTTAGCCTTTAGCGTGGGCGACTTGTTCTTCTTCGTCGTCTTCTGCTGCTGCTGCTGCTATTAACGTTTAGTTTTCATTAACTTTTCAATTTTTCTTTAATGCTATTCACCTTTGCTTCTTCACATGCAGTTACTTATTGCATTCTCATTGCGCTAGCTATGGTTGGAAGACGGAAGAGAAGGAGAAAGTAAATCGAGTAATGCATTTATTTCGTTGCGTTTCTTGTTTTTTTTGTTCACTATCTTTTTAATTGCTCTTTGTTCAACACATTGTGATTGCATTTGCTATTATAATCACGCACGTCCCAAAGTTTGTTCGAATATATATAACAAGTTTTACTAAAACACTACAGATGCAGCTGTTTAATTCTAAGACTGTTTAGACTATTACCTTTTAAATGTTGCTCCTAAATGTAAACAAATTTTACAATTTTTTACGAGCACAACGAAACTAGAGACTAGCGCTGGAGATAGTCCATCGATAGAGCGATAGATTTTCCTTACTTTCACTATCGACATACAACCGATAGTATCCATAGCTATAATTTTTTATTGAATTGTTTATATGTTTTTCTATATAAATTATTGAAAAAAATAACTCTATGCTCCGACTTCCCTTCTACAATAGTACGACACGCGTAAACTTATTTAGGATCGCAAATATCGATTATTCATGCACATTGGTATTATCGCATACACCTATAATCTAAATTTAAAATGCAACTAGCATATATGGATTGTTTGTGGAACGTATCTATGTAAAAAAAAAAAAAATCTATTAATAGATAAATAAAATTAAGGCTTAAAGCGGGTTACAAAGCTTTGCTTGCAAATATCGTAATTTTAACCATCGATAGGCCAACTGTAGTACCTAATGTATGTTTTTAAATATGGTCACACTGATAAAACAGCTGTAAGGCTTGCTGCATCTTTGTTCAGTTTTCGTTCAATGCAAAACATTTTTGTGTAAAATTCGTTAAACTATAAAAAAAGGGCGTGTAAAAATGGCGCTGGCAAACATGTTGTTGTTAAGCCAAATTGCTGGCCATGTTATACTATTTATACTCTCACTTTGCATTGTGCTGCCGCTCACAATCAATTTACATGAGTTTTGGTATGCAATACATATTCCCTATGAAAATGCGTAGTTTTAATTTTGATTGTGGTTAAGCTATGTATGACTAATTTGAGATTTTCTCTTAAACTGCAGTCGTCATTGCTTGCTTTTCACAACTGGCAAATGGCGGGAGGAGGATGGCATGCTCGATGTGAGCTGGGCTTCGTCTGGATTCTGCAATTTTCCAATTTTTACAGGTGTAACGCTGCTGATTATCTCTAGTGTACAGATCTACCGGTTAGAAACACAACTTATCCATAAATTGCAAATATGTCATTGTTTTGTTTGTTATTTTGATAGCTATGCCCGCATGAAGGATGAGGAATCTTTCTTGGCGCTTTTCATTGATGTAGTTCTAGGCATTTGGATGCTGGCCATGTCTATTTTATCTGCAATATTCATTACCTTGGGATTCATAGTTTGGTGCGATGCTATAACCGAGCGTTTTCCATCTTGCGAGACTTCAGCTGGTCAGAATATTGTGCATGGAGATACGGACAAAATAGACACATCAGGCTTCTACATTGAAATGGGCACAGCTCAGGTAAAACTCTTATTCAAATATTACTGTTTAATATAGCAAATAGTGATAAAACTTATGCCTTAGAACTAGCTGCGAGCTAATTTCATATAGGATATTAATGATAATGATATTATGTGCATGTCTTTAATATAATCCCCTAACTTTGTCTAAATCTTTTGCAGTTCGGCGCCTGGGGCTCTTTTGCCATATCAGTGGGAATAGGCGTTATTGCTCTGTTAAAACTTATTAACAATCATCAAGTTCGCAATATAAAGGTGTCCATGTATTTGGAACGCCAACGTTTGGTCAATCAACAACAGGGACAATTTGACGGGCGATCCACGCCGCCACTCGCTTCGGGCGCTTCGTCTGATGGGGAGCAGAACAAATAGTTGGAAACTATAGTGGAGCAGCAGTTTATAGTACTATATGTATTCCTTATAATGTGTATGTTAATTTTGATATGTCATTTAATTCTAATTCTCATGATGGAGGTTGAAAAGCGACAGCGCGCCCAATTTATTTAGTGCAATTCCAGCAAATGTGAATTGTATGTATGTTATGTTCTCTCACTGTTATTAAGCCCTATTACTTAAGATATTTACGTGATATATAATATATATGTGTATTCCGATATAACCTGATCGATCAATATTATACAGTTTAAACAATTTATTGGTAATTTTTTGTAGATTTGGACGCGAAACCTAAGACGGTGCCAATGAATACTTTTACTTTTTGATTGCAGCTTTTGTTAGAAATCAAAAGTATATGGTTCAATTTCAATTCAATTCAATTTATTGCATCTTCATTAGTTATCAAAGTTTAGTGGGGGTTTTTCTGCTTTGTTAAATACATTTGATACAATATTATTTTATAACTATGTGATTATTATTATTTTTAGGGAAAAAAGTATATGGCTTACTTACTGCAGGACTGTGAAGAAATTCTATAAAGCAGTTTCAAATAACTCTTATTCAAAAAAATAGAAAGGTTTCGGAGTAAACAGGTTTTCATTTCCCTTTATCGTATTCAAATTAAAATTTCAGAAAGCTTAAGCTACAACAAGCCGTCTAGTATCAAAGAAAAAAATCGTTTTGTATGAATCTTGTATCTGACTGAAAATTGTACCCTCCATGATTGTGAGCGCCGATAGGTAACAATCTATTCCACTTTCTAAATGTTGAGTTAAGGAGAAAGCGTTGCAAAACACTGCAATATTTCGGTATTTTTTAGCCATTTTGTGATATAAAAAGCGGCAAAAAAGTAAAAACAATAATTTTAACTCTTGTGCATTATTGTTTCTTAATTTTCTAAATAAGACAATTATTATTATTAAGTATTTGAGATAACACCAATACGGCGTAGTGTGCAAATGCGCCAAAAAACTAAACTCAACTCATAAAATATAAAAAAGGGCGTTCACGCTTTAGCCTGTTCAGTTTTTCCTCAACTTTTCAACTTCTCTACCTAACAGCAAGCATCAATACCCTAATGCATATATACATAGGTGGCTGTTGCTCGCGCCTTTTCCAATAAATTCAATAAAAATAATCTACTACAAATAATTTTAAAAATTGTTTTTTTCCCCCAAAGGTTCTAGCCCTATGCCCTATGCTTCGAGTAGGAAATAATATCAAGGAAATAAAAAAAAAAAAAGATGGCGGACGTTAAAGTCGGGCGCGGATGACTTTGGGATACCCTGTACCACTGCTTGCAATAAAATCCGGTATATTGCTTAAGAACACCGAAAGGCATTTGATTTACAAATTAGATTACGATATCTTTATAAACAACCAAACACAGATGAATTTTTAACCAAAAATGTTTTTTTGACCGATCGTTCCTATGGGAGCTATATGATATAGTCAACCGATTTTGATCAAATTTGGTACAGTGTTGAATATTTAAAAAAAAACTTCTGAATGCCAAATTTGGTACAAAAAGCGTCAGACGGACAGATGGACAGACGGACAGACGGACATGGGTATATCGACTTCTCTTGTCACTCTGATCATACTTTAGGTAACTTTGGGGGGTCTCCGACTTCTCCTTCTGTACGTTACATACATTTTCGGCTTGCACAAACACAATATACCCTTGGTACCATACGGTACAGGGTATAAAAACTAAATATTTTTCAAACAATTTTTTTTTGAATCTAAGGGCTATTTAAAAAAAAATATTTAAAATTTTGTTTTTAATATTTAATTTTTTTTAATCAACACATTTTCTTAAAAAAATAAAAATTTTATTTTCTTATTTTTTTTTTATGTATGTTCCTTAAATATGTGAATCACCATTTTTATACGTTCTTTATTTGTTGTTGGCAAAATTTGTTAATTTGTTCCACCAAATCGATTTGATTCATATTGACACCAAATAAAGAACGCATAAAAACACGTGTTTAAAAAAAAAAAAAAAAGGGTGATTGACATATTTGAGGAGCATACATAAAAAAAATATGAAAATTTAAATTTTTTTAAGAATATGTGTTGGTCAAACAAAAATGAAATTTTTTTTTTAAAAGCTCTGCTGCCAAATTATATTAGAAAAAAATTAGTTCAAAAATATTCAGTAGCTTAGTCACAATTAAATGGATGTAACCGAGCTGTCTACACAAACAATCAATTAATGAGTTGGAATCGAGGATGTGGCAACAAAACGGTGCGAAAGCCCTAGTTGGGCTCATGGACTGAGCCACCACTTCAACCAACCAACCATAGTTACATAAAAGCGAAAAACACGTTTTTTTAAAAAAAGCCGTAGCGCATTAAATTTAAAAACTGAAGTTTTTTTTTGCACTATGAATCGAACTGCATCAGCTGAAATTTCAAAATGTTCATTATTGATAATCAAAAAAATGTTCAAATGAAAAATATTCAAATGAAAAGGATGGAATTAATGGTTAAGTAATCAAATACCAAAATACAAATTTTAAAATATAGGTACATTCAACTTATCTTTTGGTATAAAATGCTTGTACTTTCCGGCGGCCATTTTAGGTCCGCCATTTTGTAGTTTTGAAATTTAAGCCCCAAATTCGTGATTAGCGACTCCAAACGCCCATATTTACGTATCCAACTCGAATTATAAACAAAAAAAAATGATTTTTTAGCTTTTCGACGGCCATCTTAGGTCCGCCATTTTGAAAAACTAATAAGGTAATTATAATCAGCTACTTCAAAAGTATCTATATATATATAGGTACATTCAACTTATCTTTTGGTATAAAATGCTTTTACTCTCCGGCGGCCATTTTAGGTCCGCCATTTTGTAGTTTTGAAATTTAAGCCCCAAATTCGTGATTAGCGACTCCAAACGCCCATATTTACGTATCCAACTCGAATTATAAACAAAAAAAAATGATTTTTTAGCTTTTCGACGGCCATCTTAGGTCCGCCATTTTGAAATTTTGAAAAACTAATAAGGTAATTATAATCAGGTACTTCAAAAGTATCTGAATATATATAGGTACATTCAACTTATCTTTTGGTATAAAATGCTTTTACTCTCCGGCGGCCATTTTAGGTCCGCCATTTTGTAGTTTTGAAATTTAAGCCCCAAATTCGTGATTAGCGGCTCCAAACGCCCATATTTACGTATCCAACTCGAATTATAAACAAAAAAAAATGATTTTTTAGCTTTTCGACGGCCATCTTAGGTCCGCCATTTTGAAATTTTGAAAAACTAATAAGGTAATTATAATCAGCTACTTCAAAAGTATCTAAATATATATAGGTAGGTACATTCAACTTATCTTTTGGTATAAAATGCTTTTACTCTCCGGCGGCCATTTTAGGTCCGCCATTTTGTAGTTTTGAAATTTAAGCCCCAAATTCGTGATTAGCGTCTCCAAACGCCCATATTTACATATCCAACTCGAATTATAAACAAAAAAAAATGATTTTTTAGTTTTTCGACGGCCATCTTAGGTCCGCCATTTTGAAATTTTGAAAAACTAATAAGGTAATTATAATCAGCTACTTCAAAAGTATCTAAATATATATAGGTAGGTACATTCAACTTATCTTTTGGTATAAAATGCTTTTACTCTCCGGCGGCCATTTTAGGTCCGCCATTTTGTAGTTTTGAAATTTAAGCCCCAAATTCGTGATTAGCGACTCCAAACGCCCATATTTACGTATCCAACTCGAATTATAAACAAAAAAAATGATTTTTTAGTTTTTCGACGGCCATCTTAGGTCCGCCATTTTGAAATTTTGAAAAACTAATAAGGTAATTATAATCAGCTACCTCAAAAATATCTGAATAGCATATAAAAGGGATTAAAAATAGTGCTTAAATTATGGAGTTTGCTTTGGCGGCCATTGTAGCTCCGCCATTTTGAAATATCAAAAAACACAGTCAGGCTTTAAAAAGTAGACGAGAAGACGCAAATTGTAAGCTCCAAAATGTTCAAGTGTGTGAGAGATGGATGATATCTTTCAGTAGTCGGACTATAACTTTTTTGGAAATATTTTTTTGCATATGCCATTTTTTTGGGATCATCAAATGGGCAAAGAAGCAGTTGCCTTTTATGGTATCCGTCCTGATTAGTACACACAACACGGCCGATTCGGAATTAATTTTCATGGTTTTAACAAACAAACACTTACCAAATATACGAATACTTATCTTATCAACTTTTTCGATGCCCTATTTAACTTTTCTGAAAGTAAAAGTAAATTCAAAAGACTTTTGTTATTTCAGTTACATTTATTTTGCAGTTATTTCCGTTTCGTGTCTGTTTTTTTTTCACATAATTCCTGTTGATCTGCTTTTTTTTTTTTAACGGATTCGGGTTTGAATTTTGAGTTGTTTTGTTTATTTCAACGAAATCTCTTTTGTGTGTAGACTTTAGAGCGACACTATTGTACATTAAATTCCGTTATTTGCATGCATAGTCTGTTTTTAACAAGTCTTGCTTGTTAAAAAAAAAAATGTTTTTTGTTTGTTTATCTTTTACTTTGCATTTCAATTTCTTAGCTTTCTTTAAGTTAAATTTTTCGGGAGCAAAAATTGTTTGCGGCAATTGTGGGATTGGTTTTAGAGAAAAATAGTTACTTGTACATTTACGGGATTTCTGCTGTTTTTTTTGTTGTTTTTTGTTTTTTTTGTTTTGTTTTGCAGTATACAGTTGCAGATTCAAATATTTTGCTGTCGCTGCTTTTCTTTTTTAGAGAGATTTAGAATTTGTTTGTGTGTTTGTTGTTGTTGTTTTTCATGCAACTTGTTATTGTTGGTATTTTCTTAGCTCTTTTTTCAAATTTTTTCGGTTTTATAATTTTTGTTTTCGCTTATAAATAACACTACATCAATGTATGTACTATAATTAGTATTTTTATTAGTTGTTGTTTTTGTTGGTAATTTTTTTGTTTTTTTTTTTTTTTTATTCTTTTTGGTAATTATGTTTTGGATTTCTTTGAATAATGCATATTATAGTAATTTCTCCATCTTCTTGCTTAATCTTATGCTAGGTTTCTTTTGTTTTTTTTTTGTTTTGTTTTTGTTTTTTTTTTTTGAAATACATTTAAAAAACATAACTTAAAGACTTGGAAAAACTTTCGTGTTGTTTGTCAAGTTGTGTATTCATGTGCAAATGAGGCGAAAACTCAAATCTCCTGCGAGCTGTGATTTATGTGTTAGTAGCTAATCGTTTCAAGATCAAATAAAATTGATTCGAATATTTTGGCGCACGGCGCTTACGCTGCGGCCCTACAGAATGCCATGCAATAGTTAAGTTTTTCTTTGTTCATGTCTCTTCCAAATTGTAATATTATAGCTAAATAATTTAGATATTATAATTTTAAAAAATGTATAATAGTTTTTCATTTCCACAGTGTATGTTTGTATTGTTTTGACGCGCATTTAGTCATTGGCACATTGCAGGGCATTTTGTGTTGGGCCTTTTTTTATTGGGCGTAGCAACGTTGCCGGTTTTTGAGAGTCACGGAAATCGAGTGTTTTCCGATTAACCACATGCACTGAGCCCCTTAATCGCAGCTGGTCAAGGTGATTTGCTGAACTAAAACCTTATGTGTTAAGTCGAAATGAAGAGTTGAGAACATAATGCGTGATGCGTGGTAGTTACAAGGTATATATATATATATATATATATAGGTATGTATATATGTACAATGCATACTGCCAGAGAATACTGTGGACTGTTATGCGATTTCCGTGTGTTGGCATAACAGTAAAACGCGCTATATAACGGTCTGTTTGTGTATGAGGCTGTGTGTGAGCAAGGCAGCGAACAGCTGAGCATAAAGCTGCTAAACAGCTGTTCAGTGCGCAGCTTAATAGTGTGTGCGTTTGTTGTGTGCGTGTTGGTGTTGTCTAACACAGGAGAAAATATAAAACTAGTTTTATAAAACGTTCAAAAATTGTTTTCTTTATAAGCGTTTTTAAGTTGAAATTGTAGTTTTTTTTTGTTTTTTTTTTTCATTTGTTGTGTGTTTTGTAAACTTTTGCAAGTTCAAAAAGTGTTGGTTTTTGTTTTCGACAAATGCTAGCGAAATACTTTTCGCTCTAACTGACTTCGGTTAGGAAATGCATTCGTTTGTTGTTGTTGTTGTTGTTGTTTTTGTTTTTCATTAATAACGCACAGCAGTGAAGAAAATTAATACCAATTGCACAATCCAAAATGGCGGCTGCTCATAAACGTTTTACCTTTCGACATATACCATATATATGTATGCTAAGCATAGTACTAATAATTTACTTAGTACACATTTCTCAAAAATTTTTAGTTGTACCAATTTCATGCGCTTTTTGTGTGTTTTGCTGCGAATTGTTGCGTCCCAATTAGTGTGACAAACTATGCAATTTCGAGCTTCATTTTCGAAAAATTCGAAATTAGATCTTGCAGAAATTTTCTTGCAGCTGCTGTACGTTTAAGTTTGTCGCATAGCTGGTAGAGAGTTTTGCGCCTGCGCGCTTTGTCCAGCTGCGCTGCCCACAAATGGGCGCACGCTGGATTTTACAAATCAAGTTTGGTATTCAATTCGTTTTAATAACGAGATCTTTTAGTATTTTTTTTTTAATTTCTTGCTTGGTTTTTCTTTAAGTTATAACAAACAATTCTTAACAAATTTGTACTTTTTGTTTTGTTTTCAACATTGCGGTTGTTGCTTGTATGTTTTTTTATTTTGTTTACTATTCTTCTTTATTTTTGGCTGACACGCGCTTAATTGTTTATTTTTGTTCTTCCATTTGCTTTAATGTTATTTAACGACAACGGTATCACTAAGCTGTTGTTGCATAGGAACGAAACGAGAAGGAACATAATTAAATTTGAATTTGATACAACTTTTTGCCAGGCTATTGCAGTACAGTATTTTTTTTTTTATAGTTTTTAAGCTAATTCTATTTGTAATATTTCGTTTGTTTTTATTTTTTTTTAAGTTTTTGTTTTATTTATGTTATACAACAGTTGAGAGACAACATTTAGATGACTTTTTGTTCGAGTGTAGCTTAACATTAGTACAGTTGCGCACAGTTTGCAGTAGTTGTAGAAATAGTAGTTTGTAGTAGTTTTTATTTTATATTTTTTTACTTTTGTGTGCTGCCTATGGTGGACAGTTAGTTCGAGCTGTTTGAGTTTAGCGTACTAATTTCAGTGAAGTAGTTGGAAATGTTTTTATGGGCATAAGTTTTGTTTTTTTTTTTTTTTCGTTTTTTTAACATACAGTTAGAGTAAGTGTAGTTAAATAGCATAAGACTTAATTTTGATTAAAGCTTTTGATTTGAGTTGAGTTTGGCTATGGTTCAGGTTCCTAATCTTTCAGTGAGTATTTGGCTGGTGTTAGTGTTGAGGGTTGTGCTGGTACGCTGGAATTAGCACGTTAAATCAAACGCTCGCTATACCATATTCAGAAATCCGTATTATTCGTGCCGCCATCGCCTTCGGCGGCGTCAACCGTCTCGCCCACGCTGGGGGGTAGAGCCAGTGATAGCTGTGGTGTTGCGGTGCCCGCTACCATCATGGTAGGCTCCGTATTACGTCGTTTCATTTTGAGTTTGTTCTTTTTCAACATGGTAGCCTATATGCATATAGGTTAATAGTTTTTGGTACATATTCATATATATATAATGTACATTTTAATTTGTTACAATATATTGAAGAAAAATTCGAGTTAGAGTTAAAAAAAATTAGCCGTCCGGTGCATAATCACAAAGTTTTTAGTATCATAGAGAGATTTTTTTTTGGCGCGCATTTGAAAAGTTTTTATAAAAGTTAAGACAGCAAAGTTGTGGTTGTTTGTAGTTGTTGTTGGTTTTTTTTTATTTTTTTTGGTGTTTTGTGTATAAGTTTTTGTAAATTGGATCACAAATGTGGCATATATAAAAAAGAGAGAGAAAAAGAAAGAAAGTGAGTTTTGTTTACAACGATAAAAAGAGTTTTGAGTAAAAAGAGAGAGAGCGTTTTGATATTGTTGAGCAAAGCGTTTAAACATAAATTAAACGATTTCGATAATGTTCAAATTTCAATTCAAAGCTAATTAAGTTTTGTTTTTAAAAAAAATTTGGCAGCAAATAGTAGAGTATGTATAAGTTAATGTAGAGTAGCTTTAAAATCAAGCAAATGCAAAGTAAGAGCAAAATAAAAAAACTTATTATAATATTGCTTGCATTTATCGATAAATAGTATATGAAAGATCGATCATCGGGCAATTAAAGTCAGAGTCAGAGTGATGTGAAATGGTTTGCTCTCTTGTATATATTTTTTATTTTTTTTTAGGCTCGCATTAAGTTTAAGAGCACACTAATGAGCAGCTAATAAAAAATAAATAAAAATAAAAATTATAAATGCATACATGTGTGTGTGTGTGGGGTGTTGGGTATGTGAGTATGTGCGTGTATTGTACTGTGGTGCAGTAGTGTTAGTTCGTTTATTTTTTGCTAATTTCAGCTAAGGTTTAAATTCAAATTGAAATTCAAAAGCGGTGGTCACAGTTCTCACAGTTGTGTGCAGTGGCTGGGTGGGTGGTTCGTTTGGTACGGTGTATGGTGGTACAGTGTGTGTGTGTGTGTGTGTGTGTGGTTAAGTGGTTCAGGCAATGCTACTCGCCGGCCAAATGTTGAAAAGAGTGAGCTTATTTTGCGCCTATTTATTGATATTTATATTTGATATATAATATTTTTTTCGATCTCTGCAGTTTTGGAAGATAAACGTGCTAAATTTTAGTTTAGCTTAGCTTTAAATTACATTATTACATTGAATTGCGCGGCTCTTGCTTAAGTCTAACTACAAGTGCTGCGACTAGTTAAGAGTTTTCCTTTAGTTTGTAGTTTGTAAGTTTTAGTAATAACTATTTGCTAGGATTTGCGATTTGCGATTTGCGATTTGCTATTTGCTATTGATTTATATTTGTAAGTTTCACTTTTTACTGTGGCTAGGGGAAAAAACAGGAAAATAAATATCTCGGACCGGACGTATGTGCTCTGCTCTATGTGCTGCCCGTATGTTGTCCGGCTGTCACATCCTTGTCGCCATTTTCCGCGGCTTGTTGTTGCTGCTGTTGTGCGGATGTTGACATGCCTGGAGAACTCTGCATGCCCGTGCTGGCAGCAGAAGCGCTGGCCGTAACCGATAAACTGAGCACGGCGGGTGAGATATGCGGCTCCGTTAGACGACGCTTACTCTTCGTTTTCTTCAGCATGGTGGCCTGAATGTAGCACAAAAAACACACACAAGGTCAAATACTCGGCTTACAACAATCATACAAACAAACGAACATACACACACACACACGCAATCAGTTGATCAGGTTACGAAGTAATATTATATTGTGTATATTGACTTAAGCTATTTAAATTTTATCTGACGTCACGATAATCTGTGACGTTTCTTTGAGGCATATTGGTTTGGAGAAACAGTCCTCTATGCAGACTCTTAAAACGCATCCAAACAAAATAAAACCGGAAACAGTGTTGCCAATTTTTGTTTTTGGTTGAAAAATAATGTTTAGCAACTTAATTTGGGCTCAAAATATATACCTGGCTGATAAAATGGTTGTAAACTATGTTTTACAAAGCCCTTTACTATTAATTATTTTATGTTAGCCGTTTAGGGGTAACACCTGTGTGGAATCTTCATTGGAATTTTTTTTTATCTAAGTTGTTAGACAATTATTTTAGAATTGATCTCCCGAAGTGATTTAAAAAAAATAATAAAATTTTCCCCACTTATAAGCGTCGGGCGCATTGCACACCGCCGCGCGGTCGGTTTAGTTTTAACACTTTAAAAGCGTTTTTCTCGAAATCACTTTTTTTCGAATGGCTTCACGAATAACTCAGTCAACTTTTATCCGATCGATTTGATATTTTGACACAATCTTAAAAAATGTAATTTTCTAGCGAACCACGAAGGATTTCGTCAAAATAATAAAATGTTTTTATTTTGCAAAATTTTTCAATTATTTTTATGATGCTGTAGCCGTGGAGGCCTTTCTGAAAATAAGTCATGTACTCGTACTTTTTTTAAAATTGATATTTTTGAAAACTCCTACGTGGTTCACTTGCTTTTGGTCCATAAATTAACAAAAAAATTTTTTTTTTATGATTTAGATCAATGGCGAACGTCAAAAAGCTACGGCCCTGGAGGTCCCTCCGAATTTTAGTCATGTAGCTCTCTACAGGCGCCATTTTTTTTATTACTTTTTGGAGCTCAAAATAAGGTATCTTTGAAAAAAAAATAATTTTAAAATTACCTTAGAAAACCATGATCCACACAAGTGTTACCTCTAAAGTTATTTATTAAATTCCACCATAATAAAATTTTCATAATTTGTCAGCCATAATTTTTTTTGTAAGTAATTCTTTTTTAAGGCCTATACGCAGCATGCAAAAATTTCGCACGGAATGACATAACTTCATATAACGTTTTGGTTATGAATAAAGTATCGCAAAGGATTGATTTATCGTTTTGTTATGCTACATCGCTAATATAAATTATTTGAACATAACGACTAGCCATATATAGCTGCGATCAGAATAAAGTTAAGAATTTATGATAAATGTTGAAATTTGATTGACTAATAATAACTTGTTCCAATATCCGACCTCTTGCTTAGTGATCAATTCAGAAAAGCCGTTTGGTCAAAGGCATTACATAAAAATTTTTCAAAATTGGATATTTGTAAGCCAAGATAGTCTGTTAAAATTTTAAATTGTAGCTTGACTTTTTCACGCTTTTAAAAAAATTATGTCCAATTCATTTGAAATATTTTGATTGAAGTATAGCAAAGCTATTGTCTAAGATACACATGCCTAGCTATTTATCGATTTAGATTTAAATCTTTGCATTTATCGATGCAGCTTAACGTCTAAATCGAATAATGATAACATAATAACATGATCAATGAAACCTTTGCTGTTGTGTTTTTTTCTTTTAATATTAACCTTATATAACTATTAATTCAAAATACTTAGTACAGAAAAGTTATTGTTCAATATTTGTACAAGGGTTGGACATTGCTTGGGTTTTTTTTTGGAAATTTCTTAAGCTTTAAGATACTTTTTTCAAATCTAACAAGTGCTCTAACAACATATACACTGTTACAAAAGAAGCATACACAGGACGCATAGCGAACACACACATACGCACAAAATGTGTACTTTTTGGAACACTTTAACAGTTTTTGTGGGGGGGACAACATTACAAACACCGAGTAGTAAGTGTAGTAGTACATGGAACTTTGGGTTTTCACTTTTGTTTGCATGCAGACTTGAAGTAGGCGTTGTCTCCGTTTTAATCTCTAATAACTACGTTCAAACAATGAGTAATAATTGAAATTAAAATCATTGTCCTTAAAGTAGGCAACACATTTTATTGAGTTTTTTTTGTTTATTTACAACCTAACCTAAAAATTGATGCAAGCATTTGCAATTTTAAAACGAATTCGCATAGTTTTGTGTTAAAATTTTAAATATACATATACATATATATATTTTTTTGGATCAACTCTTGCTAAAGGCCAAACAAAGCAAATGCTGCTTATAACGCATATCCAATAAAAACATCACAGTTATGTTTAGGTGTATGTTTTTTTTTTTTTTTTTGTTACGGGTTGTTGTGGTACTTTATATGTCTTGTATGCTCTGTGGTTTTGAATTTGGGTTGTAAAATAAGTAATATGTACATAAAATTTCAAAACATATGCTAAATATTCAATCAAGTATGGAATGATGCGAATTGAGTTTCAACGTTTGAGGTTATGAACGATCAGTTTTATATAATGTATATCAGTTTATGTGCACAAAAAGATGTACATGTACATTAAAGAAAAAAAATAAAACTTGCGAGATATTCTGGTTCTGAATTTTACAGGTCTTGGCAAAAAGCGATTTGCATAAATAAAAATATTCATATAATGCATGCCGTAACAAAGTTAGGATGTATGTATTTAACGGCTTATACATGCAAGGCAAATTTAAATTAGAGCCAATAACAGTAACTGTTCACTTACCTTAAGTGCGGACTTAAGCACGACCACATCTCCCGGACTTTGAATCCAAGGCTCGCCGTCGACCTGCACGGGCATATCGGTGTTTAGATGTATCTTAATGTGACCGCCCTGTAGGGAGAGTGAGTTTATTAGTAAAAGATGTGCATTGTTAAGCAGTGCTGCAAGGGGGGGCTTTAATTTAATCGCATCGTTTAACTTTCACTACTTTATTTTACTTACACCTAGCTCTTACTACTGAAGGACGGGCTTTCCCCGTGAGCTCGCTGTTTTTAAAAGTGCCTTTCTGTTTTCTCTCGACGGCCCTGCTCACAGCCCTGTTTCTTCTCGGCCGTCAGTCCCATAACACCCAATCACTAGTTTCAACTTTACTTGAGCTACGCGAAATATATCAGCTCTAAAGTTTTGGAGGTAACCCACCCAACTCATATTATTTTCGGCTAATTGAGATGAAGGAGTTCGAAAGTTTTTTTCCCCTGACCATCAATTTGGCACCGTCGAGCATATATTTCGACGTCAAACTGGCGTTTCACAGAATTTGGCTGATCGGTATTCTGGCTAAAATTAAGACCTTGCTTTCTGCTCCTTACCTCGGCATATTGCGGTCATACCTGGAGAACAGAATATCAAAGTTAAAATCAAAAGCACACTCTCCTCTGTCAGTCCTATGAGAGATGGAGTTCCTCAAGGAAGCGCTCTTGCAACCTGTATACTGCTGACATCCCTACCCCAATGGAGTTAATGCAGGTTGTTGAGAACGACAAAAAATGCTAAACGCTTCTTACGCTGATGACCTGGCAGTATTTTATACTGCATTGTGTGAGTATGCAGGAGCTGACGGGATACAAGAGATACATACACCTGTTTGAGAGCTGAGCTCGCAGATGGAATGATACCATAAATGCTCTAAAGAGAAAGATGCCACCCGCGTTATGGCTAGATAGTCAGCCCCTTATCATACAAAGCGAAGCGAAGTAGCTTGGGGTAATACTTTATAAACGGCTAACATTTCGATCACACATTATCCATACGATCAAGAGTTGACGCTTTAAAATGTCAAAAATGTATTGGCTGTTAAACAACAAAAGTCCGCTCCCTCTACGGTGTAAAAGAGCGCTATATATCTACTACTTAGCCCTATCTACTTAGCCCGTGAACCCAATCCTACGAGAGATTGCTAATAATGATCTATATACAAACCTGAGCTATGCGCATAGCGGTGCGTATGCCCGACTGTATCTGTCCCAAGTGCACGACTCCGGTAACGCCAACAACTTCCAACATGCCATCATAGTGATTAGGTGTGCTAAACTGATCGTCTTTGTCGGGACCCCAGGGATTGGCACCGCTACCCCAGCTGTATTAAGAAGACATGATTATATTTAGAATCACATATTCAAAACCATGTCACAAACAATTACCTCAAAATATTTAATATAATGATGCCATCGACGGGTGGCAAGTCTACCACTTTGCCATCGACCTCCAAACGTAGCTCCTTTTGCAAATCCTTAACCGCCTTGCGACCAACAATCTTGCGTAAACCCATCTTTACATAGTAGCCCTTATTACGCAAACGTGAGTTGAACTGATTGGGATTCTCTTCACGCGCATTATGGAAATCCAGACAGAGATCGGCATCAATGCCAATGCCAAAATAGTTATTCATGACAAAGATCTGAGAGTTGTCCTCATTTTGGGCACCACCTGTTGATAAGTTAGTTTAGTATTAGTAGCATGTTCGCGAGTCTCGGCTTGTGAGCACACATCGACAATTGACATCAAACATTCAGTTTACAACATCGAGATATACATAGGTCATTAAATTTACACAGCGTTACCCTCTCAAGAGCTTGACTATAGCTTACAATAGTACCTTACCTGCATAAGAAAAAACTGAAAAACTAGGACTGGGCATCCTTGATTTTCCGGATTCGCATGCAGTTCTTAACTACACATAAATAAAGTAGCTAAAAAAATCATCGTATACACATCGAAACTAACAGCATTTATCATCAGATACCTTTGGGATTAATCAGGGAGTAAGTTTTAACTAAAGGTTGCGAATTTTTCATGTTTATACACATGTGGCCAATTTCTGAGGTTAGGTATCATTTAAATTGAGTTTATGGCAGTTAGTTTGGTGCAACACTTACTATATAAAGTCTTATATAGGTACTAAGAGGTTCGGGTAACTTGAATATATAGCTGGGTTTTTTTTTCTTTCGCTTTTTGTACAGTATTACCATATATCCAAACACAAATCAAAAAATACAACGAGATTATAACGTTTAACGCTTTAGGTTTGGGTTTGGGCTTTTGGATTTAGTTTAGATTTTATAGATGGATGGATATATAGGGGCTTTTGGGCGGCGGATGGTTCAGTTGTTAAGGCATAGGTTTAGGCGGTATAACGTAAAAAGAACAAATAATTTTGAAACATCAAATGACCTGATATATCACTCGATGTCAGAGCCGGTAATTGATGATGCTGATTTGTTTGTTGCGATAGATGTGCTTGGTGAGCCTTCTTCTTCTTACCGGTTGTTTGTGAGGGCGCCTTCATGGCCGGCTCTTCGGGCTTGTCTTCAGGATGAAAGACCACGGTCCAACGATCCAAACGTATTTCCTCCGCTTCGATAACGTCGCGCAGTAAATTCAAAGGATCCTCACCGCCGGTGTAGCCGGAGCCCCAACACAAAACACGTGCCAAGTCGTTGCCTGACAAGAGTGTGGCTTAGCATAACCCGGCACGGGTTTATATTGTACTTCTTTTATTGTAATACTTACCTGTGCCAAGTGGCACTATGGCGCAAGGTGGGCTTGAACATTCCGAATCCTGGCCTACATTGTCGAGACACTGCAGTACCCAACCAATAGTACCATCGCCGCCGCAGACCAAAATCTTGTAGTTGGTTATCTGGCGGAACACGTAGAGGCTGAGTGGACGAAAGTACATTATTATATGTTTCGTAAAGAAAAAACCCATAGTTTAATACTCACCCCGGCAGCGGTCCTCCATTGTCCAAGTCAAAGACCTGATACGGATTCAATAGTTTTCTAAAGCTCGATATTAATTCCAGTCCTTGACAACCGCCCGATTTGACATTTACAAAGACGAGCAGCGGCCGTACATCCGTTGGGACCATGCTTGGTTCAATATTTGGCAATAGCAGCACCAATAGCTTTTTGTCCTCTATGATCGTTTCTCGTAGATTGTAAAAAGCGCGCACCTAAGTGTCAAATATAATAAAATAAACACGTTGCCAACTAAGATAACACGCAGAACTTACCGCCTTTTGTGCGTCCTCAAAGGTCAACACCACAGAGCCGTACTCATAGTAGATGGGTCCAATGCTAATGAATTTGTTGTCATCCGTCACGTACTTATTGAGAATCTGCTCGTAGTTACGCTGTGAGAGTCCCGTAGGCAGATTTCCCACAAAGAGCGCAATATTTGGTCCATGGGGATCCTGTTTATGCTGCATATAGAAACGCATCAATTCCATTTGACGTATGGAATCTTTGCCCAGCTGTTTCATAATATCCCACGGGCGTTCGTTCCACGAGAGTATGCGTTCAGTGACACCGCGATCGAGTAAAACCTCGGAGCATCTGGAATAAGTAAAGTGTTAAATTGCCATTGACTAAAGCATTTTCATAGTTAGTACCTATAATCCTGTATTTGATTATCTTGTAATCCAAATTTGTCTAATGCATCACGTATCAAATCCTTAATAACTGTCGTATTATCTACAGGAACACTGACATACGGATCCTCCAGTGAGCATTGCAATTTGCCAGGATACACGCGTACAAAGCCTTTGTCTTTGTCGTGAAACCTGACGTATATAGCCGGTCGCTTGCCTTCCAAGTGTGTCAGATTTAGTATGGGCGTCGGATCCAGCAGTGGGGCATCTTCCATGCCAGCTGGAGCATACAAATCGGTCAGATAAAATGCCTACAAAGTAAACAAATATTAGAAAGCAACTTCTATGACGTCAAAAGCGATATGTCTTACACTTGGATCACGTGTTATATGAAAAGCGCGCAAGGCGGTCGTCAATAATTGTTCGAGCGTGTAGGTACGTTGGACTGCAATGACGCGGTATTGTTGTCGCCGGAATGAGTTGTTACCATCAAAGACTTTGATCACTTCTGAAAAGTGTATTAGCATTACAATGAAGTACGATTGCATTTAGATACGTCTTACCTATATCCTTTTCCTCACGCTCCCTGTCCTTCTTCTCTCTGTCCTTTTCTGACTTGTCCGATTTGTGGCCCCCGGAGTCCGGACGATAGTGGACAGTACCACCAGTGCCGGCACTACCAGCGCTGCCTCCACCACCACCGCTTGCTGCAAGCGCTGATCCGCCACCACCACCACCACCGCTGCTGCTACCTCCGGCTGCTCCCATTCCAAGTGTGGACTCTGTTTTGCTAGCCGATTCCTCATCCTTGAAACGTGGTGTGTCGCCGCTGCTGAACTCCTCGGATATGCTGCGTGCTGTATTATATAAGTCGTAGTAAGAGTTGGAGAGATCGTTAGGTTACTAAACTACTCTGAAGAATTGACCGGGCTTAGTAGGGTAAGCAACATTTGGTTTAGGTGCACAAAAGCAGTCTGAGACTATTTCATACGATCATTGTACGCGCTTTGCAAGCGTTATGTGTGTTAGTATTTGTGATTTTAGATGGACATGCAAGTTGACAATTAAGGATTAGTATTAATCTCGAAAAGATACAATGGTGATGATACGAAATGGTGCGATTTTATGACATGTATTGTACATGGAACTGATTAGTAGTGTTAGCTGGATTAACCAAAACAAAAACCAACAGTAAACTCAAAGTGTTAGCTCAAAACTAGAAACAAATCCATAACTAAAACCAAACAGGGACTGAACGGCACTCCGTACAGCCAACTGCTGTTAGAGAGAGAGAACAAAGTACAAAGTACTACCATCTAGGCGGTACGCGTAATCACCTCTACGCTTTTGGTAGCGCGTTTTGCGCCAGCCCGCGGAGAGTCGGCGCATTCGTCTTAGAAGTCGTCCAAAGACGTGCTCGCTGTCGCTGGCTCGCGAGCGACTGCTTGCGCCGCCGTCACTAATATCACCAGCTATATCGTCGCCACTGAGGCCTACACTTCTTGGCCGATCGTCCAGATATAAATCGACATCGTCCTCATACTCCGCATCGTCATATGGATCAACGGGTGCTCGGCGAGCCAATGTATGATAGTTATCGTCGTAGGGCTGATAGTTACCATCTTCGTCCTGTATGGTGATTTCGATGTTTTGCGACAGGCGATCTAAGCTGTAATTGCTCTTGGCGCCCGCGCCTTTGGGTGAGCGTTTCGAACGACGCCGCTGAAACAGCCCGCGGTATTTCTTTTGCCTTGCCGCCGTTGGCTGTTTGACGCCTGGTTCCTGAAACGACTTGCTGCGTCCCACTGGCGACAAATGCGGCGCCAAGGGCGCTGGCGAAGCCGAGGAACAATCGCTGGAGTTGGGTGAGCTCACCGAACCGCCCTTGTGCTTAGGTGCACTGAGTATGGGCTTGGATTTCGAGAGAGCACCAGTCTTTGTATTGCGGCCAGCTTGTACGCTTAAGGCATGGGCAGCTGTGCTAACAGCTGCGGCAGTGTTTCGCGTCCGTGGGGCCGGCACAGGCGCAGGGGCTGACGTCGACACCGTGGCTGGGGCCGGCGAGGGTGCATTGGATGTGCTGGCTGCGAGCAGCTTACGCTGCTCATTGGACGTGTTACTATTACTACTATTATAGCTTAGATTACTAATTAGATTCATGCTCGAGTCTAGCTCGTCAGTGTTGGTCAGTTCACCGCCTGTATCCGACGTCTCATAGCAGCTTTCACGTGGCGCCGTCTCCATTTCGACATCACCGTGGTAATCCGTCTCGCTGACGTCACGTGGCTGACGCCGGGAGGCGCGCTTACGGAGCATCACATCGCAGTGATCATAATCATCGCTCAAATCACCGCTTATATCACAGACTCCGCCGTCGACATCATCGTCGGCATCCGCATCCGCATCCGGGTCATCGTCTTCGCTGTGCGAGACACCACGCTTACGTCTACGAACTGGGCCCAGCTTGCGAAACAAGCTTGTATAGAGCAAATGTAGGGAGGAGGTGGCGGATGGCGACTTTTGCAGCTGAGCCTGCTGGCGGTTATGACTAGTGGAGGTGGTCAGCTGCAGAGCACTGTCATGCTCGGTGTTGTCCTCGGTAGGAATGCGCTGTGCCTCGTAATCATCATCTTCTTCATCGCCAGCAGCGGCCAGATCAACTACCAGCGAGTTGCTGGTCTCTCCCAAAGCCGCTGAGCGATTAAGCGAAGGCGTGGGCGAAACGCAGAGCGGAGAATTCGAGCACCAGGATGTGGGCGATGGCGGCGTTGAAAGTAGAAAATGTTGTTTCGATTGTTCAAGGCGTTGTCTATGAAGCAGTAGCAGCTCCTTTAGACACAAGCCTGTCGTAGCCGCAGCGCCCGGGCCAACGCAGGCATTGGCACTAAGCTCAGCTGCACGGGCACGGGCACGGCGGGATCAGCAAATTTAAACCAAAAAAGAAACATTCAAAATGAAACAAAAATGATAAATTAAAGAAACGATAAGGCGTAGCAGAGGCAGTGCTCACTGCCAGGTGCTAAAAGAACAAAATCAAGTAGATAATGGATAATAAATAAAATTCGGATAGTCTTGAGCATGGCTGGAGCATGAATGAGACTGAAACTGCTGTTGAAGGTGACTGAAACTGAAAGATAGTGGATGAGGCAATGTGGATGGGCACAACATTGAGCTGATGCGCTGGGTTGACTGGGTTGTGAGTGAGAGCTGGTTGAGTGAGTGAGAGATTGATTCGGGAGGGCCACGACAATCGGTGCGCTCTAATCGATCTACTTCCGATCGTTCAAATAAGACTTGGACTTTTGGGTACTTACGACACGAATAGTCGCGCACGAGCGACGTTTTTGATTTGACTTGGACGCCAATGATAGCTTCAATTGGCACCTCAGTACGTGGTATCGAGACTGAATGCGGAGGTAAGTAGATAGGTTGTAGTATACCAAAATTACATTCGGTTGGCAGGTACATGCGACATCCACCGTGTGTAGTCATGCCACACCACTCGCAGCGATAGCCTGCAGATCAAGCGGAGAAACAGAGATATAAATTAAAAGTTAAGATAAGTTTAATTTTGATGCTCAAACTGGATACTACGCACCTGTGAGGCATTCCGATGACCAACAGGTTTTCTTGCAGTAAGCGCATTTGGACGTTGATGGAAGATTGCCCTCTCGCCAATGATGCTGCAAAGGGAAGTTTTTAAAAAAAAAGATATATTAGTTGCGTTTTTGATAACTCCACGTGGAATAAGGGGTTTCTGTGATTTATGGACTCATTTTTATTAGAACTAAGATTATTTAATAAAATATATTGTACTTACTTGATGCTTCACATTTAACAACTCTTTCCCGGGCACATAGGTTGCATTTTCGGTGCAATCGGGCACAGCAAAATCTTGGCACTCAGTATGCGCGAAATATTCGCAGACTGTAGTTAAGAGAAAAGTATAAAGGCAGAAGGAGGTAAAAGGTAGATACATAATTCATTAGATATCGTACTAAGCTCGGTGAAGGCTATGATGACGGAGTCATCTGGGGACAACTAAAACTTACCTAAACAATGCACCGCAGGCGTTTCATCCAATCGCTTACGGCAAACTGTGCAGAATTTTCTTTTGTGATGTGTCGGCTCGGACCAACAATGGGCGACGGGATTCTGACAAAACAAAGTGACAAGTGGAACAGTTGCAAACAGTTATTCATATAGACCTTGGTACAGTTAGTTTGTGCAAGAGACTGAGTGTGTGTGTATATGTGTGTGTGCTTGTAGATACGCACCTTTATAATGCATGGCGCAATTCCGGAACAGGGCGTAACCACGCTGGTGACACATCGTTCATGTATGATGAAGTTGCAAACTGCAAATAGAAAGAAAACAAATGGAAATTGTATAAAATTCGCTAGAGATTTTTTATTACATAAGCAAGTGGTATTTGGTTTATGTGGGGCAGTGTATTCCATGCTTTCTAGAAGTCTTAAATACAAGATATGTGTAAAAAATAACTTGATTAAATTTGGCTAAGATGCAGCCGTGCTCTGGCAAACGAATCCGAGCATTTTATTCGGATTCGTTTTGAAACCGAATGTTTGATGCTGCCAATTTCACCAAACCGAATTTTTCATGTGGTTTGAAACCACTATTAAAACGAAACGCCAAAATTGGTTTTAAAAAGTACTCATTTTATACTAAAATATTTTTTTAAATATTCTTAGATTATATTTACACCAACTGAAAGTTATATATTTCTGACTTAACCCAAAAGTCGTGCTTGTGCACACATCATACACGAACACATGACGATAAGTGCGACAGGGTTCCCGCGTTACACAAAGATAATTACCCTTCTATCAAAAATAGCTAAGGTGTATTTGCTTGAACTTTTAAATTAAAGGGTAAGAGTCGTACTAAATGATGTAACTGGAGTGACAGACCACCAAAAAATTTTTGCGCCCTGTACATAACCTTAAAAGTAGAAAAAAAAACCCGTTTTACGAGTACATAACATCAAATATCTCAAAACCTTGACGTGATGGGCCAATTCTAACCCTGGATTCAGATTCTACACAGCAAATTGCTTCGGAAATGATCCTTAGCTTTCCAACAACTGACATGACCCCGGTATTTGTAGGCCTGTGTAATTTATAGTAGATCTGAAAACGTCGCAGACCCCGCAAAATTACCCAAAGTATGATCGGGGTGACTAGAGAAGTCGATATACCCATGTCCGTCTGTCTGTCCGTCTGTCTGTATGAACGCCTAGATCTCAGAGATGGTAAGAGCTAGAGCAACCAAATTTTCAGATTAGATGCGTTACCATGTCAGGGGATGCAAGTTTATTTTATATTTTGGATATCGGGGATATATTATATAGCTCCCATAGGGGTGTTTCAGAGGACCTCGAAAAACCCCACAAGTTTTAGATAAATAATTCGTTTGTTTATGAAGATATCGTAACCGAATTTGGTACTCACTTTTTTAGAGTTCCCAATCACTGTACCAAATTTTATCAAAATCGGTTGACTATATCATATAGCTCCCATAGGTCCAATCGGTCAAAAAAACGCTTTTTGTACAAAATTTGTTGTGTTTCGTTTGTTTATGAAGATATTGTAACCAAATTTGGCATTCGGAAGTTTTTTAGAGATCTTCAACACTGTACCAAATTTGATCAAAATCGATTGACTATATCATATAGCTCCCATAGGGCAGATCGTTCAAAAAAACGTTTTTTGCACAAAATTCGTTGTGTTTCGTTTGTTTGGCAAAGAAATATCTTTTGGAGTTTGTAAGCAATATATCGGACTTGATTGCAATATGGTGGTACAGGGTATCCCAAAGTCGTCCGCGCCCGACTTTAACGTACGGGTATAAAAACTCATACCCCAAAAAAAATTGTTGTGCATTAATTTTTTGAAATTACAGTATCCTTAAAAAATAAGCAAGAATAAACAATTTTTTTATTTAATTTTTTTGTATCAACAATAGTTCCAAAATTTTATTGTCATTGGATCAAGGGTATACTTGATTGTCGATATTTTTACCTGTCCTGCCATAACAGAATTCCGTAGTCTATCCTAATGTACGCCACACTTCACATCCATATATCTATGCAAATTTTGGGGCATAAAATTCCTTTTTTTTGGAAAATTGGATGCAGGTGCATCTTATTTATATATTTCTTTTTAATATTTTGGCAGAAATCTCGCTATGCCCATACACAGAAAAACTGAAGAGTGTCACAGCGAATACTTTGGGAAACGCTGATGTAGGGCAACACTTTTTAGCAAGCTGCTCTCTCTCTCTTCGCTCTCTTAATTTAACTTAATTTGCATGATAAGGACACGACTTGGGCCAATCTACGTCATCGCCATTCATAGTCTTTTGCACAAAGGCATGGCAACGTTGCGCTTGAGTTCATGGACGCCATTTTCATTGAAGTTTAAAGCACACACACACACACATGCTGCATGTTGCAGGTGGCATGCAGCGAACAAAAGCCAAGCCAAGTTAAGTGGCTAACCATAAAAAACGCACAAACTCACACACACACACACTTACTATGTACAAAACCGAAAGCTAACTAAGGATAATGCAAGCTATGCATACAATGAATGCTACAATGCACACACATACAATCACATTTTTAACCTTCTGCATGCTTGCAACTAAGCCAAAACGAAAAAAAAAAACAAAACGTGCAACAGCAGCTCAAGACCTCGTCGTACAGTGTCTCCATACCGCCCAGCCAAGGCAAACACACAGATACACTTAAAGAGTGCAGCAGTGGTTTATGTATGTATGTGTGTGTGTGTGTGTGTTGGGGCTTAACATAGATACCGTGGTGTTTATTTTTAGAAATGCGTGAAAGTTGTATGTATAAACATGTAAACATATATACAAGCACCAACGGATTTGTATGTATATATGCATGTGTATATAAAAGCCTGTCTATGTACGATGGCCATGTGCCATGTGGCTGGCTGTGTGCAGCAGCAGCAGCAGCGTCAAAAATCTAGGCCGCTGACCTGCAGCTCTTTGGCGCTCTGACGTCATGAATGAACTCATTCATTGCTTGTGCTTGACTGCCACATTTCTAGCTATGTATTGTATATATGTGTGTGTGGCTGTGTGTGCAATAGTTGCTCCAAAGACGCACGTTGGCGCTATATACAATACATATACAAAAAAAGCAAAAACAACTAAAGCTGCATGTTGCATCAAGTAAAAATTTGGACTAACGTGACGTTAGCACGAATTTGCATGTCGCCCCTGAGTGTTAAGTTTATAAGCAGCTGTGAGTGTGTGTGTGTGTGTTCCATGTAACTGTATATTTTATTGTGGCAAATAGTTTGGCAATGCGCCCCAAAAGTCGACATGCAATTTAGCTAATAGCTTACTAGGCGTATGCTTAATACGAGGGCAAGCAACAGCTGAATGTAAGTATATGACGCATACGCCCTGTTGGAACAATACAAAAAATATAACTGCTACAACTACACACACACACACACGCACACACAACTCGCGCATACATACATAAATAAAAAAACAACTTAATAATGTAATTAATTTTTACAAAAAATAGAAATTGAAACATTTCATTTTCATTATGTATACACAAATGTATATGAGAACGCGAAGTGTGTGTGTGTATGTGTGCGTCCCAGTGTATATATATATATGTATATATATATATATATGTGTAACAAAGGAAAAATATGAGTAAAAGTAGCAGCAGCAGCAGCACATGGGAAATTTTCAAATGCTTTTGGCTTGTGGGGAAATTTTATAAAATTCAACACACTTTTACTTTTACTTTTTTGCTGCTTTTCCACTTTGCTTCTTTCCTTTTGCGCTGTGTCTGTGTCTGTGTGCGTGTGCGTCTGTTTGTCTTTCGTATCTTTGCCTTAAAACAACAATAAGATAAGAAACATAAAGCCAAATACTCTCAAAGTACTCGAAGAAAGTAGTACGCACAAATAAAGTCAAAAGCATAAAGAGAAAAGAAAAATGGAAAAAATGCTTGTCAATGCAAAAAAAAAAAAAATCACCAAACACACGTAGTGTATGTGTGTGTCTATATACATATTGAATGCTTACAAGTTGACATGCGTAGTACAATAACAACAATAATATGGTATGTATATACATATATACACATGTTTTTACATATGTATGTAGAGACTGCACTCACAATCAGGCAAATTTAGAGTTAAGAGCTTAGAGCCAGAGAGTTAAGAGTAATGTGTGCAAAAACGCATTTCCATATCTTAACTAATTATAATACGGAAAAGTCAACTATTTTCTTTGATTTCTCTATAGACATACAAAAATTTACTCGCTAAATTTGATGACTTAGTTATTATTTTATAATTTTATTTTGTTGGACAAGCAAAAATAAGTGAAGCAGATAATTTTTCGATTTTTTGACCATTGGCCCTAGGATATTTAATTTATCTTTATAAAGTATATACTTTGTAGGCGCCATTAAAAAAAAAGATTATAGATTTAAGCTTAGAAAGATAAAATGAGTTATTTATGAATCTTTAGATTTTTTTTATTTTTATAAAATTGACAATCATAAAAATTGTCAAAAAACCATCTAAAGAACGGAGTACTTAAAACTTAAAGTCTATTGAATGTTTTAAAATTACATGTAAAAACCTTTGGTAGGATATTCAAAAAATTTCAAAAGTGTTGGACACACGCCTTGTAGCGTCCTCACCAAAAAACATATGGCTTTTTATTATAATATATTCTTCGAAAGCTGTACCATGTTATTGTTTATTGAAAGTGAGGAACTCTCACATGATATGAACTCTATTTATTATTTTCCTAAAATCATTACAAATTTACATAATAAGTATAAGATAGAATAATAACGTCACTTTCACAATACTCGAATTTACAATTTTTGGATGAACCTAGAAACTTATAATCTCAATGAAGATCCCAATTTAAAATCCTCAATTATTCTTCTCTCTTTTACGTATTTGCTTATTATACCCTGTACCGTATGGTACAAAGGGTATATTGTGTTTGTGCAAGCCGAAAATGTATGTAACGTACAGAAGGAGAAGTCGGAGACCCCCCAAAGTTACCTAAAGTATGATCAGAGTGACTAGAGAAGTCGATATACCCATGTCCGTCTGTCCGTCTGTCCGTCTGTCCGTCTGACCGTCTGTCCGTCTGTCCGTATGAACGCCTAGATCTCAGAGATGGTAAGAGCTAGAGCAACCAAACTTTCAGATAAGATCCGTTATTTATCCATAGGAGACAAGTTTATTTTATTTTTTTGATATCGGGACTACATTATATAGCTCCCATAGGGGTGTTTCAGAGGACCTCGAAAAAAAGCAAAATTTTAGATGGATAATTCGTTTGCTTATGAAGATATCATAACCAAATTTGGCAATCGGAAGTTTTTTAGAAACCCCCAGCACTGTACCAAATTTTATCAAAATCGGTTGACTATATCATATAGCTCACATAGGACCAATCGGTCGAAAATTTGTTTTATGTACAAAATTCGTTGTGTTTCGTTTGTTTGTGAAGATATTGTAACCAAATTTGGCGTTAAGGAGTTTTTTAGAGTTCCCAAGCACTGTACCAAATTTGATCAAAATCGGTTGACTATATCATATAGCTCCTATAGGACCAATCGGTCAAAAAATCGTTTTTTGTACAAAATTCGTTGCGTTTCGTTTGTTTGTGAAGATATTATAACCAAATTTGGCATTTATAAGTTTTTAAGAGTTCCCAAGCACTGTACCAAATTTGATCAAAATCGGTTGACTATATCATATAGCTCCCATAGGACCAATCGGTCAAAAAATCCTTTTTTGTACAAAATTCGTTGCGTTTCGTTTGTTTGTAAAGATATTATAACCAAATTTGGCAGTTATCAGTTTTTAAGAGTTCCCAAGCACTGTACCAAATTTGATCAAAATCGGTTGAGTATATCATATAGCTCCCATAGGACCAATCGGTCAAAAAATCGTGTTTTGTACAAAATTCGTTGTGTTTCGTTTATTTGTGAACATACCGTAACCACATTTTGCATTAAGAAGTTTTTTAGAGTTCCCAAGCACTGTACCAAATTTGATGAAAATCGGTTGACTATATCATATAGCTCCCAGATCGGTCGAAAAAAAAGTTTTTGATTAAAAATTCGTCTGTTTTTGGTTGTTTATGAAGGTATCATAATCTAATTTGGCAATCAAATGTCTTTTGGTGTTCTTAAGCAATTTACCGGATTTGATTGCAAGCAGTGGTACAGGGTATCCCAAAGTCGTCCGCGCCCGACTTTAACGTACGCCATCTTTTTTTGTTTGGTTAGTATGCCAAATACGCTAATCATTATGCCAAAAAAAGTTTGCAAAAATTTTGAATGCCACTTGAAAGAACTCCCAAAGAACTATGTCTATTGAAGGTTATATGAAAATATCTTATTCAGAACTGTAATAATATTAGCCAAAAAACATATGCGCAACATTTTGTTTATGATCTAAGTTTTATCAGTCCTTGAAATTTCAATGTATTAATTCGTTTAAGAGATACGCCTTGTTAAAAGAAAAGAAACCTCACATATCGATAACTTGATTAGTAATCGAATATTGGCAAAAATCAAAAAAATCGAATAGATCGATTTAAAAAGTGACCCATGTATACTCTAAAAGATGCCTTACGTTAAAGTCGGGCGCGGACGACTTTAGGATACCCTGACATTGCAATTAAATCCGGAAATCCGGCAATCCGGCATAAATTTGCTTAGGATATCTTCATAAACAAACAAAAAAACAGACGAGTTTTGCACCAAAAACATTTTTTCGACCGATAGAAAACCATTTAGATTATCTATTTTCTGGAACCAATGTGTTTCAGATGTTTAGTTAAGAAACAGTGCGTATACGTAACAATTACGAGCTTTTATTAGGTACGCAAGGCTCAGAAGAATCGTTAATAGATAAAATTGGGCATATTTTAGAAGAAGCCTTGTGGGAGCTTTGATTAAGTTATCGACTAGCACTTCAGCTTGAGCCAATACCCAACAACAAACCGAGTACAAAATTTTGATTTGTAAGCTGTATATCTGATTTATTTTTTTTGCCGTAACGAACCATTGTCTTTGGGCCATAGCCATTCTTAGGATCAAGTTTCAGTGCCTCAGATATTTTCAGGCGGAACTAGCGTTCTGATTTTTTTGCTTCTAGCAAAGCAGTGTGGATCGTGTATTGACGAGTTCTTAAAGACGCATTAGTTGAAATGAGGCATAAAGAGCCGATGAGAGAAAATGTATACTCAAGATAAAATCTACTGTGCTTCATAGTTACATTACATTTGGAATGCAATTCAAAACGATAAAAAACTTTACTTATAGATTGCATAGAATTTATTTTTAGATCACACTTAAAATAACACAACATAATTACACTCATATATATAAATACAATTTAAAAAGCAAATTATATACAAGTATATATGAGTAAATGTGCGCAATTACAAAACTTGTTGTCACGCACACACACAAACACACACACTGCATAGTGTAGTAAATATGTACAAATAAGTACGTAAGCACATACAAGGCAACAGTCAAGGATATAACGTGCGTCGTTGGCATCATCACGTCGAAGCTCTGCTTGCTGCGCAGCTGCTGCGACGTCTACGTCGATTGTAGAAACGTTTTACATTTGGATCAATTACGTCGAAGATCCCGAACCAAATGCGATGGATCAAATATTGCCCCAAAATAACGTCAGCAAGTAAAAGCCCCTCTCTGACTCGCGCTCACTCTCTCTCTCTCTGCTGCTCAATATTTCCAGCCACTTGAATGTGTCTGTTTGTGTGTGTGAGTGTATCGGTGTGTGAGTGGATCTCTGTATGCGATTGACTTGCTAGCCAAACTGACGACCCCCAATAGCCGATTCGTTTGTTGTTGTTTTTTTCCCCTTCCGTTTCTTTTCAATTTGTTTGTTGTTTTTATGCCCTTTATTTATAGAGTAAAAGAGTATATTAAGTTCACGAAAACGCATATAACTGAAAGAAGAAAAATATTTATGTTCAAGTTAGGCCCCCTTTGCCTATACACCATTACAAAAATAAAATTTATATTATATGAAAATTGTTATAATAGTCTAGAGATCAAAATATCTTATAAATCTTCAGCCTATAAACTACTTCGAAATTCAACTGAGAGCAAAAAATTTGTAATCTAAGGTAGAAAGGCCAACTTTGATAGAATAGATGAGACAAAAAAAAATAATACAAATGTGATACAGTCGAGGCGATGACCAACAGAGTAATACCCTGTTTGATGTACATTCTTGACTATTATTTTGTTGTATTTGTTCGATTTTGTTAATATTTGACACTTAGACGGGCATGGCTCTATAGCTACCCGAAGGTCAAAATGTAATTCACTCGGTTCTATGCCCGAAAGTGGGATACCCTGTATTCGCTTTTTCCAAAAAAAAAAAAAAAAGAATTATTTACGATTCATTTTGGGGATCGTAGTTGTATACAAGGAAATGGTTAGTGCGGATGCAGGAATGTTTTTGGAAAATGTCAACTGTTTTTGTTTATAAGGCTCACGTATTGGTAGCTAGTCGGTTAATTATAAAATGATGTAAGGTAGACTCCCTATGACACATATTTGCCTAAATCTTTTGAAATTTGCTTTCGAATTTAATCATTTTTGCAGTACTCGTACACTTAGTGTGGTCATGAAAAATGCACATCTTTTGGTAAAATTTGGTGCTGGACGGGATTGGCCAATGTAGGGTGTGAAAAACACTGTGCTGACGATCCAAGCACAACAAGCGAAGAGTATATAAAAGTCAGTCGTCGTACTTAACGTACGTAAACTTTTTTTTTTTTTTTGCTTCTGCCACTTTCATTTCGTTATGAATGAACAACGACGACGACAACGCCGAGGCAATTAAACGGTATCGCAGCCCTCAACCCGCTGCCTCTCTCCTGTTGCTTGCTCGTTTGCTCGCACATAAGGCACTCGGATACGCCGCTGTCGCTGCTGGCGCTGACGCCGTCGCTTTCATGGCGGCCATTGATGACGCACTTTTAGCCCTTCGTCGTCGCTATCGCTGCTCTGACAACATGAACCATAGCGTGGGCAGAGTTGGGTGCAGGGGCAGAGGCAGAGGCAGCCAGCCGGCTTGTTTCATCAACACTTTTGCATTCAATTTGGTTTTGATGCTGCTGTTATTGCTGTCGTCTCACCTGGTGGCGCCTCCCGCGTCTCTCGCATACAGTGCTCTCACTCTCTGCTTGGAAAACCAATTCAAATGTTGCCTGCGGCTGTGTGCAATATACTCAATGTGTGTGTGTGTGTGTGTGTGTGCATTTGACCTACTTTCGAAGCGCAGCTGGCAGTGACAGAGCAGCAGTCGCTGTGCAGCTGAGGCCTTAGCTACAATATCCATAGCTACGACTGGGACCTCCAGAGCTTAGACTGGGCCGATCCGGGTTTTAATATATACTACATATATCCTATTCACTCCTAGGGGTTTGACTTTTTGGCTCGCTACCTTTATTCCCTGCTGCATTCTGTTCGCTCTGCCCTTCCTGCTCTGTTTGTGCAATTAAATTTGCAACTCAATTAGTGGTGCGTTTGAAATTTTACCCCAAGTCAATGGAAACCACAAAATAAAAAAAAAAAATAAAAAAAGCTTAATCAAATGCCATGGAAATGGTAAAAGATGCAAAGATGCAACAATGTTACGCTGCGTATGCGCAATTTTGCAAAACTAGTTGCCCCCAGAAGTATGCAAAGCATTTCGCATAAGTGCGCAAGGTTGTTTAGAACACTTGCTTGTTGGGTTAAGTACAAAAAGGGATACACTTGTGACTATTATAGCAATAATTGGGTAATTGAATAAAACTAAATAATTATAACTAAAGAGGCACACCAGAGGCCCTATGCTCCACTAGGAGAGAAGGACGACAGTTGTAAAGAGGCATACCATGGGTATACACACCAGAATCTTCTAAGCTAATGTTCTTATATGTACTTAGGCAGGAATTACCAGAACAGGGAAATAGCTATACTGTAGCTGTACCTTTGCAGTAATAACATTACAAAATAAAAGGGAATTAAAAAAATATGGAATAAATCTCTAAATCCATATATTTTTTTGTAGTGAGGGTCACTAAGTAAATAAACGTTTTGGGAAGTGGGGTATTCAAAGGGTACCAGCTTAGTTCTTCCCAAATAACATTCAGTATCTTACCTAAATGTTATCTAAATAATTTTTACAAAGCTCTTTGAAGTATCGGGTATTGTGTTTCTCTAAGACAAAAGGTACATATTCAGCCATGCTCCGGAAACCGAAAAATCCAAACCGAACAATTTTGTTCGGATTCGGTTTTGCATGCTCTGGAATCCGAATGTTTTGTCGATAATTTCCTTTTTTTATTTTCGATACATTTGTAAATTTCCCTCGTTTTTATCGATAAATTCACATATGTTGTGGTGTAACCAGCTGACTGCCTTTTGTTAAGAATTTGTAAACATTGCAAAAATGTAATTTATTTCCTCAATGGCTTGTTTTAAAGCTAAAAGAAGGCGTAAAAAAATGAAAGAATCATGTCCTATATATTGTAATGTTTATTTGTATATTTTTTAGCATTAAATTCTTTTGGTTAAATATGCACCTACATTGTGTTTCTTGGCGCGAAATGTTTTTTGTTTGATACAAAACAGCTGACAAGGCTGCCGCAGTCTTGCACCTTTTTATTAGTACATGTTGTTTAGATTTTCATTAATATATTGCTAGTTCTTTATTATTTCATTTTTTTTAAATAAAATTACACAAAAATATTAATTAAGCAACAATGTTTATTAAATTTAAACACGATTTAACTATTTTTGTTACAAGGGAAATTTTTGCATGTTTGATACACACACATGCACCAACAAAACGAAAATTCGGTTTGGCTTGTATATGCTATTTTTGGGTTGTGTCAGGAAAAAAATTATTAAAAATAGTTAGCAGATAATATGCAAATTAAAGTTAGCATAAATAGAATCTAAGAATATCAAGGCATATATAAAAAATGACTTCAATATAAAATTTGTGGCTTTTTAATACTATTTTGACGATTCGGTTTCATTCCACATGCAACAAACCATTCGGTTTCAAAGCACATGAAACATTCGGTTTGGTGGAAATGGGAGCACCAAACATTCGGTTTCAAAACGAATCCGAATGAAACATGTGGATTCGGTTTCCGGAGCACGGCCGAATAATAATAAGCAAATTATCGATTATATTCCTTTTTTATGTTATACAGGCCATGCACGATACGACAGGTTGTAATACTTGGAAAGTTGTACAATCGATTGTATCGTGTTTGGATTCGTTGTATGACAGTTTTTGTATAAGATAAATCAAATGGTTTCAATTAAAAAATGAAAAATAATATAAAGCCAAGTCACAACTAAACCGCCTGTTTAAGTAACTTTTTGAAAAATTTTTGAATAATTTTGTTCAAATTACCCTTAAAAGTTCCCAAATTCTTTTGGTCAAGATAATAAAAAATTCAAAAAAAAAAAAAAAAAAAAAAAAAAAAGCAACAACAGCAAACACAGACTCGACAATTGCAGTAAATTGCATGAGAAAAATTTGCCTGGAAAATATCGTGAAAATGTCTTTGTCTATTTTTGGCACGCGTACTTGCTACATACATACAAACACAAACAAGTACATAGTACTTTATATAAATCACTTTGAATTTGAGAGCAGCTCCAATCGCTGGAGAGCAGCTGGTACTGATGTTTGGGCTGGATTTTTTTTGTGTGTCTGTCTTCTGCCACATCGCAGCTAATTGACAGCCCGGCCCCATGCCTCATCTGCCACAAACTAAATTCACACATTCATAGAAATACATATATACACACACACACATACGCATACGCATACATGTGTCTAAACAAACATTTACGTTGGCGTTGGCACATAAAAAATAAAAAGGCGCGATATACATGGCGTATACATAATTATAATAATAGCTAGCAAAAACGAAGACTGCACAAATAAACAAATTTACGCTAGCGCCTAACACGCTTCGAATTGGGAGAGGCATACTACCATAGCACACACACATAGATACGTAGATACTCACACAAACATACAGATCCCACTCAATAGTTGAATTTTATAGATATATTCGTTTGTTGATTTGAAATAACGCGACTGTCAGTCGAACAGGGAAACGCGCAGCTGTGACGTCGTTTGCGTTACTAAACACGTCATTCGTCACAAACACACACACACACAAACATATTCTAACTCATAGATACATTTGCAACTTCAAAAGTTTATTCCTTTCAGTACGAAATATGAGTGTTTGTGTGTTTACTGTCCCTTAGTCCCTTGTCTCTTTTAAGTTTTTGGCAGGGCCACCACACCCATAGCAGCAAAAGAATTCGACAGTTGTTTTATGTAGATACCCGTAGCTAATTACCTGTATGAGCTAAATTGTCCAACACTCGAATAAAATTTGCTACTTATTAGACAGTTCTTTCATCGAGTTTGACAACCTGGGCTTCTACTTGAGCTTGAAGCTACACTTCCAGCACAATTTTTCGTGTTTTTAAAATACTATAAGGAAAGCACATCGTCATACGTAAGATGCAGCGATATTGTCTACATATAAAAAGAATATAGCTTGCATCGATAATATTTCGATGTGGGTTTGAATATTCTTACGAAAATTCCAGCTCATTTTTGTCATATAGATGCAAGTAACCGCAACGCATACTTAGCTCTGTTAAGTTTCCGATCAAAATACTATATACGGATTAGCTAAAAACTACTAATAAACATAATTTAAAAAATTTCAGACGGACCCTGAGGCCCTATGATCCAGTGGGAGATACAGGAATGATGATGATACAGACGGACTGACGGACGAATATGGCGCAACGACTACCCGCGGATAGACATTTTGGGGTTTGCCACGCCTCCTTCTGATTTTTACATATATTGTATACCCTTTATACCAAAATGACGAGCCTTTTAAAGCCGACTAACCTTTTAACGCCGATCCTTGTTAAGTTTGCACATCGATATCATCGATTATTGTGTTATCGATATACTAGCAAGCTCAATCGTTTATTAAAGGAAAGGAGAGCGCAGAATTACGTTTGGAGCGATTAAAGAAGCATTTCTTTTCCAGCACTCTTGACTATTTTCACTGGAAAAAGGACTTCAGTAGACACTGTGTTACTTGTTCCCAGGTTAGCCTATTGCAATATTAACTGTATGAGCTTCAAGATTTGAGATAGCTTTTCGTGTTCGTCACTCATGCACTAGCGTGAAGAGGCTTCCGATACTCTCTTCTCTTAGCTATAAACCTAACTACGACTATGACCAGTCGCAGATCTAGGATTTGGCCATAGGGGGGGTTCTTCACTTCCAAGTGTATATATATCAGAGGTCGCAAAATATTGTTCGGACCCGAAAACCCCCCGTGAATCCGCCACTGACTATTACTATTATTTATGATTGCGTTGATCTCCGTGATCGTACTTGGATGTGCGCGTGTGTACGTATTTATTTAGAGTCTACGTCTTGGAATCGTTTCCATTATTTTTAGTGCCCTCCACAACTTTATGGCAATTAAAAAAAGATTTTCAATACTAAACATATATGTGGATGAATTTATTTTTACATTTGTGGCTGATTTGCGCTTTTGCTTTTGGCGTGTTTACGATCAAACTGGTGGCCATTAATTTGGCAAGCAAACTAAATGCTCGCGAGTAAACAACTTTTGGGGAGCACAGCTAAGTACTAGAGAAAAGCGTGCAAATGATTGGAATATTATGATAAACTTGTCGGGTTGGGTAGGAGGAAACAGCTTACAGAAAAAAAACTAGAACCGATAATCACAAGATTTTTTCTATTGACTAAGAAGATGGAAACAAATCAGCTCTTAGAAATAATATAATCCTAAAATTTATAGGCATGGATTTTAACAAAAAAAGCCCGTAGCACCGATACAGCTAATAAATGTGTTAGGTATTTATACATGAAAAGGTCATTACAGAAATTAAATTCATTGGGGGTCCTCTGTTTGACCATTCGGACTATGATAAAATTAAATATGTTATTGTTTGACTTACCTTCACAAATGTAGCCCTGCTGTATGAGTCCCCACAATAGATCCGAGCAGTGATGACAGTACGTAGGCTTATGAAATGTCTTCTTCACAAATGAATGCCCACCATCCGCCATTTTGTGTGTCATCGGCTGCAGCTGTGCGGTTCCAGCTTTGGAACTTGCTTTGCGTTGAGCTATGGCGTTGGCACAAGACTTTTGCGCGATCCACGATTGTTGCAATTATTGGTCCTGGGCTAGATTCTGTATCCTGTATATATCTATGTTTCTGTCTGTCTATATGTGTGTGTGTGTGTGTGTGTGTATGTGTGTATTTGGATGAGTTTTCTATTGAAACTATTTGGTTTTTTAACTGCAGACGACAAGGCGCACTATGCTGCAATTAGGGATAAGCTGGACAGCGTTTGATGCGTTCCCAGTGCCAATAACTTTGGATAGTTGTAATGCTTTCTTAGAGGCCTCTGCTTGAGCAGTGCTTGTTCTTCTAATTGGTGTTTGGATTGCTGTAGTTCTTTTTGTTGTTTTTTGTGCTGTTGCTGGGACAGCTGCAGCTTCAACTTGTGCTGCAGTTGCAGTTCCTGAATCTGGATCTGAGTGTGGCAAAAACGATGACAAATGGACAACGACGACGACGACGGCAATAATGACGACGACGGCGGCATTTTCATCCATTGGTCAGTTTGGTTGTTCTTGGCTCTATCCAGACATTTGTTTGCCGGAGGAAAACTGCCCTTATAACACAATTTTTATTTTTTATATTTTATTATTATTTTATTTTCTTTTTTAGCGAACTCTTTACGTTTGATTTATTTTGAAGGCTACGTATTCATTTAGTTTTAGTTATATACTTTACTGCTTTAATCTTTTTTTTTATATATGTATATTTTTTGTTGTGGGTATATTTATACTTAATTTGTTTACTATACGTTTCAAATTTGGTGGAGTGTTTTGTTGTTATACTTTCTGTTGCTTATTTACAATTAACGGAGACATTCACTTTAGGCGCTGCACTGAAATTTAAACACAATTTTATTTTTTGAATTTAAACGATTAATTTTGAAAACTGTCACAGAATGAGTTTTTCAGCAGCAGCAGCAGCAAAATTTCATTTCATTTTTCATTACGATTTTCCACTCGACGCGCTTTCTTTTTGCACATGTGTGCGTGTGTGTGTGTGTGTTTTTCTTTATTATTTCTTCTCTCTGCGTACGTGCGCGCCGCACCCCCAACAGCAATAAAAGTTTCAAGATAATAAAAATATACTCGAGCGGGAGTTGTGCTTACACTGAATGTGTGTGTGTGTGTGTGACAGAGTGGTGAGTTTCCTGTGGGGAATTTTAGCTATGCGAGAGAGAGAGAAAGAGCGAGCTTAAAAACCCGTTATTTGTTGTATTAGCATGCACACGCACTCTCTCACGCACACGTTCACACACACTCACAGAAAGTGGCAAAAATATGATATCAACAGCGTGTAAAAAGAGAGCGCCCCGTCAAGAGCTGCATAAAAACCTAGAGAAATTTCAATTGTATTTTCAAAATTATATCGTTGTAGGGAATTTCAACATAAAAAGAGCTTCCAAACTGACAAGAGCCTAGAAGTATGCACTAAAAATTGTATAACTAACTAAAGAGAAATTGATGATCCGTGTAAAACAATGTAGGGTGGTGCTGCCTTTAATGTTGATTTGAAATATCATAAGCAATATTTTTGTTTATTAACACATATACTAAAGGATGCGAAAGTTGCTTGGTTGGCAATAATTTTTCGATATTCCAATTAGCTTTGATCTATAAAACAAATAACATTGGAAATTGGTTTTGACTTTTGAAAGAAAGTGTAATATCTGTGCAGTTTGTAGACAAGTTTTTTTTTTCGGTAAAAGGTTTCTTCAGATTTTAGGCCTATTACCTTCTTGTGGAAAAATCAGTTCAATTTTGGACATTATAGGATAACATATATCATATATAGATTTAAATTGGTATCTATTTCATAAGAAACGTCAAAAAGTTTATCTGTCAGTCTAGTTTAATTTTTAGTTTTAACAATTTGCTTTATTTTTATAATATCTGTGTTTTACTTAAAGCTAGCCACTAAAATGTACACAGCTCGATATAATAATCTTTTCAGTTTATAATTCTTCAAATTTATGTGAAAGATCCAAAATATGAAATCTTTTCAGAAGCTTTAATTCTTAAAAAAATATTTTCAGCAAGTCTGGGTGGAAATTAGCTAGCAACACTTTTTGTAGCTAAAAATTGGGCTAAAAATGGTTTTAAGAAAGTGAAGTGAGATATGATAAAGACTTTAAGGGCCTTTAACATACAAAAACTTTTTTGTCAGTCCCTGATCAGTTCAATTTAATTTTTCAAATCTATGTAAAAGAACCAAAAGTCTTTCCAAAAAGTAAAATGTTATCAAAAATATTTTCAGCAAGCTAAAGCGTCTGGGTTTAAATTGGCTTAGAATTCGGTTGAAAAAGATTTCTTACAATTCACTGAATATGACATAAATCGAGACTGAGACCGATATCTAAGTTTTAGTTTTTTGTTCTCAAACAACACACAAAGTTTTAATAAGCAAAATGCTTGATACTGCATATTTTCTCAAGTACAAAAAAAAAGATTTTTGCGGCTTAAGAATTTATCAAGGGGTAATTTTGTAGACCATGACATAATTATTAAACAATGTTTTAGCCCAAACCAAATTCGGAACATGTGACCTGCTGACTTTTTCACTCAAAGTTTTTCGTTTTCGTTCAGTTACGTCATAGCATCTACAATTCTCACTCGATTGTGAATATCTTAGGCTCTTTCAGCTTAAAGCTTAACAAAATTTTAAAAATTTTTGAGAAATTGTTGAAAATATCACCTTTTTTCGATTTTGGTTGCTTTTAACTTCAATAATTTTGACTCAATCTTCACATATCGTATATCACCCTAAAGACCATATCAATACCTTTCGATCTAAGGGTATCTTATATCGGTAAAAAATTTTGCTTACGAGATTTTCACAAATAACTGAAAACGGTTCCCAAAAACATGTTTTCGAAAAAATCTTGAAAACGGTTCTTAAGAAAAAAAAAATTAATATCATTTCTTGACCCAAAATTACCCTAAATACACATTTATATGAAGATTCATTTTGATTTCAAACTAGTGATATCCAAGCATTAGTGATATAATATTTTTACAAATGATCTTTGGGCAACAACTCCTAAACAACTCTGCAGGATTTGCGCCTGATGCTCACTGATGCTCTTTTGTTGCCACAAAAAGTTCTTCCCTTAGAGTATGCTGATTATTATTTGGAATACATCCACGCTAGCTTTATTGTTTAAAATGTTTAGCATTCATCTCGGGATTATTTCAAATTTTGAGAATTAAGTTAATAATGGTTGGTCTAGCACGCATCACTTTTCGTAGCTTCGTTCTAATGTTTTTTCTTTAAAAAGCAATTTTTCGAAATCAGAGAAAATTTATTGCTTTGGATGAATTTTGAAGAAAGACGAGCTAAGTCTTGAAATATAATTATTTGTATTACATATCTATCTATATCTATTATTGCTCAAAGAATTTGTTAAACTTTTTTTGCTTTTCTCGCTGTGCAAAAAATTTGCTAGCTGAGGCTTGCAAAAAACTCGATTTGCTTTGCCTAGTATTTGTTTAAGAAAAGCACATCCTGGCCAAGGACAAGCAGCTTGCTATAGCTGCCGAGCAGCTGGCACTAGTCATAATTTGCTCAATAATTTCATGATTTCTAATAATAGACGTAGGAACAATATAACGTACGCAAAACACTTGAAATTTTCAACTTTATGACAATAACCCGCACACATATAAACTACGGATATACCACTAAATTCCAATGTCCTGGCAGTTTGTGTCAGAGCCTGGTGGTCATTAGAGAGACATGCGCAGAAAAACAAGGCCCAACTGATGATATATAGTACAACGTAGGTAATGCCAAAACTCACCACAGCGAAGTTGGCGACTTGGGCAAAACATGCAAAAATGGCCAAGTTTAAGGATAAATCTCATACGAACATAGAACGGCGCACACAAAACGGAATCGAAAGCGAACGAAGGCAACAAATTTTTTGCAATAAGAGGCGGGCGCCCAAGACGGGGCCAAAGTGGAAAACTTTGCACAAACACCATGTAGTATGTGCGTTTGCTGATATGATGCTGTCGATATGATGTATATACTTACATACAAAGTATAAAATGATTTTAAATATTTTTAGGCTTTAGCTTTGCTTGGCAGGCAAATTATTGTTAATATTGTTAAATTAAACGAAATTATTGATGGTACTTGAAGCAATATAAAAAAAAAAAAAATACACATCGAGCAGCCCACACACAAACACAGACGCGCGCGTTACTATGTATATACACATACTCTATATATGTATAGGTATATATAGACAGCACTTTGCAGCACTGCCTGCAGCTGGGGGGGGGGGGAGGCAGAGCAGCGCTAAAACGACTCTCGCTCGCTCGCACTCGCTCTCTTGCTCGCTCGCTCTTTTGGGGGCCGCACTCGAACAAATCGCAATAGATAGAGAATTTTTTCTTGCAGCTCCCATGGAAAAGGCACAGTGCTACTAACTATTACTTCAACTACCAACTGCTGCTTCTTGGGAACTTTCGATTCTTGGCGAGACACACTTTACAACTTTAGCTCTAGTAGGCCTTTAAATTAGTGTCCTTTTGCAGAAAGTACCAACAAAAACAAAAACCCAAAAAAATATCCAACTTTGAGAAATTTTTGAAAACTTTCTTGAACTTTGCACATATGACAACGTAATTTTCATACACTCGCACACTCACACACACACTTACGCACTAACGCACACACACACACACACACACGCGCGCAGAGGCACAAATTTTATGTACCACATATATTTTCGCTGAACTTGGGATTGTGGCAGCGACGACCGAGACTACAAGTATATCCAGCCATGCTGAAGTTGGCATTTTTTTCGTTTACATATAAAAATTTGCACAAAAAATGTTATGCACTCTTTTAGTTGCGTTTTCTTTACTCATTTACACACACGCTCTAAATGACTAAACAATTTTCTTCACACAATTTTGCACTTTTTGTTGCTGCTGCTGAGATTTTTCTCATTTTGAGGCGTTAAAATTTTTTCTTTTTTTTTTGCACTTGTTTTTACGTTTTCGTTTTTTTGTTGTTGTTGTTGTTGTTGCTGTTGTTTGTTCGTCTTGCAGTGTTTTTCTTTTCGGAAAATTTTCACATTTAATGTACAAGTTTTTCAAGTTTTTCTTCTTTTTTGTACATTTTTTGCCCACTTGCTGTATGTGGTGTGTGAAAATTTTCATCTAGTATGTGTGTGCCCCGTTAACACGTACGAAGAGCACACCCAGAGTTTCTGTGTGTGCTTCGCTGAAGACGATGGTGCGCTCTGACGTGCCCGAAATTTGCTGAGCACTCGCCGAGTCTCATTTTGCGCGCTGCGCTGTCTATGTTGAAAATGCCGTGCACCTTAACGCTATGAAAATCCCAACAAATGTTGGCAAAATAGCGGGAGCCACACAAGGCGCCATGCTCACACACGCACTCTCTTATGCTCGCTCAGTCAGGATGATGGATGTTGGAGCTAGCTCTCGTGCTCTTTGGCGCTCTCATTGCTGCGCTGCCGCTTTCGCTCTCTAACTGTCTCTCTGGCCGCTATGTGAAATCAACAATTTGTTTCGAGTTGCCGTTCGTTTGCTTCTTGCGGTCGGGCCAACTTGCTTGAATATTGCAATAAGAGCCTGTTGCCAGTGTTGTCGACGTTTCTACTATTTGTAGCTGTTTACAGCACTTTGTGTGTGCTAATGGTTTTTAAATTGTTATTTAAAAGAAAATGAATTTTAAGCTTCTCAAAGCTAAAACATAAATAAATATAAGATTAATAAATCTATTTTTACTGTTGCCCAAACAGTTTTAAAAGCGGACTTTGAATGAAAACTTTTTTATTTTTTGATAAAACTTTAAAATTCAGCAAGAGAAAAATTTTAATCTGTACAAGGAAGGCATGTATACCTCAAAGGAAACTCTATAACTGACAAAGGAAAGTTTATAGCTGACAACTTACTGTGTGCAGTGTAACTCTAAATTTGTTTAGTGCATCCTGTCCGTTAATTTTTTTTTCTTTTTCTTTTTTTTTTGAAGAACATCTTGTGTGAAAAGTCGAATTTGAATGAAAGATTTTTTTATTTTTTGATAAAACTATAAAATTCAACAAGAGAAAAATTTAAATCTTTTGAAGGTATGTATACCTCAAAGGTAACGCTTATTGTAATCCGTAAATAATTTATACTTGACAACTTACTGTATCCATTTTTTTTTTTACACTTTTTTAAGAACATCTTGTGTTTTTTCATTAGCGAAAAAGGTATTTCAGCATGGAAAGTACCTCAAAGAAAATAATGAAGAGGCGCCGAACTATCTGGGAGGCGAATGAACAGATTACGTTTCAATAACTCCATGGTTTCATGAGATGTAGGGCACAAGTTGTGGATGAAATTTGAAAGAAAAATTCTTTGAGTATACGTCGATAACATTCAAGGTAACGGCCGTTCCTTCTTTATTTCAAAAGAAATATGCACCCATGCTGCCATTGGCGTTAAATTAAACAGTCATTTGAAATTTTCTTGGATCGTTATTCACTCCAATGATTCTTTTTGATCGTTTATAAGTGTAATTCAATAAAATTCTTATAACTAACAAACAAAATAATTATTCGGGCGTGCTCAGGAAAACGAAACAAACAAAACGAACAATTTTATTCGGATTCGTTTTTGCGTGCTCCCATCATCCGAATAATTTGTTCAGATTAGTATTCGATTATTCAAAAATACTTTTACACTGCATCCTCAAAAAGTTTTCTAGTTTTAAGGCCTATACGCAGCATGCGCTATTTGGGATTTTTTTTTTTATATGAAGTTTTGACAATCCGTGCGAAATTTTTGCATAGGCCTTTATGAATAAATATGTATATTAAATGCACTTACTAAGAGCGGTGCCTTTACTTTATATATTCCGCATATGTATTGCACTTACACCAAGGAACTAATAATAATGATACAAATAAATATAGTGTGGTTGTAACCAAAAAATGTTACATATGTAAAGGGTCATCAATCTTGAGGGTTTTTTTTTAAATAAAAAAAAGACGCCAAAATTTCAAATGATTATGTAAATCATTATTATTTGGGGATGTTTGTTTTGGGATTACAAGAAATCAGGGTTCTGCTGATAGCTACTAGAAATAAGACAATTTTGAGTATGAGTCCTTTTCAGGAATGCCTGTATGTGCAATAAATTTTCTGGTATGGATTTATTAGTGGCTCGTTTGTACCTATGATAAAAAATTGGGATGCCCCTTGATTTAAATGTATTGTTGATAAAATTTTCATTATCATGGTATAGGGTCATTATTAAGTTGTTTTCGTGATGTTCTGTGGAACGTAAAATGTGATGGCGGATTAGTTTGATAATGTGGTTGACATTGTAAAGTCTATTATGTGAAATTAAGCTGTAGTTGCTGTGGGGAGATCTGTAAAGTGAAATGCACGTTCTCAGACATATCCTTTTAAACTCGCTGATTATGGGTATATGTTGAACCTTATTATACATGCATATGTGATTATTAGTCTTAGGATTTAGGATCAACATATTTGGAGTATATAATGGTTGGTTTGTGAAGAAAGCTTTCTTCGCTTTAGCTTTTTTTTTTTGTAAATCCGTTCCTGGACTTAACGTTGTTGAAAACGATGTTGTTCTCCAAAATTGGGGTCAATCCGTCATTTCAAATGTAAAATTGTAGCGAGGGTGATTAATTTCAGTTTGCACACAATTTATTTGAATTCTATTTAAGACTAAACGTTTACAATTTTAATATGATATTACATTTATTTAGCTTTAAAAAGCATTAACATTCGATATAAATATGTTGTTGATTATTATTTTTATATAAGTTAAATATTGAGCACTTTTATTTGTATAAAGGTAAGTAAGTTGTATATTCGATATAAATTGTGTGGGACGTTGTGGGGATACATCATGCGTCCAAGTACAAAGAGAGCATAAGAGAGTAGCTCTCGTAGACGGCACCATATTACAGTTGATAATTCCGTTTTTAAGTGTGGCCAGAGCTTAGTATAAGGACAGCAAATTTTATTTGCCATGCCGGAATGGAAAGACGTATATAATGCGATACGAATACACAAATTTAAAAATAAAAGTATTAGACTTTGTAGTTAATTTTGAATAAAAATACAAAATACACGCATAGATTTAAGGCGACTTTTAAAATTTGGGTTTTTCTTGATTTTGTTAAGCAGCTTTAGCCAAGGCCATGATCGTCAAAGAAACTTTGGGGTGTTTCATCCTAGAAGATCAAAAAGAAGAGTTACTTACAAACTTGTTAGCTGCAACAAAAATCAAACTAAAACAAAGAAATTCAAAGCAAATAACTAAACACCAAATTAGAAAAAAGAATTGCACAGCATTAAGCAACTGTAGCTATATACAGTTTATATATACATAGAGTATATGAAAAAAAAGCGACTGCAAAGTCTTAAGCGATTTGTGGTCAAAGTTCGGGTCTAAGAGAAAGAGTAAAAAACGCTTCTAACAACACCAAGAACAACAAATTATGCTTAAAGTCCATAAGGTGCGCTAAAAATTTAAAACAACAATTACTTAAACGACAAATTTAAGGTATGTATATATATAGAGAGATATACATGACTGTTTCCAACTCCGTTGCCGATATGATGAAATGAAGCTGCAAAATACGAGCAACTGTTACGGGTACACTTTACGACAACTTATCGATATCGATATCGGAATTAGTAACAGTCATTTTAGAGTTTGTTTGGTATATTTGGCCAAAAATAATTGGTTTTTATTTGAATTTTATGTAATATATAAGTTTACAAAACACAGAAATTGGCTAAATGTTACAACACACACAAATACATGTACAGAGTTATATAACTATTATGTATAATTAGGAAAATTATGTACGCTATATGCTACTAGTACGTACTAAAGGTTTTACAATTTTCATTTCTTTTTACATTTAAGTTTTCATATTGCACAAAAATATTCTTAGTTTTTTTCTCTTGGTATTCTCAATTTATAGCTTACTTTTAATATTGCATTCCATTTTCCCCCTATACATATACTTTTGTTTTATAATATTTTTAATTTATAATTTTTTTAGATTATTGCCCTAATGCAGTAGTTACTTATTGCTTTTCATTGGAATGGTTTTTGTATAATGATCAATAGGTATTAGCATTTTGCATGAACTTTATTCCAAAACTAAAGATGAAAAACCGCGCCATATGCCAATCAGTGTAGGTAGGTAGGTAGGTATTATAAAATAACTAAAAACTATATGAGAAAATGTCGTTTATGGAAAATTATAGGGCTGTGAAAATTTGTAGCCTTTGCAGTGCTTAACAAGTAGTACATACACACATTTACATTTTGATACAAAACTATGATAAAGTAGTACTAGAGTGTTCTATTACGTGATGGTTTGCTCTTTACGTAACGTTAAGTGCAAGTGGCCGTCCATATAGTTATACTTTACGTTTAGTTGTTTATACACTAGTTCGGATTATATATGTATATTTACGGATTGCACACGTTTTCTACTAAGTACTTGGTGTGAGTGGTGTGGTTTTGAACTTTTGTGCGTGTGTGCAAATTGTGTTGGCAAGTATGCGTGTGTGTTTTTGGTGTGTGCTTGTGTACAACAACTAATTTCTCTAGAAAATGCTCTTTCTTTTAGAGTATGCCCATTCCTCTTAAAGTGTCCTCTTCAGCTTCTTCCTGGAGTACAGAGAATAAGAACAAGAGATAGCAGAGAATAGTAGATAGTTGGTAGATAGTGAGTGGTGGTTGGTTGGTTGGTTGGTAAAGTAAGTAGTGATTAGATTGGTTTTTTTGGTTTACTTTCAAAACAATAAAAAACGGCACATTATGTGTTATTGTAGTGTTGTTGTTGTTGTGTATGAGAGAGGCGCATAAAATGTTCAGAACACGGCGGGCAGGGCAAAACTTGCAGCATATTTTTTTAAAGGATAAGCTTGGCAATATTTACAGCGGCCTTGTATTAGACTAAAATTTATCATTTTCACTTTCAGACAAGTAAAACAAAACAAAGTAAAACTAGCAACCTTTGGCACAAAAAATGCTTTAAAGTTTTAAATTCTGTTAAAAGTCTGTTCTAATACGCCTGCTTAACAAGCTGCTGCTGCTTCTAAACTTGAGCTTCCAAAACTATTATACTGCTCAAACCTACTCAGTTATAGACTTTTATGTTTTGCATATTTTGTATTATTAAATATGGTAATGGTTTATAGTACGTACAGAGGAAACTTGGTGTTTAATATACAAGTAAATTATGATTATTAAAATTTCTGTTTCGTTTATTAATTCAGATACTCATTGAAGTCCTGTCGTTGGTTGTGTTAACATCGATTTATGCAGTTGCGGTTAGGGTAAGCATTAATTATATTAAACAAGAGAGAGGGTATTATGGTTACACATTTAGATAGTTGTATATATTGTTTGGTAAATGTTTGTAATTGTATTTACTTTTCATTTTAGTTAGTATGCAAAATAATTAAGTCAATTTACTACACGTTCATGCAAAACAACAGCAATATTAGTAAATAATTTACAATTTGCACATGCACAACTACGCAATGTTTATACATACTATGGATGACTACAAAATTCAATGGCAATATGTCAGCTAGCTAGGACGGAACTAAACTTATTAAAAAAAAAAAGAATTAAACAAGTTTATGGCAAGTTAAATACTGCGTTTAAAGTTATTCAAAAAACATTTGTCACAATTACTTGGTACTTGGTTTTTTTTTGTTGCATTTGTGTATGGTTGCATTAGGCAAGTTTCGGAACTTAAATTGAGGCGCGCATGTGGCATGCAATGATAAAGTTTAAAAAACACAACAAATTTAAATTAAGTAAATGTGTTTCAACTGTGCCCTGGCTTATAAAATATTAAAATATATAAACTTAAAGTTAATAACATAGTGTTTTGTTTGTTTTTACTTTATGCATTTACACAAACACACAAAAACAAAATTATTGTAATAAAAGCTATTGCAGCGAGTAAAAGAACTCTTCTTGCTGTAGGTGTTATATTATATGTATTAACAATATGCATTAAATTAAGCGCATATGTTGTTTAGTTAAGTTTAGTTATTGTAGTTGTAGTTGTAGTAAAGTAGTTAAGGTTCATTTGCAAAATATTAGAGAAAATAAAATAGAAAAGAAATAATTAAGTACAGAACTTTTAAAACTTATACCGTGATATGCATGAGAGATGAGATTTGCTCTTTGCATAGCTTGAAAAATGAAACAAATAGTACTAACGAAAAACCAGCGAGTAAGTAAATATGTAGTATGTAGAACAATTAACAATATCCGGTATGTATTTAGAGAGAGCTAGGCATTACAGATCGTATGTCTCGGGTGTACTGACCTCTTGTAGCAAATCCTGTGAGGCAATGGCTTTTAGCACATTTTTCTTTGATGTCTCCTGGATTTCGCCGCCTATAAGCAGCTCGTCCAATATGAAATAGGCTTTCTCAAAATTGAATATTATATCCAATTCACAGACCTGTGCGCAAAAACAAAACAAACTTTACATAAACGAGTTAAGCGTATTTTAACGCTGTGGACTTACGCTGCCAAAATACTTATCCAGCAATTCCACATAGCGATGTATAATCTCTAGTGTAAGCAGCTCATTATCGTTCTGCTCGATGGCACAGCAGAAATATAAGCTGGCATAGCTGCAAAAGTAAATGTTTAGACTTAGATGGCTATTTTACGAGCAGCTTCTAGCTTACCGCTTGTAGACTATCTTACAGTCCTTCCACTCCAGAAATGAGCACATTTTTGGCTTTCTAGCCAGTATGGTAGTGACCAGCTCCCGTGTAATCTTCTTTTTCACTTTATCAGGATAGGCCATATACCATTTTTGTAAACGCAACTTGCCCTGACGACTGAAGAGCAGCATAAACAGCATCTACATGGAAATATTATAATTATTCAAGTTTACACTTGTTTTCAACATGTGCAATTTTCAGCCCCAAAGACAATTTGGTCAAAATGGTGACTCAAGCATTAACCAGGTCAGCACAGCAGCGCATTAAAAACATGATTAACATGCATTTAAAATTGATTTTCACTCAAATATCTTGCAACTAACCATTATTGCTGTTGCAACTTTGTGCTTTTAATATTTTTAAGCCAAAATTTGCACAAATTTATAATAAAACTTATTTTTTCACAGAAAACACATAGGAAATGTTGCTTCTTCAATAATTGCCATTCGCGTTGTCAGCTGCTAGTTCACAATAGTGCATGCACTCAGCTGTGCGCTTGTAATGTGTGCATGTGCAAGGTGAATGTCTATCAAATTTGTCAGTTTGCAAAAAAATAACGTTGTGGCAGCAGCAGCTCACGAGTTTTTTGCATTTCACAATTAAAGTTTAGTTTACAAACGAATCTTTAACGAGTATGTCGATCAAGCTAAAGGCCAACGTAAATAATCCGCCCATAAGTAAGTGTTTAACAAATAGCTTCCCCTCTTTTTAACCAGCTTGCTGTTTTGTGAGGTTATATCTGCACGCAGTCGGTCTAAATAGTATATACAAATACATATACTAAGTATATGTATCTGTATATTTATTTATATACAACGTAGCTATTTATTGCATCAGTTTTTTTCTTTTTATCAATTGATATTAATTGCGGCTATTTTTATAGGCGGCTTGGCAACTGCACACCTTATCAATGCTTCGGTACCTGTGGACATCATTTGGAGCAAAGAGGAGACTTCTTTACAGTTTCCGGATAATCGTCTGCTTCTGTGCCATTCGAATAATGACGTGCTACGCGCGCTGGCACGTGCCGCTCCGGAATACAAGCTGTACGGTGAAACTGCCATCGAGCGTACACAGATTGATCACTGGCTTTCCTTCTCCTTGACCTGCGAGGATGACATCTCCTGGGCCATGTCCTTTTTGGATAAATCCATTGCGCCAGTCACATATCTGGTCGCCAATAAGCTGACGATTGCTGACTTTGCTTTGTTCAATGAAATGCATTCGCGTTATGAAATTCTGTCTGCCAAGGGCATTCCACAGCATGTTCAGCGTTGGTACAATCTGATTACTGCCCAGCCACTGATACAAAAGGTGCTGCAATCACTGCCTGAAGAAGCGCTCGCCTCCTCGAAGCGTGTTAAGCGCAGCAACAATGCTGAAACCAGAGAATCTACTCCCAAGTCGGGAGAGCGCAAGCAGGAAGGTAAATTTGTAGAACTTCCCGGTGCTGAAATGGGCAAGGTGGTGGTCAGATTTCCACCAGAGGCTTCTGGTTACCTGCACATAGGGCATGCCAAGGCAGCATTATTGAACCAGTACTATGCACTGGCGTTCCAGGGTACTCTAATCATGCGCTTCGATGACACGAATCCGGCCAAAGAGACTGTGGAATTCGAAAATGTTATACTTGGCGACTTGGAGCTGTTACAGATAAAACCGGACGTATTTACACATACCTCAAACTATTTTGATCTTATGTTGGATTATTGTGTACAGTTGCTGAAAGAGAGCAAAGCCTATGTGGATGATACGCCGCCTGAGCAAATGAAATTGGAACGCGAACAGCGCGTTGAATCACCAAACCGCTCAAATTGTAAGTTCCTTGTTTACTTATTCACTAACTCTTGTACTGACTGATGTATTTATATGCTTTTCGCAGCCGTCGATAAGAATCTGTCCTTGTGGCAAGAGATGCTGAATGGTTCGGAGCGTGGTCAGAAGTGTTGTGTTCGCGCCAAGATTGACATGTCTTCGCCCAATGGTTGCATGCGCGATCCTACCATATATCGGTGCAAGAATGAGCCACATCCTCGCACAGGCACTAAATACAAGTGAGTAATCTTAAAATCGATTTTAATGAGTTAAAATAATGATGCATCTATGCGGTGTCTAGGGTCTATCCGACATATGACTTTGCCTGCCCAATTGTTGATGCCATCGAAAATGTGACGCACACACTACGTACCATGGAGTATCACGATCGTGATGATCAGTTTTATTGGTTTATCGATGCACTTAAATTGCGTAAGCCATATATCTGGGAATACAGTCGACTTAATATGACCAATACCGTCTTGTCTAAACGCAAGCTGACTTGGTTCGTGGACTCGGGTCTAGTTGATGGCTGGGATGATCCACGTTTTCCCACTGTGCGTGGCGTTTTGCGTCGTGGCATGACCGTGGAAGGCTTGCGGGAATTCATCATTGCGCAGGGGTCCAGCAAATCTGTAGTCTTTATGAACTGGGATAAAATATGGGCGTTCAATAAGAAGGTCATCGATCCAATTGCGCCACGTTATACGGCATTAGAGCATGGCAATCGTATTATTGTTAATGTGGCTGGAGCCAAGTCGGAAAAGATATCGGTATCTGTGCATCCCAAAGATGAAAGTTTGGGAAAAAAGACGGTAACTCTGGGTCCACGCATCTATATAGATTATGTCGATGCTGAAGCATTAAAGGAGGGCGAAAATGCCACATTCATTAATTGGGGCAACTTGCTTATAAAACGAGTGCATAAGGACAGCAGCGGCAAGATTACTTTAGTGGACGCAGCTCTAAATTTGGACAATAAGGACTTTAAGAAAACATTAAAGTTAACTTGGTTGGCTGTAGAAGATGATGCTTTAGTCTATCCACCCACGTATTGTGTGTACTTTGACAACATCATAAGCAAGCCTGTCCTGGGCAAGGATGAGGACTTTAAGCAATACATTGGCCACAAGACACGCGATGAGGTGCAAATGCTTGGAGATCCTGAGCTCAAGAAGTGTAAAAAGGGTGACATCATTCAGCTGCAACGACGTGGCTTCTTTAAAGTGGACAATGCATATGCTCCGCCCAGTCCCTACACAAATGTTGCCTCACCCATTATTCTGTTCTCCATTCCCGATGGTCATACCAAAGATATGCCCTCATCAGGCTTGAAGATAAATGCTGCCACAGAGGCCAACAAAACGGTGAGTTTTCAAAGGGGATGGCAAAACCTGATACATCAAACTGGTTTATATGGATGTACAATATTTTGTTTAAAAGCAGATATCTGTGCATCCCAATTAAGTAGTTTTTTCATTTATTCGTAAAAACAAGCCCACCATGTGCGTTATGACGTCACGCGATCAGCTGTTTGATAGCAGTGCCCTTACAACGCTTTCACTTACGTCCATTCTTCGCTCTCTTTGGCCCATTGCGGTCGAAGTGACTTGGTGCAAACCAGTTATCTGTTGGCTTCCCTTGCAGACGATTCGTTTTTATATTGTTGAAATCAAAGTCAGACCTTAATACTGCTCATTGTTTGCTGACGTAGTCAAAAGTTGGAAGATTAATGTTTTTATATTTTTACAGACCCCCAATTCAAAAACCGCCAACGCAGCGGATAACAAAGTTGCAGAATTGGACAAGCTGATTAGCCAACAAGGGATTTTGGTGCGTGATCTGAAAACGCAAAAAGCAGCAAAGGAGCAAATCGACGTGCAAGTGAAAAAACTGCTGAGCCTGAAAGCTGATTACAAAGCAGCGAGCGGCAAAGATTGGAAGCCAGGTCAAACGCCAGCTTGCACTACTCCAGCTACTGCTACTACAACTGACGTGACCACAGTCAATGCCAACATAGTTAAGCAAGGCGATTTGGTACGAGATTTGAAGAGCAAGAAGGCAGATAAAGGTGAAATCGAGAGTACTGTCAAGGCGCTGCTGGATCTAAAGGCGCAGTACAAAGCGCTGACTGGACAAGATTGGAAACCTGGTGCAGCACCTGCACCGAGCAGTACGGCCGCTGTTCCTACTACATCAGCCTCTGCCTCTGGAGTTGCAGATGTGCTTGCACAGATTACTGCGCAAGGCGATAAGGTGCGTGAACTTAAAACGGCCAAAGCTGACAAGTCCACTATCGACGCTGCTGTTAAAACGCTGCTCAGTCTTAAGGCCAATTACAAGCAGTTAACTGGCAGTGATTGGAAACCAGGGTCCACAGCGCCTGTTGCCGTTAAGCTAGAAAAATCACCCGATATACCAAATGTCAGCGTCGTAGCTGGTCTGCTGGGCAAGATTACAGAGCAAGGCGATAAGATACGTCAATTGAAAGCGGCAAAGTCGGAAAAGTCATTAATTGATGCTCAGTTGCAAGTGTTGTTTGCACTTAAAACCGATTATAAGAGTCTTACTGGTAAGGAGTGGAAGCCTGGCACGGTTGCACCATCTTTAACACCTGTCGCCACAATAGATTTAACGGCAGATAACTCCAGCAGCGGGATTGCTAGTGTTCTGTCTAAAATACAGGAACAGGGTGATAAAATACGAAAGCTGAAATCGGAAAAGGTGGCAAAGCCAACGATTGACGCAGAGGTAAAGTCACTACTCCAATTTAAAGCGGAGTATAAGCAACTTAGTGGCAAAGACTGGACGCCTGACGCTAAAGTTGAAGTTAAGTCGGAGCCATTAGCAGTTAAGAAGGAGGCTAGCCCTGTGACAATGTCATCACCGGCCAAGGATCAGCTTACGCTGGAGATTAACGCGCAAGGTGAAAAGGTACGAGCTGCAAAGACCAGCAATGCGGCTAAGAATGTGATTGATGAGCAGGTTGCCCAGTTGCTAGCACTCAAAGCCAAATACAAGGAAGTGACAGGCACCGATTTTCCTGTAGCTGGTCGTGGAGGCGGTGCCAGCGCCAAGAAGGCAGCTAAAGAACCACAGAGTCAGAAAGCTGCTAAGACTGTTGCCAAAAAAGAGCCGGCAGCAGTGGCGAAGCCGGAAGCCGGTAGCAATGTGAAGAAGCAAACACGTTTGGGTCTTGAGGCCACTAAGGAAGAGAATTTGCCGGATTGGTACTCGCAAGTGATTACCAAAGGTGAACTAATCGAGTACTATGATGTTTCTGGATGTTACATACTGCGCCATTGGTCCTTCGCCATTTGGAAATTTATCAAAAACTGGTTTGATGCTGAGATCACGCGCATGGGTGTCAAGGAATGCTACTTTCCTATTTTTGTATCCAAGGCGGTGCTAGAAAAAGAGAAAACGCATATTGCAGACTTTGCGCCAGAAGTGGCTTGGGTTACGAAATCTGGGGACTCGGATCTGGCTGAGCCGATTGCTGTGCGTCCCACATCTGAAACAGTCATGTATCCTGCCTACGCAAAGTGGATACAATCGTACAGAGACTTGCCAATCAAGCTAAACCAATGGAACAATGTTGTGGTGCGTATTGGAGTTATAACATAATCTTTATGTGGTTGTTAAATTCATTAATTAATTGCATTGACAGCGTTGGGAGTTCAAGCATCCCCAGCCGTTCTTACGGACACGCGAGTTCCTATGGCAAGAAGGTCACACTGCGTATGCTGGCAAAGCGGAAGCTGACAAAGAAGTGCTTGATATTTTAGACTTGTATTCCAAGGTCTATACAGATCTGTTGGCTATCCCCGTTGTCAAAGGTCGCAAGACCGAGAAGGAGAAATTTGCGGGCGGTGATTATACCACCACTGTTGAAGCTTTCATTTCGGCCTCAGGTCGTGCCATTCAGGGCGCAACAAGTCATCACTTGGGCCAGAACTTTTCGAAAATGTTTGAAATTGTCTACGAAGATCCAGAAACACAGCAGAAGCAGTATGTCTACCAAAACTCTTGGGGCATAACAACGAGAACTATTGGCGTCATGATAATGGTGCATGCGGACAACCAGGGCCTGGTTTTACCGCCTAATGTAGCCAGTATACAAGCCATTGTTGTGCCTTGTGGCATTACGGTCAACACAAGCGATGAGGAGCGCGGCAAGCTGCTAGATGCTTGTAAGGAGGTTGAGAAAAAACTGATTGGTGCTGAAGTGCGCTGCGAAGGTGACTATCGTGACAACTACTCGCCTGGCTGGAAGTTTAATCATTGGGAACTAAAGGGCGTGCCCATACGCATTGAGGTTGGTCCCAAGGATCTGAAGGCACAACAAATTGTGGCCGTGCGTCGCGATACTGGTGAAAAACTGACTTTAGCGCTGGCAGATGCTGAAAAGAAGATACCCGCGCTTTTAAAAACCATACATGAGAGCATGCTGGCCAAGGCACAACAGGATTTGAACTCGCACATTAAACAGGTCAAAAGCTGGAATGATTTTTGCGCAATCCTCGAACAGAAGAACCTCTTGCTAGCACCCTTCTGCGGAGAGACTCCTTGCGAAGATAAAATCAAAGCGGACAGCGCACTTGGTGAGGAGGCCGAGCCTGGTGCACCGGCCATGGGTGCCAAGTCTCTGTGCATACCTTTTGAACAGCCAGCAGCAATTACTGCCTCCGATAAGTGCATACATCCCGGTTGCCACAACAAGCCCAAGTTCTATACGCTCTTTGGACGCAGCTACTGAGCTGTGACAATATTCACCTGAAATGACTTTGGAAAACATTTGCATAATTTAATTTCTTTTTAAAAATGTTTTGAAATACTCCCCGTTGAATTTAAAATAAACTTTCATTTAATTCACAATTTGAAATAACTTGAATTCTGTGGCAAAGGCGACAACCCTTGCAAGCTAGACATACCGTCACATTTGCCATTCAAACTAGTGCGTTGATTTTGGGCTGTTCACACAGTAAGAAGAAGCAAAAGCAGCGCGAGTTTTTTTGTGAATGCTAGCAGACGCCACAAAACTGGTCCGCAAAACAAATTAATATTTCACGGAAATCGCATTTCGTTAACTAATTAATAATGGGTAAAGAAAAAGCTGGCAAAGCCTTTAATATTGGTGATCTTGTGTTCGCCAAGGTAAAGGGTTATCCAGCATGGCCTGCGAAAATAACTAAATACAACAACAAGAAGTATAATGTTTACTTCTACGGAACCGGAGAGACCGCCAATATAAAAGTAGAGGATCTCTTCACTTATCAGGACAACAAGGAAAAGTTTGCAACTGACAAGAACATGAAACGCGCCAAATTCAATGAAGCAATTGATCAAATTGAAAGTGCATTGCGTGGTGAAGACTCGGCGCCAATCGATTTGCCGCATGCTGAAGAGAGCAGCAACATCGGCGTAGTTATCGAAACTGCAGTAGTGCAGCAGGCAAGCCTAGAGCAAAGCGCAGCTCAAGAAGAGGACACTCCGATACCGCGTCCGACCATAAAAAAACCGACGGCTACGCCGGCCGTACCAACAGTCGCAGGCGCAGCAGTGACGCCCAAAGCGATGGGTAGTGAACCGAAGAGTCGTAGCGGACGCAAGATAAAGCCGCCGCGCCATGTTGATGGTGATACAGATGATTTGGAAACGGAAAATGTCGATACGCCGCCACCACAAAAAAAGCGTGTACCACCTGAAGGCATTGGCGCCGCCGTAACTAGTAGTGCCAATTCCAAAAGGTCGATGAAAAAGACAAAGCCCATAGCAACAGTGACGCCTTTGCTAAAACGCGCGCGCCAGGTATATACAGTCCATGATTAACTTTAATCAATTGTTTTAATATGCAATCTCTATACCCTACCACCACAGATCATACATAATGACCTTCTTATGGTATACATGCCCACAGCCAGATGTTTGGGAATTAAAATGTATTACGACATGCCTGAAAGCTTCGAGAGTGCGGCAGCCGAACAAGCCTGGAAGAATCATGCACGCAATGAAGCTATCGAGTTGAAATTAAAGCTTGAGACGGGACAAGTCGATCCAGATTCAATGCCGGAGCGAATTATTGTTGAGCCCGTGCGTAATGAAATACCCAAACAAGAGGCCGTACGCTTTATAGAGGAGCTTATTGAACAAGAGGATGCTTTGTTTATGGAGCGTGATTTTATACAACTTTCCCAGCAGTTACGTGAATGCTTGGGTCTGCGTCGCGCCAATGTTGGCAAGTGTTTGGAAATACTCGAGCAATTTAAAGAGATTGAGCTAAACAAGTTAATGCTGCTGCGCAATCCCGAGTGTGTAGACATAATGCGACGCCTGCGACGCTATGTGGGCAACTTGGAGGTATGGAAAATGGATGTTTCCGATGAGGTGGAGTTCAAGGAGAAAGCGCAAATTATACGTAAAGTCTCAACCGCCATTTATGATGGCTTCAAAGCACTATTCAATCCCGAGCCCGAGGAAAACTTTTGGGTTGAATTCTGCGAAAAGGTGCGAATTTACAAAGACTATACAAAAAATATTAATGATACGCTGCGCATTTCGATGAACGAACGCGGCTATAACAATCTGGTAGAGGCCAAGCAGACGGTAGCCAACGATGACGGTATGCAGCAGTAATATGCACAATATGTAGAATTAAAAAAAATCATTGATCACTAGCCTGTGCTCTTAGTTCCACATATAATAAGGTTAGTACAATTCGGTACAATGCAAATCTTTGCTCCGTCTGTTAACCAAGTTTTTCTTATCTTGCAGTTACTCTTAAGTGCTACAATATGAATAAATCAAACCCTCATTCTCTTTTTGACCATCAATGGATTGCTGTTACATTTTTTTTTGTGCAGATCTTGAAACTGCAATTTTGTTATTATTGTAGTTTTAGTTTAAACTAAATGTAATACGTACCACTTTCTTTCTTTAAATATTTAGCAACACTTTAAAATTTTTTGGTTGCTCTATTTGTTTAAGACAAGATATATTATAACCATAAGTTGACTTACCACCTATGTATCAAAGCTGCAGCAAACTTACATTAATATAAATGCTATAAGATGTACAACAGTTGTACTCTAGAATTTATTTTAAATTAAAGTATCTTAAAACTTAATGGGTTTTTTGTTTAATCGTTGCTCACGAAGATACGCTAAACGTGCTGCTCGTCCTCCTTCTGTTTCAGTTGCATTGCGTTTGGCCACATAACGACGTTGCCCTTCACGATTTTGCGCTCGGCGCGTCTTAAGATCCTCCAGCGTCTGGTATTCTTTATGTAGCTTATGCCTAAGTGCTCTTTTAGCGCTTTCGCTTTGCATAAAGGCTGTGGGGTTCGATGACTTGCTGCGCTGACGGCTTTCCTTTGTTTGCTGCGCGCGTTTCTTGCGTCGCTCGTCCAATTGGGCATCGGTAAGCTTCAAGGTTGCTACCATGCGGAATTTCATGCGACGTATTCTCTGGCGTAGTTGTTCAGTAATCGGATAGAGCGATGATTTGGATTCGTCATTTGAAAGATGTTTATTTGTGCTATCAAAATGCATTTCCACCTCATTGTTTGGAATGGTCGCTATGGGTTCAGGTTGAGTAGATTCTATGTAGTCAAGCCTTGATTCGGGCTCCTGTTTAACGATGATAGAATACCCATCATGATGCTGCTTTTTGACATTGGCATTTCGATTTTCAAGCGGATCAGCTTCCTGCTGATCATTTGTGGCATTATTGCTCAATATTTCTATGTCTACTAAAGGATCTACCGGCATCTGTATCTCTGTTGTGTTAGGCATCCCAATTTTTTGTTTTCGCTTTGTCTGCATTTTAGAAATACTCACCTTCCCAGTCGTAACGTTGGCTTCTGTAGTTTTAAAACTATTTATATTTGTGTTTTTTCCGCCGCGGCGGACTTGGGGTTTCCGCATAGCCATTTAATTTTTTGTTTTCGTTATTAAGAACATCAGTGTAACCCCATATTCAAAATTAAGCCAAAAAAGTGTTACCAAGTCACAAAAAACGCTCTATATCAGCTGTTTGATTTCAAATTTGGAATATGCGCAATTGTTTCAGTAAATTAGAAACTTAAGTTTATTTGATTTCAAATTAAAAATATGCCCACATATTTTCAGCAAATAAAATGTAAATGATGTTCGTCTCCTATGGCCTATGGATTGTCTTCTTAACGTTGATTTTAGTCCAAGCAAATTGTTAACTAACTTAGTAACTTAAGGTTATTTATTAAAAAAAAATTAGCAAAATGCACAAAACTTCTTATTAATGTGCAAATAGATAAGTTCACATTCCAGTTTCATTAAAGCAACAAAAATAATTAAAAGGTAATCCATGTTTATTCCTTTGGATCGCCTATGCCTTCCGGCAGCACAGCAAAGATGGCTTCCGATTCAGGCAGACAAGGCGAGTCATAAATCTTGCATATTCTTGTGTTGCCTTTGCCTTTACGCAAATACAAGCGTGTTGTGGAAGCATGCGCTAAAATATGACCACCAATTGGTTTTTTTGCATCTGCAGCGAACACAGCAGGCCCACCATCAACTTGTGCCATTACTTGGTTTGTAATGACTACAGCTACGCCAAATTCATCGGCTAGTCGCTGCAGCATACGCAAAAAAAGGCCTAAATGGTTTTGACGGGAGGCCAACTCACCGCGTCCAATATAGTCCGTGCGATACAGAGCCATGGCGCTGTCCACTATAACTAAAGCATACCTGCAAAAGTTGTTATTTGGTAATTTGGTATTATAGATTAGCACATTCTATAGAGTACCCACCGAGATTCCACCATCATGCCTGCGGCCATTTGTAGTAACTTTGACTGGTGATCTGTATTGAAGGCGCGTGCCAAAGCCACATTATCCAAAACACTACCTTCCTCCAATTGATAGCGCTGGGCTATAGCAGTCAAGCGATTTGGACGAAATGTGCCCTCTGTGTCTATGTACAAGCATTTGCCTTCCCCTCCATTGCGGCTGATGGGCAATTGGCAGGTTACGGCCAAGGTATGGCAGATTTGCGTTTTGCCAGACCTAAATTCGCCAAAAATTTCGGTAATGGAGCCTGTTTCAATGCCGCCGCCCAGCAGCTTGTCCAACTCTGTTGAGCCTGTCGTCAGCATGACCACTTCGGAGCGCATCTGATGAAACGTGCGAGCACTGGTGAAACCCATAGGCACCAGCTTGGCTGCCTCCGCAATAATAATATCCACTTTAACTTCACCAAGACCTTTGATGGCCATCAATTGTTTACGTGGTGAGAATGCCACAGACTCGACTGTGTGAAAGCTGGCCTGTTGCAGCAATTTTATGTCCTTAGGCGTAATTTTATCATTTTGTTGCTAAAAAGGTTATAGCGTTATTTTGTTTGTTAATTAGTTTAAATTAAATTACGCAAACCTACCACCAACTTCGATACATCTAATGGTCCGCCCTCGTCCTCATCATCGCTTATCATGGCAGTTGTACCTGTTGCGCCAGACTCATTTTGTTGCTTTTGTGCAGCACGTTGTCTTTGATCCATTATGCTCAAAAGAGTATGTCAAAATATTATATTTTTTACGGCAAACTATATATTTCACAAAATTATAGTTAAATAAACGCGCGTCGTGTTATATTTTGCGCTATCTGACATTGCCATTCACGTAGGTTTGACGTAAAGTGATTGCCAACTAAAATAAGAAGAAGAAGAGCATAAGCCAGCTGTCAAAAAATTGAGCTGCTTTGAAATTACATAAAAATAAAGGAAAAAAAAAAGGCCGGCATTTACAACGTGTTTGTGACACTTTTGTAAATTATACCCGTGCAGCAGCCGGGAGTTTTGCTTTGAGTTAACTGAAGTATGAGTGCATACCATTACTTCGATGTTAAAATGTAAGTAGAACTGCCGACCGAAGCGGAACACGCGTTTTTGCTGCTCCGTGTGATTTCATCAAAATAACTTTTCTTGCAGAAAACTTCGCGAAGGACAACCAGTTGAGCTCAACCCAAGATTCTTTAAGGGCTGCATTCTAAAATCTTTGGAGACCTTTTTCGGTGAAATTGGTGGCAAGACCAAGTTGGACATTGTCAGATTTAGTGTAGAACAACGACGTGCCGTTTTTCGTGTGCCTGCACAGTTTTCCAGGCGCACACATACTGCTCTTAGCTTAATATCCGATTATCAAAAAGTACCTTGTCATTTTCAAGTGCTTGAAACATCAACGAGCCCCCTGGACTTTGAAAAGGGATATTCTGGCGGCGAAGAAACTGAAGAATACCAATCTTAAATAACTGAAACACACACACAGCTTATCATGTCATACTGCAAGGTCTTTGGTAAAGACAAAGTCATATTTGCGACTAAAGAGGATCATGCCAAGCCCAGTACAGTTGAGCTGCCACCACCGGAACCGCCAACGGGCCTGATCACACGTGAAGGCGACATAAATTGGAGTTGCCCCTGTTTGGGTGGCATGGCTACCGGACCGTGTGGCGTGGAATTTCGTGAAGCATTTTCCTGCTTTCATTACAGTGAAGCTGATCCCAAGGGCTCCGATTGTTATGAAGCATTTCGTACCATGCAAGACTGTTTCCAGCAGTATCCGACGGTTTACAATAAATCAAATGCCGACGACGATGATGACGACCCGCTGAGCGAGGTTATGGGCGCTGACAATGATGCAAACGGTGTGCAGGATGTCGATGAACTGTCCGGTGGTGCTGCAGCTGCGGCAGCAGCCAAAGCAGCAGCTCAAATGTCCAGTTCGGCAGTATCAAAGACCGAGAAATGATTTCTTTTATTGCGTACAAATACAATTCTAATAGTTACATTTAAAAAGTATATAATTAAATAAATAGTAGCACTTGGCGCTTCGTTAAATTCTTGAAATATTGTCGTTTATTTTGATATCGCCGACAGCTGTTATGCCATTCCACAGCACAGCTGACATGCGTATTAATCGATGTGTAGATATCGATATATGGCTGCAGGCGCATCACTAAGTAATAGCAAATAAGCGAGAAACGTAAAAAAATTTGTGTCGAATTGTGTTGTAAACGCATTGTAAAATGCTTGTTTTGTTAATTAATGGCAAATATAAAATGCTAAAACGTGAATTCAACATTAAATCTGTGCAGAATTTCAAAGTGCAATAATTTGTGGCCAGTCCAAGTGCAATAGCAGTCGAGTGCCAGCGATATCAAAACACGCCAACAACCAAATAACCTTGTGGCACTTGCTTTTCATAAAAAAGCGTTCCAAAATAAATAAATGAGCTAAAAAATAAAGTAGAAAGTTCAATCTCCAACAGCCGCCAGTGTAGTGAGTGTTGTGTGTATTGCTTTCGAAGTTGTGAAACAGCAAACACATATAAAAGCAAGAAAAAAAAATAAGTCCAGCAGGAACAACTGCAACAAAGTTGATTAAATAATACTACAAATTGTGTTTATAACTGCTGGAAGAAGAAGAAGCAGCAACAGAAGCAGCAGCAGCATAAAAGTTTAACAATTTAAAAGGCATTTTAAGTGTGAAACGTAACATAGCGAAGTGTTTGTGTGCTCACTCACACATGCAACAATAATACGCATAAACACCAATACATTTACGCAGTTATTTAAGCGTGTGTGTGTGAGTGTTTCGTTTGCTGCAGACAAACAGCGTCACAAAGCGAATTTCGAAAAAATAAAGTGAAAATAACAAACACAGAGTCTCAAAACGCGTATCTTTTGAAAAATTATATCCCAAATAAAATATATTTCTATACAAATCAATTGTAGTGCAATAAATCAAGTTTAATAAAACAATCTCCAGCAATCAAAGCGACAAATTTGAATGCTGCTAAAAGTCCATTATTCTAAAGAGAATGGTTTCGTTAATTGATACAATCGACGCGGCAGCGGAGGCGCAGAAGCAACGTGCCGCCGCTGCCGCCGCAGCTGTTGCATCCAACAATGCCAACGTTGACAGCGCTGCTTCCACCGCTGGAGTCGTCAAGACTACGGGTGTAGCTTTGACCGCCAACGGCAAGCCAAAGGAGAAACGAAGGTGAGAGTCCATGCGCATACATATTTACACTAGTGTGACCCACAATGGAATTGCTGTTTATGCCAGAACCCGGCGTTAACCCTTGTATACCCTTTTCCGCCTCACGTGATCTTGCGGATCAGTTGTTGTTTTGCTATTGCATAAGCATTTTGTTTGACGTTTCTCTCTGTATTCGCTTTCATTGCTGCTTTCACCTAGGTTTTGTCTAAAAGGACGCACGGTGGGGGTTGAAGCTAAGCCGTTTTGTTTTTCGTTCAAAATATCTTTACTATGACGCATTGTTCCGGGGCCATCTATGTGAAATTCATTTTGCATGATGACCCTGTCTGACCCTAAATACACAATTAGGTTTATAGTCCAATGAGAAATCTATTCAGCCGGCTTTTTATCTAGTTTTCATGCACTACAACTATAGGGTAGAACAAAACAAGTCAAGGTTGTTGCGAACACAGGATTGCGCCACGTATAGTCCGCCATTATTATAATCTTTCAAATGCAACTTTTGGTGTCGATTTTTGTACGGCGCCTCCGACCTAATATAGATGATATAGCGAGAAATATGTGTTTCCTTGACAACTATTATGCATCCATCGGAAGAGTGTTTCCATACAAAACTGTAGCGCTCGTTTTGCCGAATAAGCAGTACAAATCCACTGCTTGAAGCAGGGATTATTATTTTTAAAAAGTATAAAGCGTAATAACGATTATTCCATATTATAATTATTGTTTTCTTACAACTTTGTAAGACATAATCCCTTTGGAAAAATTTGATTTTAATTCCTGTTTTCATATTTTTGCATAGAATAGTGTGGTCCAATACTGGGTTAGGTATACCCATATCTTAAAAAAAACTTTGCACCAAAAACATTAAATTTTTTTGACCGATCGGTCCTATGGAGGCTACATGATATAGTCAAATGATTTTCATCAAATTTGGTATTATTTACTCCAAACTGCTTTAGGATCATAAGGTTTGTACAAAATTCTTCCAATAGTTCCTATTTCTAGATAGAGCTCTTAATTCGCTAAATAAAATAATAATTAAATATTGTTTAGGTAACTTTGCGGGGTCTCCGCAGACTCCTTATGTATGTTACATATATTTTAATATACCCCTTGTACCAAAGGTACAGGGTATAAAAATGTAATATGTATTATGTAGTCCTAAGTACTCATTTCATCATCCCTTTAATCAACTAAACATTTCCGTATTGTCAAATAAAAAGGTATTTGCGATTATATAATTGTAATTCTCTATAGTATCTTTTCTTATCAGCTTTTTGTTTATGTATTACACATATCGAACGCAAGAGACAAAGAAATTCTTTTCAGTTTTAATTTGTTTACCATTGTCTTGAATTTCATAATTATTAGAAGAAATCTGAACTTATACATCAATCAAGTTTTGGCGTTCAAATTATTCATAATTGTAAAACTTTGAGATTAGAGCATACTCGAGGAAACGGCAAAGTAGAAAACAATTATAAAAGAGAATGAAACGAACCAGAACTTGCCTTAAAAAATGAGCGCCAAAATTGATAGAAAGAGGGAAACTTCCATATCTTGGTTACAATTGCAAAGTCAATGTGTCAGCAATTTGAAACATGAATTAGCTTCCGCTCCTCTTTAACGCTTTATGACCTTGAGGCTTAACGAAATTTTATAACTCGTGCTATGAATGAACAGAAAGATAAACTGATACGAATATGTCGATAAAGAGTGAGAGTAAGAAAAAGAGCAACAGGGGCCGGACCTTGAATTGCAAAAAAGTACAGAAATAACCAACAGCTGACTGATAAAATATTTTTTTGAAGCGGTTGCTTTACAGCGACTTTTTATACCCTGTACCTATAGGTACAAAGGGTATACATACTAGATTTGTGCAATGTATGTAACGGACAGAAGGAGGCGTGGCAAACCCCAAGTCCTTTATACCAAAATGCTTATCATAACCTCGGGTAGCGATTGAGCCATGTCCGTCCGTCCGTCCGTATGATCGCCTAGATCTCGGAGACTATAAGAGCTAGAGATACGAAACTTTACCAGCTGGTGCGCATATTTCCTAAGAAGATGAAGTTTGTTGAATCATGTCAATATCTTCCCCCGTTCCCCCGCAGTAGAGTTTCGTGGTTTTTAGCCACACCGTTTAATATTTTCATCTAAAATTTAACAGAGCGATTGAGGTTACATGCATCTATGTGTAAAAAATGAACAAAATCGGACAAATACAACAGAAGTTATAGTCAAAAATGTGCAAATTTCACCTCCCCTTGCCAATAAACTGCGTCAATATTTGACTCTACGCAATTATGGCTACAAGTGACCTAGAATCACAATTTTTTGGTAAGCTCATTCATGTGGCTCTAATGAACAAATCCACATCCAAATTTTATCAATGCGGTCCCCCCACCCCCAGCAATCCATTTACCGTGTTTTCTCCCACACCCCTCAACATACCAACTTGAAACTTACCTCATATACTTTAAATAAATTCTTTGACGTAATATTTGAGTTTCATCAAAATCGGTAAAAATTTAGGGAACTTATATGTATAAATATAGATTTTTCCCAAAAAAAAAAAAAATTCCAATTGGAAAGTTCTTAGAAGGAATATGCAGAAAAAATGTTTTCGAGACAAAAGGTACAGGGTATTCCACTGTCAGGCACCGCCTCGACTGTACCACATTTTTGCTTTAAGGTGTCTACGCAGTATGACAAAACCAAAAAAAATATAGTTTTGTCATTCCGTGCGAAATTTTTTTGCATTATGCCTTTAAGCATGAAATTGATGACCACCAAGCCAACAGGTGGTACTCTAATACGGGAGCTCTGATGTACAAGATTTGCTATAATTTCAAAGCTGGGATAAAGACGGTTTTGTTTATAAAATTAACACGAATTCAAGAGTGATGTAATCTGCAGATGCATCGTATTCACTTTTTTAGTGCTCTGCATCTAAGCCTAACAGGTTTTGTAACTTACCTCTTAGTAGGATGGGATTTTGTAAAATCTTGTGAATTCCACTTGATAATTGGATTTGGCAAAATGCAGTGAAAACATTCGAGTGTTCGAGTTTAAAAAAACCCCGACAGAGTCACCCAAGCCACTTGATAAAATTTTTAAAATTTTTTTTTGAGAGTTATAACAACACTCGCATTAGTCGGCACAGCTGTTTTTTATATTTCCAACTGGTTCAGCTTAGAGACGCGCAGTCTTGCTTTTTACCATTATAATTCCACTATCTTCATATCTTCTTCTACGTCACATTCTTGAAGCATAGGACCGTGCGTTTTGGCGCATTAAAAGGTTATGTTAAAATTTTTAGATTAATAATGTCGAACGCTCATCTAGTAAAAACATATACGGCCGTGCTCCGGAAAACGAATCCGAACATTTTATTTGGATTTGTTTTGAAACCGAATGTGTAGTGCTCCCAATTCCGCCGAATTTTTTATGTGATTTGAAACCGAATGTTTTGTTGCAAGAGGAATTAAAACGAATCGCCAAAATAGGTTTAAAAAAGCACCAATTTCAAAATTTTTTAATATTCTTCGATATTGTTAGACTTTATTGATGCCAACTTAAAGTTATACACTTATTGACAATTATTTTTAATTATTTTTTTTCTGACTCAACCCAAAACACAGCATGCACAGCCAAAATGAATTTTTTTTTCTGTTATCATACACGAACACATGACTGGTTGGTGCGACAGGGTTCCCACGTTACACAAAGAAAATTTCCCTTGTAACAAAAATATCGAATTTGTTTTTAAATTTATTAAAAAACATTGTTGATAAAGTATAAAAAAAGTATACAAGATATAATTAGGTACTAATAAAAAGGTGCAGAGCTGCGGCAACCAAGTCGGCTGTTTTGTATCAAACAAAAATAATTTCGCGCCAATTTTTTCGTTTTCCGGAGCACGGCTATTCAGCCGTTAAAGAATTTGTGACATATGATGGAACTGCTTTAAGTCAGATAAGTTGTCGTGAGTGGATTTAAAAGTTTGAAAACGGTTAGATTGTCGCGAAAGTCAAGAAAGGCAGAGGGAGTCCGAAAGTGTACCAGGTATTGAAAACATTATTGGAAAAAGATTTGTTTCGAACGTAAAAGAAATTAAAGATGGCGTACGTTAAAGTCGGGTGCGGACGACTTTGGGATACCCTGTACACCAATGTATGATATAGTCAACCGATTTTGATCAAATTTGCTACAGTGTAAACTCTAAAAAACTTCTGAATGCCAAATTTGGTTACAATATCTTCACAAACAAACGAAACACAACGAATTTTGTACAAAAAACAAATTTTCGACCGATCGATCCTATGGGAGCTATATGATATAGTCAACCGATTTTGATAAAATTTGGAACAGTGATTGGGAACTCTAAAAAACTTCTTAATGCCAAATGTGGTTACGGTATGTTCACAAATAAACGAAACACAACGAATTTTGTACAAAACACGATTTTTTGACCGATTGGTCCTATGGGAGCTATATGATATAGTCAACCGATTTTGATCAAATTTGGTATAGTGCTTGGGAACTCTAAAAAACTTCTTAATGCCAAATTTGTTTACAATATCTTCACAAACAAACGAAACACAACGAATTTTGTACAAAAAACAAATTTTCGACCGATCGATCCTATGGGAGCTATATGATATAGTCAACCGATTTTGATAAAATTTGGTACAGTGATTGGGAACTCTAAAAAACTTCTTAATGCCAAATGTGGTTACGGTATGTTCACAAATAAACGAAACACAACGAATTTTGTACAAAACACGATTTTTTGACCGATTGGTCCTATGGGAGCTATATGATATAGTCAGCCGATTTTGATCAAATTTGGTTTAGTGCTTGGGAACTCTTAAAAACTTCTTAATGCCAAATTTGCAATTTACAATATCTTCACAAACAAACGAAACACAACGAATTTTGTACAAAAAACAAATTTTCGACCGATCGATCCTATGGGACCTATATGATATAGTCATCCTGATAAAATTTGGTACAGTGCTGGGGGTTTCTAAAAAACTTCCGATTGCCAAATTTGGTTATGATATCTTCATAAGCAAACGAATTATCCATCTAAAACTTTTGCTTTTTTTCGAGGTCCTCTGAAACACCTCTATGGGAGCTATATAATGTAGTCCCGATATCAAAAAAATAAAATAAACTTGTCTCCTATGGATTAATAAGGGATCTTATCTGAAAGTTTGATTGCTTTAGCTCTTACCATCTCTGAGATCTAGGCGTTCATACGGACAGACGGACATGGGTATATCGACTTCTCTAGTCACTCTGATCATACTTTAGGTAACTTTGGGGGGTCTCCGACTTCTCCTTCTGTACGTTACATACATTTTCGGCTTGCACAAACACAATATACCCTTTGTACCATACGGTACAGGGTATAAAAACGGTTAGATTGTCGCAAAAATCAATAAAAGCAGAGGACTCCCTGTATCAAACATAATTGGAAAAAGATTTGTTTCGAACGTAAAAAGAACTTTGACTTACTTACGTTTATTATTTTTAAATTTCACTGGTGATGAAAAATGATTCTAGTACGATAACCCAAAGAAGAGAATATCATATGACCCACCTGGCCATGCTAAAGCGAATATTCCTGAAAAAAGCTTATGCTCTCTATTTCGTGGATTGCGCTTGGTGTCGCTTATTATGAGTTGGTCAAACCGTGCGAACCCATACATAGAAATCGCTACCGAACATAATTAATGGATGGAGCCGACAAAACGGAGCCAGTCCTAATCTTTTGGGAATCACTTGGTGTCCTACCCCAACAGCTGCATTCACTAGACCTTGCCCTTTCCGATTTTCATTTGGTCCGGTCTATGGCAAGTGGTATGTTTAAGCAGCGTTTTACATCATGATAATAGGGTAGATTTGTGGATAACCTCCAAAGAAGAGTTTTTTCGTTGTGGTATCCGAATACAGTAAGGATTTCTTAAATAAAACGTTGCTGGCGAAAACTTATAGAAGATAAAGTAAAAACTACAGGGTGACTGCTAAAAAATACAAGTACCTATTATGTCAGGAACCACTTATAAGGAAGACAAAGGAAAGTCGTTACTATATAGTGGATCTTGTAGAACTTTGTTCTGGTTATAAAGTGATCTTTTCATAACCTTCGTATTATCTACTATAATTAATCGTAGTTTCTAGCTAAATGCATTGTTCTCCAGTAAATTCCTGTGCATCCTTTTTATGGCCCACAAATTGCACTTAAAGTTTATTTATAAACTTGCTTGTTTTTTAATGTATTTTATAAACCTGTTATGTACGATCCACAACGATCCAATCAACTGGGCTCCACTAAGTCAACCAGTTTTTTGTATTGCTTCAGTTATTCAGTTGTTTTTTATCAGTTTGTTTTTGTTTTTGTTTTGTTTGTTTGGCATATACATATGTACAATGTGTTATTATGTATATGCTTTTTTATTTTCATGTATTTTTGGATTTCGTTGCTTTTGTTTTGCAGCTACTATTTTTACTTCCCTCAAGGCATATGACAGACACATAGTTTTACATTTTATAATATTTATTATGCACATAAAATGTGATCTGCATAGAAACAACATATAGTAAGTGGCTTACGTGACTTAAATACATAGATCTTAAGATTTCGTTTAGCTACTGAATAGATTTTCTTATCAAAGAAAATCGCGCTCTACACACAAATACCAAGTTTTTCCTTTCTGTATTTTGAACTGGTTTTTCGGTAATATTTGTTAAGAAAATTTTGTCTTCTTTTTCGTAAGTCACGAGAATTTTAAACAATTTTATAAACTTAATATTAAAAAGTTGTAGCATATAAACAAATCAATATTTGCATAGTTGGCTGTTGAGATATTTAGAGTGATAGATCGATTCAGAACCACAATAAGGGCGTTAAATAAAGCCAGCACGAAAACAAAAAATACCAAAATAAACAAATAAAAGCAATACGAAAAAAGCTAACTTCTAGACGACAACGTCTGAATACTCTTGCTTAACGCAATTCAGGCAGATCGTGTTGACGACAATTTTACTCAGCGTTGTGCCAGTAAACCCCATACTCCACTTTAAAATCAATCCAACTAATTTCTGGCATAAGAACTAAAAATGATTCTACGAAATGTACTGAGAAATCGAATAATTTTAAAGTTATTTTGTCAAATTTTGAAAAATTTCAAAATTTTAAATGTGGCAAAGAATTTCCAAATCGGTTTTGAGCTTCGCGGGTTCAAATTTCAAATTGTGTTCTCTGTAAAAGCTCAATCGTTATCATATGATATGTCACTCCTTCTACCTGTGACATATGGTACATTGCGCAAATATAGGATATCTTTCACCAAGCGCGTATCCGGGATTTGGTCATAGGGGGGACTTCGCATTGAACTTACCGAGAACAAAATTCTTCAAAATTCATACATGCTTTAAAATTTTTGTGGCTTAGTCTTCAATATAGAGTCAATTATCATGATAGGATTTGTATATTTTGTATTATATCATATGTAATCAACAGTTAACAGCTATTAGAATAAAAAACTTTGAACTTCATTATTAGGGGGGTCCGGACCCATTGGGTAAAAGTTATAAAAAGCGTTTAACTTTAGATACTCTCTGCAAGAGTATAACTATTTTACATAAATTATTTTCAATATCAATGTAGCTAGAGAGAAGAAACACGCACATTATGTAAATATGCATTGTTGTTGTTGTCGATTTTGTTGCTTATTGTTGTTGTCAGCGGCACGCAGCAGCCGCAGTCTGGCTTCGACGTCGCCGTTGACTGCTACGCAGACCCCGACGCTGACGTCGACCTACTTTTTGCGCAATCGAACTATAAAACTGTGAAGACGGAGGCCAATCTGGCAGAGACTGTTGTACAGTCGCCTCGGGGGCGGTATTTGGGGCGGGACATTGGACGGTGTGTCCCGCATTAATTTCTCTCGTTATTTGCGACACATGTATGTATGTGCATATCTATATACATTTAGTTGCAGTCTTGTGATATATTTTGCCTTATTCTCAAGATTTTAAAAAGTTCGTTGCCTGGCGGAGGTATATATAAATATGTATACATAAATGTATATTAATATGCAGTGGTGTAGATAGGTAGTGGTTGCAGGGTAAGGGCTTCTAAAAAAATAAAAAGTCCTGTTGAAATTTTTTATTTTACTGAAAATCAACCTTTTTTTTTTTTAATAGCCCCGAGCTTATAAACGTTCATTGAAATTTTTAAATTAAAATATTTATTCTTATATGCATTTTATGATGTTTTTCGAATTAGTCATACAAAATATTGCTATTTGTTTCAAATGTCAAAATCAATATTAAATAATGCTTGGTATATAGTTGTTTATCGAAAATTCCGTCTGCCGGGTACATTTGTTTATATGTGTGTATACACGGTCTTTTTTTAAAAGGTTTTGAAATAACACAGTTTAGAAAAAAAAAATTGTACACAATTTCATTCGATTTAGCACTATTAAGAATAGCTTTTTGATTGAAATTTTCGTGAAAAATATTTTTAACAACCTAATTTTTTTTAGAAATTTAGTTAGGAAATTCCCCTTTATAATTTATTTTCATAGTAGCTTAAGGATTTACTTCATGTCTTTTTTTACACGGTTTTTTCTGGAATTGTGCGAAAACTGAATCCGGTGTACACATAAAATATCTCTTATTATGTAAAAAACTATGAAGCGGTCATGTGATCGATCTCCGTCAGAAATAATGTGTGCTTTCGCTTATTCTTTTTCTATATAAATAATGTATATTTTATTTATTTATATTATATTTATTTATATTAAAAAAAGAAAAAAATTTGTTCATTAAAAATTATAAACTTATTAACATTTAATAAAAAGTGTATATAAAAAGTAAATGATGTAAATATTATATAAAAAAATACTTAATATAAAAAATACGTTCAAGAACTTGGTTCTACCAATTTGTTTGTCGTCGTTTTCATCGTCATCATTTATTTTGATGTTTAATGTAACCGTATATAATTAGAAATTTTTTTCCCGCTAGGTGGAAGTGTTTGTCGCTAGATGGCGTAAGCAATCTTGCATATTTGTGTTCACAACATATATTGAAAGTTTATGTTTAATGGAGCAAATTTAATAAAATAGTATAAATTAATTATGCAATAAATACTTGTAAAATAAACCGAAAAATATAAATGATCATTGCATTTGATCTAAGTAAAAGTGTAAAACCGAATAAAGTGTGCGTTAGGAGAAGCTTCTTAATATTCTATAATTTATTTATATTGTAAACAATTTGGTTATAGCTTCTGTTTCTGTATCACACTTTCGCACATATATTTATAGAACTTAAAAAGTTCTCATAAAACCCCTTGCGCGAAAAGCTTTCTACGCCTCTGCTTTCATACATATGTGTATATACGAATTTTAATCATTACATTTTTAATCTGCATTTTGCCGTTTCCTCAATTGCAATTTTATATGAAAGAAAGTAAATTTATTTATTCGCTTATGAAATTATCAAGGCCCCTCAAAACTTTCCAATTATATTTCAAAAAACAAAAAAAAAATATTCCTCACAATCTTATATATAGCTATAATTGTAGTTGTTGTTAATTGTTGTAATGCATTAATTAACTCCGAGTGGCCTCAATTGATTTCCAAGCTTCGTTTGTTCAGTAAACTGTAAACAGTAGCAGTGTTTATTCCTTTTTATTAGGCTATTAAAATAATTATTTGTTTATTGACTAATTAATACGCAAAGTCAAGCAACAATTTCAATAATAATTCGCGGCATTTGATTCAGTAAAGGTGAAATAATTTATATGCCTTAGACTTTTTATACATTTGAACTTTTGCTTAAGAATCATTAAACATTTTCGAATTCTTCAGAGTTGTATATAGTTCTAGAAAGCACGGCGGCAGAAGCTGGCAAAGGTCAACATCAATATCGATATAGTCAAAGGTATAAGGTATACCAAATTTGACCTCAAGTTAATCCTTATCCTTTCATAGCTAAAGTCGCATCTTGTTAATATTTAACTCAGTTCCCTTGTAGAGGGAACTGTAAGTACTATAAGACCTAATCTTTCGAAAAACGTTCTAGATCTTTTGAAAGATTTAAAAACGAATTCGAATAAAACATGCGGATTCGGTTTCCGGAGCACGGCTGATAGTCAGTAATATGCCAACAATTCTTTTCCAATAACCTGCACTAAATTGCTCAAGTCTTAAAATTGGTTTAACCTTTTGTGGGCCCTTGCATTAGCATTGGTATAAATTAATCAGGATCGTACGAAAGCTTCAAGAGATTTAGTCTATTATGTGCCAAGAGGGCCAATGAGACTAACTGCTGGTACACTGCCCTAGATAGTGCCTTCCGATCTGTCGAGAGAAAAGTAGGGGATTGGTGGTGACTATGGATGTTCCCTAAGCGCACTTCTTTTCGAAAATAAATGTGCGTGGTAAAGTCATGAAAAAACTTTAGCTTCTGAAAAATTTCCAGCTCTCATAGCTCTATTGGTTTCCAGGAGGCAGAGAGTTAAAAGAAGAAATGAACAAACGGCCATAAAGACATATAGACAAAATCGACAGCAAACATACTATTACAGGAAGTTTGATCATCACGGGTGTATTGACTGTATGCCTGAAGGAAGGGTTTTGAGTGTATACATTATAGACCCCAATGGGACACCCATTATTACTGTTTCGCAATATCGTTCATAACTTAGTATCTCATTTCACTTTCAGCGCATATTTGCTTACGAAACTTTGTAAATATTTAACTGCAATTACGTTAACTGTAGATTAGAATTCTTATCTCATTTTTGGATCCGGCATAAAAAAGCCGTTAGTAGCCAGCGCAAGTTCCTTTCTGGCTTTGGCTCCAGTAAGCCAAGTCGTCAAGCAATCAGTCAGTTGTCTAAGCAACTAAAAATGTTCAGCCTTGGATATTAAGTAAATTTTTAACCATTTAATTTATACTTAAATACATATTATTTTTTGTTATGGAAACTACTGCAATTTGTGACTAATTTTTGGTTCTGCGTATGTAAATATTTGTATCGAAGTCCTTCAAATATTAGTATGGTGTGTGTGTGTGTATGTGAGTGTGTTGATCGTTGACATTTTTATGATGTGTCTTTTCTAGCCCTTAGAATTTTTGAGAATCTGTTGCTCTGTGAAAAAAGTACAAATTTTTGCTTTCGACTTGTGCAGTGATTCCGAAAGCTTGGAAGCGGACTCCAAATTAAGATATTTCCCAAACTGGATTTGGATTCCGATTTATTAAAACAACTGCACTGACTACTACTAGTTTGCAAATATCCACAGCAGGTGTGGGAGAATTAGACAAGAGTTACTTATATGATAATGCTACGTTGTTAGAGTCTGCGTATGAAAATCGGAATCGGATTCGGGCGTGATAAATACTTTAAGGCCATTGCTTACTTTCCTTTGAATTAGGGTATCGCCATTAAATTGAGCTATAATCGATTAGGAGAAGTAATTTTTCACTTGATCCCCACGCTAGATTTGTTCAATAGTTCAATAAGTGAAGCTGACGTCCAGCTAGAAATGTATAAGTTTTTCCAGTATTATTACGTTTTGGAGGATTTCAAAAGTAGTTCGAGCTTTGTTTGGAGGACACCAGCCTGAGCTGGAAACCATGAAACTGGAATCCAATTCAACTTAGAATGTTCTGTTTTCGAGCTGTTGGCAACCATCTCTAATGCAGTCATCACCGACGGTCGATCTTCTGCTCTTGTAAATAAGTGGCTTCCGCATTTGTCTACAAGTGCGAGAGTCACTATTTGAATTTTGCTATTGTCCATGAATATTAAAGTATCTTTACCCCCGATTGAGCTATCACCAAAACATGGTTCGACTCATTTTCTTCAGCGTGTGAAAACAAAAGAAATCATTGGGCGCTAAATCAGGACTGTACGGCGGTTGGGCCATCAATGCGATGTTTTCAGGGCTCTTTCACACATCGACTCGCGTTATCGTTATGAAGGTTGTGTCATCTTTTGCGGTTCATTGTCCTTATTTCACTAGACGCGTCTGGCAAGAAATAGTTGTATACGTTGCTCCAGTGTTATAGTCACGACATGAGTGGTTAATCCAAAAACACAAAATTTGTTGTATTTGGTTTGTCTTGGAAGACCCATACTGTCGATTGTTGTTTGTTGGTTTTTTTTAAGATCTTATAAATATCTTTTAAACCACAGCAATTGCATTGCTTCAAATGTTCTTTGCACCAATCGACATGAGTCTTGTTCTTCTTCAAGCAAATCTTTTTGGCGCCTAAAATGTTATGCAATATGGAATGTACGATGGGAGAAGTAATGCCCAGGGATGCCTTAATCTTACTTACATGACGATCTTGCTTTATCGTTACGTCCACGGCATCGATGATTTCTGTGAATACAAATCATTTTTATCTTAACTGTGGCGTAATCACTAAAAATTGAATAAAGTTGATTGCTGCGCTTTTATCGAGATAGTCCACGCCGAATGTCGTAATAAATCATGGTACGAAAACGTCCACGGTTCAGTTTCTTAGACAATATTTGCAAAACACTTCAAAAAATATAAGAAGTAAACCTCATGCGATCGAGGACTCAATTGGCCAGGCGATTAACCGACAGCTGCGCATAAAACAGGAGTTCCTCTGTTGAAGACAGGTTACAAGCAAAAAGTTTCTCTCAAAGAGACTATAATTCCCATGGTACCAATGCAAACTAGATATTTTAATATGTGCCTTTTGTTGACCACGCTAGGGTTTGATTTTATCACTCTGGAGATTATTTCATGTTTAAGAAACTATTTTCTACCAAACAGCTTGTAGCAGAAGAAAAACAAACATATGTGAGATTGAGTTTGAGAAAAAGAGTTCCGGGAGATCTCTGAGCTTGGCCTGATTAATAAGCCATGGTTACATAGGTTACGTTTGATTTCATCACTGTGATTAAAGTCCAAAAGATCATTTCAAAAGAGAAATGTCATATTCCTACCAAACAGTTTCTTGCAAACGAAAAACGATCATGTTTTAATATTGACTTCCTGTAGGAGAGAAGATGGATCTCTGAGCCATGGCCGCGTAGATGAGGTTTGATTTTATCACAAGCTAATTTTAGTAGGGGAACACCATGTTCTGCTAAAAGAGAAACGCCTTATTATTGTCACTGTTAATATGAGTTGCAGTATGAGAGAGGGAAGTTCCGACAGAGCTCTGAGGTGATCAATGGTGTCAGTAGTATGCCATAGATGAGGATCGATTTTATCACTGTGGTAAAAACCGAAAAAATTATTTAGTACACAATAACCATGTTGCCACCAAACAGTTTGTTGCGGAGAGAAACGCTCTTGTTGTTTTGTGTAAATTGAATTCTAGTTTGAGAGTGAAAGTTCCGATATATCTCTGAGCTTTGCGTCCGTACTATGCTTCACCTATGTGGTCTCGTTCGATTTAATGACTGTTGTAACTACAGCGCAAAAGATCATTTCGACATAGAAACACCAATTTCCAATTAAACAGCGACTCTCTCGCTGACATCTGACGTCACAAGTATTTCGTTCATCGTTCACAACTTATAAAGCACGCCTTTGGAGTGAACTGCCCATTTCTATCCTTTTCACAATTTTATCTCACGCACAAAAGTATGCAGTACTTAATTGTCGACGTCGAGTAGCTCGACTACCGAGAAAAGAAAGAAAACAGACAAGTTTATATACTACATAACTTTTGTGTGTTTTATATTAAATTATTTTGTTTCTTTTTATTATTGTACCCTGTCACTTGGTCTTATCTTGCTTCGCGCACGACAAGTCGTCGTTGGCAGGCCTAGACAATCTTATGAATAAGTTAGTCGTCCGGGCCCGAACCGGAGTCTAGCTAACCATTGACGAAGAGGTAATGAGAATGGGGTAGGCCAACAACTGGGTGGAGCGGGTGCAATGAAGTTGTTTTTATTTTTATCGCACTGTTGTTGTTGTATACAAGCGTTATCTTATCAGTGGGCTGTACTTTTGTTGATAGTGACTGATAACAAGAAGTAATGAGCCAGAGACTGATGTTAATGTCTACTGTAGTAGAGCTCTTTCATATGGGCTTTTGGCTCTTTTTGCTCACTCTAACAGCCCTTTTTGTTGTTGTTTGGGGGATTTGTGGTTTCCAGAGTGTGTGTGTGTGTGTGTGTGTGTGTGCTTTGTGGTATCAGCGATTTACTTTTAGCCATTTTAGTTGCCGCCACCAAAAGCGTATAAATATTAATTTGGAAATTATGAAACTTTTCGCTCATTTGCAATTTGAATTTTGTACGTCGTGTTCCTTAACGCATCGAGCTCCATATTAAACGCGTGTGCAAACCCCTTGTGTTCGTATGCTCCACCTTAATGGGCGGCAGCAAATCCAAAAGCAATGTACAATTCTTGCCCCGCCTGGGAAAATTGCAATTTTTCCTATGGCGAAACTTCCTTTTACGATGACGATACGAATTTCTCTAGCTATGAACCGGAACTTAAGTCACAACAACAACAACAACAGCTAAATAACAAAAACAACAATGCTTTATATGCACCATGTCTACTCAATGAACCCACCGTGAATTTTAATAATGTCGGTTTCTATAATGTATCGGTACCGCCTAGTGTCCCAGAACAAACGCCGCGTTTTGTGAACCCTAATGACGAAGTGACGAGTCTGGTGCGTTATCATCCTTATCATCGTCAGGGTTTTCCCTATGCACAGAGCGCACCAACTCCGCCCATGCCCTACTATCAGCAAAGACCAAATCTGCTAAACGAAACAGCTCCCTGTCGCGGTAATCAACCCTGGAGCTATGCCTATTGCTATGGCTATGCGCCCAACAATCCCGAACCCTGTCAGTATACGCAATTTGTGGATATCGAAGACTTTATGTAAGTTTTGAGATAATTACATAGACTTTTGTATATGGAATGCGTGATTTTATGTGCTTTCTAAAATTATTTTCGTTGCGTCTTGAAATGGCGCTTATCTCACAACAAAGTAGTTCAAGCAAGTAGCGACTCTACAGTCTTATCTGAACATGTGTCCATTTCTACTAATATGTGCTTAGACTACTATAATAATATTCAATTTTTCCTCATATTTGCTTTTGTTTTTGTGATTTTCAAGTGGGTAGGGGGAACCGATTAGTCACTTGGATCCAGAAGGCTTTTTTCAGATTTAAAAAACATTTTCAACAAAATCGAACGTGACTCATATAGTCTCATTTTTTGTCTATATTTGAAAGTTTGGCAAATTTAAATAATACACTATCTTTTTTTTAATATATGCTATAAGATATAAGATATAATATATAAGATAAGAAAAATAGCAATATTTTAAGTTTTTATTATGGTTTTTATACCCTGTTTCAATCGCGCATTGACCCGAAAGTGCATTTTTTATACGCCATTTTAAGAAAACTATTGGCAACTACTATTTTTCAAACAAAAGTGTCTCAGTTTTTTAAATCGGTATCTTGCCCCGTTCTTCCCTGGGAGAATTTGGTACTTTAAAACCCACCCGCTAAAAATAAACAGTATATTGTAAAAATTGTTTGGATCGAATCAACTTCTTTTTAAACTGCATAAATATTCCACTTTGTTTCATTGAAAAACTAGGGGGCTCCGCCCACTGCGTGCCACCTCCCATCCCTATTTTCTTTATTTCTATAATGTTCATTACGTTGCATGCATGAATGCTATAGTCGGTCCTGCCCGACTTTAAAATACCCTGTACTAACGTATGTATGCCTTATCATAACCAGAGCTTTCTTCTTCTCTGATTCCCAATGCGTAGGAGAAGAATTTATGTGCTGTTTTTTATATTTATAAATTTCAATTTCCTATAATTGAAAAACCATTTATCTATTCTACGTCCTCTTTTATTGATTTTAATTTTTTCTAATTATTTTTCTGTAGCTTAATTTTTAATTTTTTTTTCGTCAAAAAAAATCATGAGTTGTCAAATTAAAAGTTTTTATTTTTTTGACAAAATCCTAAAATGATGTTATAAAGATTGTGTCAAAATTTCAAATCGATCGGATAAAAATTGAATTGGTTCCGAGAAAAACGCGTTTAAAGTTTTAAAACTGGCACGACAGCGCGGCGGGTTGCCATGCGCCAGACGCTTATAGGTGGGGGAAATTTTTTTTTTTAAATCATTTATAATTTTAATCATCTACCAAATTAGCTTAAAAAAAAACGATTTTATGAATCACATCTTACCCCTTAAGATCATATCCAGAGGTCGCTGTCCCTCACTTGGAGTAATAGCTAGTCCTCCTCTTTTGCCTGGACGTGCCTTTCTAACACGTTCGTACTTTTTATTACAGGGTATAACAAGCTAGAACCATTCATTCACAAAACATGCCCTATTCTCCTTTCCACCGTAAGCCTTCCCTTTAATACGAGTAGGGCGTGTTATATTGTAAAAAAAGTTGCTAAAACAAAAAATTATTTGCAATTTTAAGACTAATTTCAAATTTAGTACAATATATGACTGGAATTATACTCTTTTTGTGTAACTTTTTTGGAGGGACGGCTTTATGAAATTCTTATGGTAGGACCAACATTTTTTTTTATTAATATCAATGAAGTTAATATAGGTTTATATAGGCGCACATCTATTAAACACTATTAGGGTGTTCAAATTGTCGTGCATAAATGCATAAAGGCAGAAATGCTCGAGCAACTATGTGAACAACCTTTATAACGAGAAGAAAAGAAATTGCAACATTAATCATCTTTTAAAAGATGGCGTACGTTAAAGTCGGGCGCTAACGACTTTGGGATACCCTGTACCACCACATTGCAATCAAGTCCGATATATTGCTTACAAACTCCAAAAGATATTTCTTTGCCAAGTAAACGAAACACAACGAATTTTGTGCAAAAAACGTTTTTTTGACCGATTGGTTCTATGGGAGCTATATGATATAGTAAACCGATTTTGAAAAAATTTGGTACAGTGATTGATTGGGAACTCTGAAAAACTTTTGAGTACCAAATTTGGTTACGATATCTTCATAAACAAACGAATTAATGGGAGCTATATAATATGTCCCCAATATCCAAAATATAAAATAAACTTGCATCCCCTGACATAATAACGCATCTAATCTGAAAATTTGGTTACTCTAGCTCTTACCATCTCTGAGATCTAGGCGTTCATACAGACAGACGGACAGACGGACATGGGTATATCGACTTCTCTAGTCACCCCGATCATACTTTGGGTAACTTTGGGGGGTCTCCGACGTCTCCTTCTGTATGTTACATACATTTTCGGCTTGCACAAACTTAATATACCCTTTGTACCATACTGTACAGGGTATAAAAATATAAACTTTTGATGTGAACAGCCTTTATAACGAGAAGAAAAGAAATTGCAACATTAATCATCTTTTAAAAAATATAAACTTTTGGTGGTTGTTTACAAATAGCCGTTAAGTCTTCTACCACACAAGAAGCCCTTAATAATACCAAAAACTGTGCATAAAATATGGTCACCCTCCGCCTATTTACACCAATCTTTTGCAAAAGAATGCCTTACTTTGCGTAGTCGAGGGTGGGGCGTTATTGTAAGGTAAATTTATTCGGGCATTTATACCCGACGAAGTGAATACCCCAACTGTTGCTTTATTTTAGTATTTGCAGAAAGAATACATACTTTAAATTTTTAAACTATGCTTCTGATTTTCGCTTTATATCTTTACTACGGTATACGGCTTAAACAGATCGCACGCTTTAGTTGTACATATGTACATACAGGGTGTTTCCCCAAAGTTAGGTTTGGCCGCAGCTCCCATGTAAAGAAATGAGCGGGTGAAAGTTTGGGGAGAATTTTGTTTCCATAAGAGTAACTTACTACTTGTCATAACTGCTCTTTTTGGGGATTGAAGAAAAGAGTGGAAACCACTATAAACAAAATACACAGAATCCTTTAACTACATGCTGGTGAGATAACGAGGATAAATTTTAGTTGGAAATTTCTGTCAAAATTACAAAATTAAAAATTCCTGTAATATAATTTATCACCACGGTATTCTCTGCCTGGCGTAAGAGGTCCCTAAAAGAGAACTAGTCAGATGCAGGCATACTTACCATCACATTGAGCCTGAGGCACATTTTTAACATCTTAAAGATCTTCCAAAGATCAGTGTATGCGATTGGTTACCGGGTCTGGAGACAACCGCCGGTGTAAAAGGAAAGTCCATAACTAACGAATATCCATACGCAAGTGCCAAAAACATCACCTTTTAACATCACCAACGAATGGGTCTCAGCGACGACATGATCAAGGATCGGAATGCCTGCAGACAAACGCTGAGATCGCATACCCACACCTCAGGAGGAGCATAAGTGAATCCGAAAAGAGGTAAACAAGGGTTTGGGAGAAGAAGAAGAAGAAGAAATTTTAGTGTTTAGCAATTCTCCGCCGAAAGCGAGATAGGGGTTGGCGTAAGTCGTAGGCAGAAGTAGAAGCCTCCTATTGTAACATAAACTAAACAATAGAAGAGGTATCGATCTGGTATTGGTATTTTATATACCGCACAGACCATCGGCCGCAATGACGGACTCAAGACGTATGAATGTACTTTTAAACTGACCATTTAAACTGGAATGAAATCTTTTTGGGAATCTTTTTTAGACAACGCTCCAAAAAAATGCGGCAAATGCGATATTCGTTTGCCATTATAGTTCTATGAAGATTTACTGTTTAATTCTCCAAGTAAATACATACTACAATATCGTGAACGATAATATACATAGGTATATAATATATAAACCCGCATAGTATTGAAATGCATTAGCGCGTGCCGCATTGAATCGATTAAATTACAATAACGATCATTAACGACACAATCGATTGACGTTTGTTCGGCAAAACAATGCAGTCTTGAAAATTTCCAAATTGTTCTTTTGAACCCTATAAGCAGCTACGATACCTGCGTATGGTTCTGTACAGACGTAGATACACTTAAATATACGTCAATTTTGTATTTCCTGTTTTCACTATTTCAATCATTACTTACAAATTGTTCATCATTGTTTAATGAATCTATTTTACAACGATTACAATAATTTTAAATGATTTGTAAGCTTTAATCGTAATTATTATTTGCGTTATTATATTTCTCGTTCTTTTGCAATCTTTTGACGAACGATGAATTAAATGAAAGTAAAATAAATCACTTGAAATGTACAAAATGAAATATTAGTGTTAGTACAGGAGCAGAAGTATCCGATTTCAGTTAAGTTTCAACCCGGTTGTTTTTTATATCCTACTTTCATTTTGATACTCTGACTTTGATCATTACTACGCGTTAGCCCAACCTAACTAACTTGAATCAAAATAGAATTTTTATTTTTGATTTCGTAAACTAAAAATATTTGACTAACATATTTTTATAACGATAAGATGCCTATTAAATGATATCACGTTTTGTATTTTTCGGATACACAATATTTTATGTATAAATTATGTAAAAATTCTTTGTTGTTCATGAAATTAATTTTTCATTGATTGAGTTTGCCGAAACTGTGCCAATAATATAAAATAATTAGCTATTAACAAAGGATAGATTGGAAATTTAATAAATTTAAAAAATACGTATATTAGGTAAGGTGGGGCAAACCCGACCTCCTGCTGTTTCTCAAAAACATATTAGTGTTGTCGTGTAGAGCATTAAAAATAACCAAAATGGTACCAAGACAGTTGTCTGTCAGTCTGCATTTAGATGCTCGAACGACAAAAAGTATATTTTTTAAATTTTTTAAATAAAGTGATCGAAAAAAAACGATGGCTTAGTTACTATAAATATAGAGCTATATAGTGCATGTATAGTACTGACTGCAATTTTCGTATATTTTGTTTATACGCGTCGTCATGATAAATAACAAAGTGGGGCAAGTCCGACCTCTAAGTGGTGAGGCCAACCAGACGTCCAGCTGGAACCAAAAACACGCCAGCAAGCTATTTGGACAGCAAGTCAAATAACTTTGATTAATAGCTAAAAAACTAATCAATCCAATCTTCATTTATTGACATTACGATTTTTTTTTAATAAATTCATTCAGTTTTGTAAAACAATAACATGCTCTTTTTATTTATAATTGAAAACCCATTAAATTTAGATCATATCTGTGCTAAATCAGCCAAAAAATAGGCGGTCGGGTTTACCCCAACATTTTTGAAAATGATAAAAGTTGACTTTTTTGAAAAATAGTCATATCTCAAAATTGCGGCAAAATTGCAGATCGCAAAATCCGCCACACTTTTATGCCGATTTTATTTAATTGCACATATAATGAAATTTCTTTTGAATCTTATAAAGCTCTTGGAAATTAACGTAAGTTAAAACTCGCGAACTCTCGTGAACTAGTGCGTTGGTACCGGGTATTTTAGTGTCGGGCAGGTGCGACTTGAGGATTCTCTAATTTTTAAGAATTAACGAAAGTGCAGGGAATGTTTCGAAATGAATATACAACGCCTTACTGGGGTTACAAGTTTGAGGATTTGTAGTGATGTGCAGAGCTCATAACTTATTTTGATTGAATTTATCAAAGCAAAGCAGCGAGCACCTGCCAACCACTTCGATTTTGATGATTTTTTACTTTTTTGACAAGCCATATCTCCTAAACGAAAAGATATCGACGCAAATTTTTTTTCCATGAAAGACAAAATTTTGATTTTGTTAATAGAAGTCGAGAAAAAAGTGGAACACTGCATCATTAAACAATCTTTTTTTGTTCATAACTTCATGTCCTCTAGAGGTCGCCATATTCAATTTAATGTGACGTCATATAGCCTATAACTAGCTGACGATCAAGACTCTTTCAACGATGCTTCATTTGTCAAATTATGGTAAGCAGCTTAGAAGTTCCGAGGGAACAGACGAACATACGTAACATAATGTAATGTCGGGTATAAAGTGAAGATGGCTATGCCAAACGCCCACATAGATAGTATACATTAGGATTTAAGAAATCTTTGTCTATTTGCTCGCACTGGGTTTTTGCGCTGCCGTCTGTTTGTCTGTTGGGTTCAGCACTTTCTGCTCCAGACAATCAGTGGTACCCTCGGCAGGGGGTTATCAAATGAGAGACCACAATTTGCTTATCATTTCTTTAATTTGCCTGTTTTCCCTTTTTTTTTTTTATAGTATTTATTGTTTTATGATCTTGATGTATCCACTTTTGGTTGTATTTTGAGCTTAAGGCAACTGTTTGCATATAGTGCAAATAAAAATTGCATGGAAAGTCGCTTAATATGGAACCACACGTGTCCAGAGCATGGCTAAACAAGCCGCACGCTTACGCCCGGCCTGGTGCTACGTTGCGGCCGGAAATACTTATTTATAAACCTGAAGCGCTTGATGAATATTTAAAACAATCCATCAATTTTTTTTTTTCAAAATACTTAATGCAATTAATTCATTTGTTTAAACGACACATTAGTATTCAATCAATCGGTACCGAGAACACATAGAGTTCGATGTGCAAGCTTTAATTTTATTTATTATAAACAATTTGCGCACACTATAGCCATGGAAACTTTTCGATTTTTTCGATATGATATTAATTATTATGCACAAAAATAAATATATTAAATTCTAAGTATTCACTCTGACAAAACAAGTTGCTGTAGGCCTAAATTTGTTTGTCATCGGGGTCTCTTCTTGATGGACAGACAGTCTTGAAGCGACTTTAGGCCAAAATTGAAAGCAACCGCCTGATTGGATTGCAACATTTTTTTTTTTGTTTCTTTGGGTGGGTTCTATATTGATATGGCGGCATTTTTAATATGTGTATGGTGTGTTTGACATGTAAAGCTTACCCACAGACAATGTCGCCTGTCATGGTACGTCGTCTGACGGCCGTCAGTATTTCTTGAGAGCCAGCAACTGTTGCCGGGCGAAATGTAAGTGGGTTTTTGGGTTATGGCTTTATTGTAAGTTATCGAAACGCTTGAAGCACTTTGATGATTTTTTATTTGGTATTTTTGTACCCAATGCAATATGAGTAAGGGGGTATGTGGCAAAAAAAAAATAATTTTGAAGAAAATGAGTAATCGTCTCCATACTTGGTACAGGGTATAAAAATTCGATTTACGTTTCAAGGATACCACCCCATAATCCTTCGCAGAAAAAAAAAATCCGAACAACACTATATACATATTAATATTCCCGTCGTTCCAGTGTGAAACATACATAGGTGCTGCAATGAATTTTATAAGGTAGCGCAAAAGATGGCGTACGTTAAAGTCGGGCGCGGACGACTTTGGGATACCCTGTACTACTGCTTGTAATAAAATCCAGTAAATTGCTTAAGAACACCAAAAGACATTCGATTGCCAAATTAGATTACGATACCTTCAAAAACAACCAAAAACAGACGAATTAATAACCAAAAATGTTTTTTTGACCGATCGTTCCTATGGGAGGTAGACTATACCATAACCGATTTTGATCAAATTTGCTGCAGTGCTTGGGTACTCTAAAAAACTTCCAAATGCCAAATTTGGTTACAATATCTTCACAAACAAACGAAACACAACGAATTTTGTAGAAAAAAGGTTTTTTTGACCGATTGGTCCTACGGGAGCTATATGATATAGTCAACCGATTTTAATAAAATTTGGTACAGTGCTTGGGAACTCTAAAAAACGAGTGCCAATTTTGGTTACGATATCTTCATAAACAAACGAATTATACATCTAAAACTTTTGGTTTTTTTCGAGGTCCTCTGAAACACCCCTATGGGAGCTATATAATATAACCCCGATATCAAAAAAATAAAATAAACTTGTCTTCTTCTTCTCCCAAACCCTTGTTTACCTCTTTTTGGACTCGCTTATGCTCCTCCTGTCGTCGCTGAGACCCATTCGTTGCTTATGTTTAAAAGGTGAGGTTTTTGGCACTTGTGTATGGATATTTGTTAGTTATGGACTTTCCTTTTACACCGGCGGTTGTCTCCAGACCCGGTAACCAATCGCATACACTGATCTTTGGAAGATCTTTAATCCTATAGATTAATAAGGGATCTTATCTGAAAGTTTGGTTGCTCTAGCTCTTACCATCTCTGAGATCTAGGCGTTCGGACGGACAGACGGACATGGGTATATCGACTTCTCTAGTCACTCTGATCATACTTTAGGTAACTTTGGGGGGTCTCCGACTTCTCCTTCTGTACGTTACATACATTTTCGGCTTGCACAAACACAATATACCCTTTGTACCATACGGTACAGGGTATAAAAAGTACCCCAGAAAACTGGTTCAATTTTTGTATGGTAGCCATATGAAATGGTCCACCTATTTTGATCAAACTTTACATAAATGTTTAATCGAAACCAAAATACAACTGACATAAAGTTGGTCACGATATTTTAAAAAAACAATAAAAAATACCCAAGAGAAATAATTATATGTGCATTCATTTTTTTTTTGTGTATTTCACTTATTAGTAGCCGAATGTTAATTTTGAGTATGCAGATTTTTGGAGACACCCTTTGTGTCCTTTTTTCACAAAACAACCTTCCTTGTTTTTGCCAATTAATGCACCGTTAGGTTAAATCCACGATTGCACTTTTAATTCTCATAGAAAATAATTATACATATGTGCATAGAGAGTTTTCTGCAATCATTTAAAGTATTATATTAAGGAATGTTAATAAGAAATGAAACTTGTATTTTTTTTAAAGCCCATAAAAAAACACTAACACAATAAAATATAATATTAATAAATTAAGTCTTCTTTCAAAAAAAGAATAAAAATAAATGTAATTGAAGCAAATCACATATAATTATTTGTTTCATATCAGTCTACACATTTTTTTGTAGTTTGATTAAAATTGGTGGCATTATTTCAAAAAGCTACCATATACAAATTAAACCTAAGCTCTCTATTTCAGAGAGACCTAGCTGCACATTGCGTAACCTTCTAATTCTTGGATCATGACTTGATCAGGCTATATTATAGTTGAAACGCCCCGACTGTAACTGGCCCTCTGATTTTTGCGAAATTTTGCTTTTAAATCGTTTCCTTGAGTTTTAATAATTTTACAAGTTAGTTTTATTGTTTTTTTTAGCATTCGCTATTTCATTTATTTCGCATATGTGTCTTTTTGTTTTATTTCCCACAGACTTTTAGCGAATTGTGTGTTTACTCTGTCTTTCGTCGTTGTACAATACGTGCAAAAATCGACGTTTTGTTTTTGTAGATTGTATAACCCCGAACTCAATTTTTAAAATGAAATGATTAATCATTTAATGCAGATAATTTTATGAATGTGTGAAATATGTTTTTTTTCTGTTGCATAGTTGTATGCAAAATCTTTTATATTTAACGCGTGATTTTCTTGGCAAGCTATTTGCTATAGTTGTTATTCCCGAGGGGCAGCCGTGGGTCTTAAGAATATTCTATTAAATTTATGGCCAAGCCTCGTGCATAGTCGGCGGGGTTCATTGAACTTGCCAACTATTTTGGGTTTGTCATAAGAAATTTATTGTTAAGATTGTTGCATACTATATAGTGCAAATTGATAATAATTTATATAATTTTTTTTATCCGTACTGACAAAAGGCTTTTTCCATTGACGTTGCAACAACTTGGCTTTGACCCTGTGAATCATTGATTGTTCAGGTGCATTGGGTTCATTAACACTCATAATGCCAACCTCAACATTTTAAGTGTATTAACAAATCAATTTGTTAAAAAATGTAATACAGTCGAGGCGGTGTCTGACAGTGTAATACCCTGCACCTTTTGTCTCGAAAAAAAGTGCATTCCTGCATAGTCCATCTACGAACTTTCCAATTGGAATTTTTTGTTTTTGGTGCAAAACGATATTTATAGCTATTATAAGTTTCGTAAATTTTAACCGATTTTGATGAAAATCGAAAGTTACGTCAAAGAAGTGATGTTAAGGTTTTAGGAAAATTTTCAAGTTGATATGTTGAGGGGTGTGGGAGAAAACAAGGTAAATCGATTGAGGAGGGTGGGGAGCCGCATCGATTAAATTTGGACATTTGTTCATTAAAGCCACATAAATCAGCTTACCAAAATTGGTGATTCTAGGTCACGTGTTACCATAATTACGTAGAATCAAATATTGACGCAGTTTATTACACACAAATGCATGTAACCACAACGCATCGATCTGTTAAGTTTCAGATTAAAATATTTAACGGTGTGGCTAAAAACCGCGAAAATCTACTGCTGGGGAACGGTGAAGATATTGGCATGATTCAACAAACTTCATCTTCTCAGGAAATATGCGCACCAGCTGATAAAGTTTCGTGTCTCTAGCTCTTATAGTCTCCGAGATCTAGGCGTTCATACGGACGGACAGACGGACGGACGGACATGGCTCAATCGCTACCCGAGGTTATGATAAGCATTTTGGTATAAAGGACTTGGGGTCTGCCACGCCTCCTTCTGTCCGTTACATACATTGCACAAATCTAGTATACCCTTTGCACCTATAGGTACAGTGTAAAAAAAATAATTATATAAACTTGTGCTTTCTTAGTATCTATTTAATTACGGGTAGTGTTTTTGGGGTTTTTGCAAATGGTGCCAAGTTTTAGTTGAATCGTATGAGGTGAAATGATTGTAAACAATCTCTATGTCTTTAAGCCTCTAAGCGCACACGTGCTTGACCACAAACTTTCAGACTTTATGCTGAAATTTCGTGGAAATTTGTTTAAAAAAACATGAAACACATTAATCATATCGCCTTATTTAGTATATTTGTTGACGCCAATAGTATGTGCCTAAAATTAAAAGCACATTAATTTTAATTTGGCAGCAACCATAACTAGAATATACTACATACTCTATAAGCAAATTCTCAGCTGCCATGAACTTCGACGTATAGCAAATATTTTGTGTTTTTATTGTTGCTGACCAATTGAAAAATTGCCAGCTTGAATCTTTCCAATTGAATCAAATGAAATCCGCACAATTGAAATGAACGCATTTTAAACGAAATCACTTTCACCCTCAAATCACTGCGGTCGTCGCTATGCAAAAATTGTGAAGAGAATTGCGAGGATCGTATACGAGTGGAGGTGATCTAGGGTTAGGGCACACAAGCAGAGCCATCAAGAGAAGAGTCAGAAAAGGGAGGTATACCCCCGATTGCTACCATGTGCCATGACCACTATCTTAAGTTTTTTACGACTTCCTACAGTAGGAGGCAATGTAAGCAGGTGGCAGGATTAAGTAAATAAATATAAATATTATTGGGGAAAGCTGCACTGCGACCCTTAGGATCTATTGTGCTTCCTTCAAACCCATGAGCTCCTCAGTTAGAAAAAAACGATTCTGGACTGGTACTGAGGGTGCTATTATGACGTGTCAGTTGCAAGATCCGACTTATTTAAAACGAATGTTTTCAAAGAGTCAGCCAATACTGGGTTTGGGGAACCCAGATGGCAGATAAACTGATAGTCTAGAGCTCGGTACTGAACCGAATATTTTTTTTAGCTTCTCTAGTGAGGGGACTCAGTAGTTACAATAAGTTCTAGAGCTGCCAGCGGTAGCATAGCTACTGGTAGGTCCACGCTTGCCGGTAAGGTCTAGAAGGAGTAATGAAGCGAAGAGCGGTTCACAACGTGGCGTTTAAAACCGCCTACACTTTCGATTTTTTTCTGCATTTACTTCCAGTAAACATTTCTGTACCTCTTTACATCTTTGCTCAACAAATCTCATTTTATTAAGTCTGGCAACTTGTACATATTTTTATGCGTGCAGTTTACTACATCTCTATCTCTTTATTGCAGGAACAATGAAAAGCGCAAGGAAAAGTCACGTGATGCCGCACGCAGTCGTCGTTCAAAGGAAACGGAATATTTTACGGAACTGTCCCAGGCTCTGCCGGTAAATCCCGAGGATATCAATCAACTGGACAAGGCCTCGGTAATGCGAATTACAATTGCCTATTTGAAAGTACGCGAAATGTTTAAGTTTGGTGAGTCTTTAGAACGCGCTTTAGTCACAAGTCAATAATTGTTTTTTGTTTTTTTTAGTGCTCAAGAACAAGGACTGCATGAATGAGTTGGACAAGTCCGATACAGACGATGAGTCTATGGTCAAGCCTAAGTTGGAACCCAATGATGAGGACTGGCTGCAGATCATGGATGGATTTTTGCTTATACTCTCCAATGAGGGTGAAATCACGTACGTTTCGGAAAACATTATCAGCTATTTGGGCATCACTAAGGTATGACTATAACTCTAATCTTTGCAATTAACTATTGGCCAGTTTACTCATCTGCCTTAATCTTTTTTAGATTGACACTTTGGGCCAGCAAATTTGGGAGTATACCCATCAGTGTGATCATGCCGAGATCAAAGAGGCGCTCAATCTGAAACGAAATGGTATCGCTGATAAGGTCAAGGATGAGCAAATGCTAGAGGCAGGCGTCAACACCCATCATCGTGATCTTTTCGTGCGTTTAAAGTGCACCTTGACCAGTCGTGGACGCAGCATTAACATTAAGAGCGCCTCCTATAAGGTAGAGCAATTCGGTTTACCAACTAGCTAAGAATATTTGTAGGTTGTATGTCATCCAAATAGTTAGCCAGTTTTCAGTCTTTGCTAGTTTTCAGTATAGGGTTTTTCGATTTAAACGAACTTTGTAACTCTTCAGATTGATTTGGTGTAGGAACTACTATATGAAAAATTTATCGGTGACTTCTTAAGCTTTTTGTTACGTTAATGATTTGAAAGACTTAGGTCGGTCTCAGCAGCGATCTGTTATCACAATTATCTTATTTCAGAGAATTTATTTCTCATATTCAGAAGGTAACGATTTGATTGTAAATCTTTGATTTATAACTAGATCTATCTAAAGCATTTAATACTGAAACTATTTAAGAATCTAGGAAATTATCTCTTCCAAGAACAAACTGAGATCATATGTGGAATTTGTGTATCTCCTTGTTGCTTACGACAAGAACTGTAAAGCTAAGCTATCATTTTTTGGGGCTCAGAACTTTGATTGACAATATCTTCTTAGTACATTGTAAATAATGACGGTAGTACTTCATGTTTAAGAGCATGAAAAGATTGCAATGTAAATCATAAGCTGGTTGATTATGTAACATTCTTAGGAGAAACTTACATTTTTCTTTTTGTATAGTTAAAGATCCAGGTCAACTAAAGGTGGGGCACCTCATGAGGTGTAACAACCAGGGATGTAAATGCCAGTTATCTATATATATTTTTAACTTACAAAAACTAGCTTCGAACGTTTATAGTGTTAGAAACAAAGAGTATCTCCAAACTAGAAATCAATTAGAATTTACTGAGATCGTTTAGACATAATCACACCGGCCTTAAAGAGATTGACCGACATGACTGAAAATTGCCGATAGACAAGGTGATTCGGAACAGGCATAAGTAACTGCATAGCCTACGACCAGCCCTAATCTTTACGTAACAACTAATTTAAAATTTTGTATTAATCTCCTCTATTATATTTGCAGGTCATTCACCTTACCGGACACTTGGTAGTCAATGCCAAGGGCGAACGCGTACTCATTGCCATTGGTCGTCCCATTCCACATCCCTCAAACATTGAGATACCATTGGGCACTAGCACTTTTTTAACCAAGCACTCGCTGGACATGAAGTTTACCTATGTGGATGACAAGTGAGCAGCAACTACATATGACTTCATTCCGAAATTCTCTAAACAAACTGTTGCTTTTTGCTTACAGAATGCTGGGTCTACTTGGCTATACGCCCAACGATCTACTCGACACCTCACTGTTTGTGTGCCAACACGCAGCAGACTCGGAGCAGCTAATGGCCACATTCAAGAGTGGTAAGTGGCGGGGGTGCAACTACAGCTACAGCTACACATTATTCCATGAAATTTGCGTTGTTCATTAGGAATAACTGCAGCCGGCTAACTAATGTTAAACTAATTACTTTAATGTGGCAATCGCGTCCACCTAGTCCAACATGTTGCCATAGTTCCTGCTCTGCTGCTGCTCCTCTAGTTAAGCTTAGTAATAATGATGAGATGATGGCTTTGCTCTCCTGGTTAGCAGGCGTCCGTCCTGTTAATGTCGTTGCACATCAAAACGAAAAAAGTTGTCACTGCCTGCTGCCTTTGCTTATTGCATTTAATTAGTTTTAGCGCGAGATGCTCGTTTTTTCGCTATCGCTAGGGCAACTGCTCTGGAGCGGAGCGAGCAGGAGTCGAGCAGCGTCAGGCGCTCATTGTTGTTAGTTGTTGTCGTTAGCATTGCTTTAATTTCACTTTAGTTGCTAATTAGCTTTTGAAAACTAAATGAATTGGTCAGTCCGAGCGCCACTTCTCCAGTCTAGTCTCTAGTCTGTATTCTCTGGCTCTCTATTTCTCTGCTGTTGGCTACACTGCAAGCAAAACTTTTGCTGTTCATCAAATTGTGTTTATTAGTTTATAAGCCAATTAGTCATGTACATAATTGAATGAGATGTCAGCCATAGAGTGGCATTCACTGTTTTGGTATTTTGGCAGCCGCCTTTCCAACTCAAGCATATTTATCAGCAGTTGCTGGTTCTTTTTTTGGAATTTCTTCTTTGCCTTATCGCTGTTTGTTCCATAGAAATGACAGCCAAACTTCAATTTTTTTTTGATAAACAAACAAAATTCTATGATATAGCTTATACTTATAAAGATATACTATGTGCAGACGGTGTTTTGGCACGTATATTTGTTCAAGTCTGTGTTCCGATTGATAATCTAATTATAGGGCTCAGATTTGTTGGTTTTTCTCTGAAAAAAAGTTAGTTTAAAGAAACGTCTAATTACATAGCAATTGATACCGCTAAATTCAATTCTCGAAATATTTTTTACAATCGGTTTGCCATCAGAGCCATCTTTGATTTTTCCATGACCTCGTATCGCGTGCTGTAACGCGTTCTACGGAGCGATCTCTTGAGTCGACCGTATAGGTAAAAATCGCAGGGAGCAAATCAGGTGAATTCGGTTGTTGTTGTTGGATGGCATTCGTTTCATTTTTAGCCAAAAACACGCACAATCGCAGACGTACTAAATACGGCGTCACTTTTACAAATGTCAAGCTATCAAGCTGAAAATGTCATAGAATGTAAATGAGAGATGTGGCAATTTAAGAAAAAAAAGAGACATCAAATCGGTTGACCGAGAGCGCCACACGGTGATGATTCCGGTAAATTTTTGATCAACGCAGTATGCTGTTGCTTTTCCTTGCAGAATTGGGAATAATACCGAATTCTCTTTTTCTTTTAAAAAAGTGATCATTATTTATAATATAAAAGAAAGATGAAAGATATTTACAACAATTGCTAGATTGGATTAATACCAAACATTAGTTAAATACAAGAGTTTTAGTTGGACAATTTTAATAAATTAACATCTCTCAAACTGAATTCAATTTCAACAGTCATGCATTGTTTTAGGCTCCAACAATATTGATAAATAAAAAATAATTCCTTAATAAATTCACTTTGTTGTAAAAGATGTCTTTGTTATAATCCTCATCTTCGACGTCGTCAGCATATAAACATCTGTAATAAATATTTGTGGTGCAATAGAAAAGTGCAAAGAAAAAAAAAGTATACCAATTTTCGTGTCGAAAAATGAAATATATTTATTCCTTGATACATTGGAGACAACGTATCGCTCCTATTCGAAGCATAGGGTGGAAAAATGGTTCCGTTTTATGAGTGAATTGGCTTTTGCTCTTTGCTTCAGTATTCACCATCGCCCTTACCAGCTTGGGAGGCCCTACTGGCATTGCTCATAGGATCACTATACGTACTGAGCCCCCTCACTACGACAAGATGGCAATCCCCGAGGGGATAAAAGCTATGCATATTTTAGAGTAACTTCTAATACTCGTATTAATCCTTCTCTAGCTGTTCTTAAATGAACTGGGGTATTCGTATCCTGGTTTCGTTTTGCTTTTCTCAAATCTCAAATTTGTTTATTTTAGTTCTTGTTATCTGTAAGACCTAGGTGTTTATATAGACGGACGTCCGGATATCCATTTCTTTTGTCATTCTGACCCATTGAAGGTAACTTTGCGGGCTCTCCGTTGCCTTTCCCTCTATGTTACAAATATATATTATATTATTAAAAATTTAATATAGCCTTTATCATGGTACAAAAATAATAAATATCCGGCAACCATTGCGCTCTAATATAGGAAAATCCTATATCCTATACAGTCGCCAAAAGCTAAATCAAGTAAAATTTACTTTGAAATCAAGTTGGGTAATTTACAATCGTTTTTTAAGGATGCTTCGGATTCTCATAATACTCATAAGGATTCTAGTGTGCCCAGATATGTTAATTGTGTTTGTAGGCATTGCCATTCAAAGTGAAATGAGCTTCTTTGCTGAAGCTGATTTTTTAACAAAATCTTGTCCCATAAAATGGTATTAATCTATTTAAAAAAATTTGTTAAATGTTTAAAAAATCAAAAATGTTTTTTTTTTTATTATGTTAGTTTTAGAAATTGGTTGGCTCAGCAGCTCTAATGGCAGTACAATGCATCCTAAGGGTCACAATGCAGTTTTCCCAACAACTTTCTACTTATTAACCTGGTAGCTATTTAAACTGCAACATCATTCTTAAAGACGCCCAAATGTCTGTGTCACTTAAATACTAATTCCTTCCTTAAAAGAATCTCAACATTTGTTCGCTCCTTCCGTTCTCCCAGACTCTGCTTTTGTCATCGCTTATGGTTTGCTACTTGGCTACGTTGTGCTCTTGTTCACTTGTTTGCTTATTTGTTGCTTTTAATGACTGCGTCATGTCGTCTACATTGACCAAATAATGTTTTTGTGACGCAGACGGGGAACTCGTGGGAGTGAGAGCGAAAAGAGAGGCAGGGTGAGTCTCTTTTGGCTCTTTTGCACTTAAAATTCAAGCGCCGGGCAATAAAATTCTTTTTAGCTTTTGCTGCTGACCATTGTTGGTACATTGTACCCAAAAATGCGAGCGCATCTTGGTTGGTGCTTCGTTAGCCATGGCAAGTGGTTATAGTCCTTTTTGTTGCTGTTGAAAAGGAATTGTCACTGCACTACAATTGGAATTATTATTGGCTGCAATGACGTTGGCTTCTTCTGCTCGTTTTTTTTTTTTTTTTTTTTTCTGGCTGGACACAACTCTAGACACGTTCTGTGCGAAATGACTTTCGGTTTTATGATCCGACATGCATTTGACCAAGGCTCCCAGGCATTGGGGGCTTGGCTTTGCCCCGGCTTATAGGATGTTGCATGTGTCGTCGCTGCAGTTGTTGTTGTTGTTGCAAGTTTGCTTCGCATATCGTTAGCAAAGTTCGCAGCAAGCTGTAAAAATGTCTTCGAAAGTCGTAAAAGTATTTCATACATTTTTGTTTTTATTAAGTTGCTACTGTGCAGTTTTTCTTTGCCTTAACTTGGATGCCACTCGCGGTGGTAACTTCTTTTTATTTGACTTAACTTTACTTTATTCTAGTTACAGTCGAAGCAGAAATTATTCCAACACTTTTGAATTTCGACTTGAAAGCTCTATAAATTTAGTGAGAATATGTATTTATAATTAAGTGAAAAAAGACTGAATTATTTGCATACATTTTATTATTTTTAGGCAACAAGGCTGTCTTTCACTGTCTTTTTAGAATTTTTGGTTTGGTAGAATCTCCTAATATAGATATAATCTTTATCTTTATAATTTATGCTATTTTTATTGATTCCTTGTTATTTGATTTCTTCTCATTGTTTTCCAAGCAAATAACAATGGGACTCAAATCCGAATTAAAATCACTTTTAAGCTCTTAAGTTGGATAAAAATATGAAAAGTCGTTTATAGGCTTTTATAAAAGACAAAGACCTTGTCGAACAAAAAGTTCTTAAAAACTTTTCTATCTAGTGAAATATCATTACAAAAGTTTCCGAAAAAAGTTGGTCATGAAAAAGGGATGTGTTGTATTTTTAAAGTATTTTTCTATACCAAGTATAATTTTTGATAAATTTATTTATTCAGTTAAGAAGGTTTCACATATAAGTAAGCAACAAATGCAGCAATAGAAGGATTGAGATGACTAGGCCTCCAAATTATAGATTCAAATCTCTACAAATAACTTGTAGAGTTGTAGTCTGTCGCAGCAAAAAACATCTAAATTGTTAGTTTTTAAAATATCCCATTATTTAAAAAGTATCAGAATAAATTTTGTCATAAAACATACTTTTTTCTTTTTAGTATTTTTAAAACATTTTTCTATACCAAATATTATATGATTTTTGTTGATTTTATTTTTTAAAGTCAAGAGCTACAGATTCATGAAAATTGCTAAGCAACAAGTTATGGAATAGAAATATTACTAGACGCCTTAAGCGATCTCATGTTCTAGACCTCCAAATAATGGATTTACTATATCTTTATATGTAATTTGGAGAAAACTATAAGTAATCCGTTGAAAAGGCTTTTATAGGCAGTCGCATTAAATAAAAAAATATAGAAAGTATTTTTACTTTGACCCTTTTACCGAAATTAATTTTTGTTTTCAATATTTTTAGTGTATTCTTCTATATCAGATCTTCCTGACAGATTTTAAATTCTTTTGTTACCTCTAAAAACTAAGTGAAACTCCTCGTTAAGCTACATCGCTTTAACATAAAATCCTGATTTTTACAAGCGTCTGAATAATTTATATTCTCACTGTATGTATGCGTTTATTTATTTAGTTTTTTTTCGTTTTCCTGGACTGCATTGAAAGCTCTAGCAATATTATTGTTTATGACCGCTGTCCATTTTTATTTTTATTTGATTTTCATAAAGTTGACATGGTTATTACTAGTGGCTCCAAAAAAAAAAAAAAACAAAAAATGGAATAGAAAGTGAGGAACCGCCCAACCCCAAATGCATTCGCCATTTTGTAGTCGTTGGCTGAGCATCAGCGCTTAGCTTTGGTTGGCTCCTTTGGCATTCAAGCCGAAAATTGCTGAAAATTGTGAAAATGATGATATGTGCAGGAGCTCTTGGTAAAGCAACCTAACGAGAAAATATCAACGCCATGTGACAAACAGTTCAATAAAATACAAAATGTGCGGAAAATCGCAAATGTCAGTAGAAGAAGCTGCGGGAAAATCTCAAAATGGGCAACGTCGTTTACCATTTGAAGCTGTGCATTCAAATGGAAATGAAAATGGAAATGGAAATTGCGTATAGCTACGAATTTCCATGCACAAAAATAGTTTTTGGCAGTCAGTGTGTGTAAGTGTGTGCATGTGCATATGTTTACATGTGTGTGTGAGTGGGTGTGTGTGCAAATAAAGACGACAATTTGGCCGCCAGGCGAAAATTATGAGAGCTTGAAAAGAATTCGCTTAAAAATGACAGCATGTGGGAAATCTCATTTGTACACTTGAAAAAATTACGGTGCGGGTTTCATAATTTAAGAGAAGTAAACCGGTATTCCCTTCCTTGAGATGAATTAAAAAAAGCTAAATAATCTATATTTCGAACGATCGTTCTTAAGGTATACCAACGAAAAAACTAAAATTTGTTTGACCATTTTGGGATTTCTTCTTCTTTAAGTTCGGAGATGAATTGTTTGCAAATTTGTCTAAGAGTGAAGAAATACTTGAAAATGCATATACAATTCGTACGGAAAGTTTTTCTATATTTCGAACGATCGTTCTTAGGGTAAACCAACGAAAAAACTAAAATTTGTTTGACCATTTTGGGATTTCTTATTCTTTAAGTTCGGAGATTAATTGTTTGCAAATTTGCCTAAGAGTGAAGAAATACTTGAAAATGCATATACCATTCGTACGCAAAGTTTTTCTCTTTAAGGTCTATACGCAGTTCGAAAAATTTCGCACGGAATGACAAAACTTCATATAAAAAAAAATCCCATTTGGGATTATAGCTCCACTAAAAATTGTTTTCTGATAACACTAGTTTTTTATACTTTTAAAGTTTTTAAACTTATTAATTAATTAATTTTACCAACACATTCTGAGGTGCCATAGGAATCTCTAGAGATTTTGGGTACAGTTTGAAACCAAATATCTAGTAAAAAACGTAGGTGCCACAGAAATCTCTGAGATTACATTTTTCGGACAATTGTTTCCGAATGTTTACGGTGTTACGAGAATGCCTGAAACGAGTTGCTGTTTTTCAAAAATTATTTAAATACTTACATTTAGACCCTTATTCAATTCTATGAATTTTAAGAGTCGTAAAATTTTTCAACTTTTTTGCTTTCAATTTCTGATCAATAAATTTGAATATTCATCCCGCTCAACACATGAGTTTGAATGACAACCCTACGTGCCATTGTTGCATACAATATTTTTATACCCTGTACCTATAGGTACAAAGGGTATACTAGATTTGTGCAATGTATGTAACGGACAGAAGGAGGCGTGGCAGACCGCAAGTCCTTTATACCAAAATGCTTATCATAACCTCGGGTAGCGATTGAGCCATGTCCGTCCGTCCGTCCGTCCGTATGAACGCCTAGATCTCAGAGACTATAAGAGCTAGAGACACGAAACTTTACCAGCTGGTGCGCATATTTCCTAAGCAGATGAAGTTTGTTGAATCATGTCAATATCTTCCCCCGTTCCCCCGCAGTAGAGTTTCGCGGTTTTTAGCCGCACCGTTTAGTATTTTCACCTGAAATTTAAAAAAGCGATGCGTTGTGGATACATGCATCTATGTGTAAAAAATGAACAAAATCGGACAAATACAGAAAAAGTTATAGTCAAAAATGTACAAATTTCACTGCCCCTTGCCCATAAAGTGCATCAATATTTGACTCCTCGTAATTATGGTTACAAGTGACCTAGAATCACAATTTTTGGTAAGCTAATTCATGTGGCTCTAATGAACAAATCCACATCCAAATTTTATCGATGCGGTTCCACCACCCCCCGCAATCGATTTACCGTGTTTTCTCCCACACCCCTCAACATACCAACTTGAAACTTACCCCATATACTTTAAATAACTTCTTTGACGTAACATTCGAGTTTCATCAAAATCGGTAAAAATTTAGGGAACTTATAGGTATAAATATCGAGTTTCACCAAAAAAAAAAAAATTCCAATTGGAAAGTTCGTAAAAGGAATATGCAGGAAAAATTGTTTGCGAGACAAAAGGTACAGGGTATTCCACTGTCGGGCACCGCCTCGACTGTACCACATTTTTCTCTTAGTGTAAGCACTCTCAGATGTTAGAGCTCTCGTCTATTGAGCAAAGTAAATTTAACGTGTCAGATAAATATCGTAGACGCGTACAAAACGCAGATAAAAGACGTGCGAGCAAAATGTTGCAATAAATTTACAACGAAAAACAATACCCAAAAATGATTCCCACCAAGTCGTGGTTCGGGTTTGGGTGCGTGGTGTATACATATATGTGGGATCTGAGATTTTCTTGATTTTGACTGCGTGCGAAAAACTTTTTGCAAAATGTTGCAGCAAAACTGTTGATGGCATTGTTGGGCTGGGGTCGGAGTAGCTTCGAGCAACTTGGAGGAGTTGCAACAACTGCATTTTGGTTAGCTGCCTGCCGGGGGCATTGCCGCCGCATTTGTAAGACATTCAACTTTCAACTCTTGCGCGCGAAAAGGAAGCAAAGTTTATATTTACTTTTTAGAACTTGTATTTTGTTTTGTTTTGAGGGCAAATGACAGTTTGCTGGAAAGTTGAGGGGACGGAAGAGACAACTCAAGCGGTTGTGTTTATTTCTGTTTTGGGGTATCCTTATATTATTTTATTTTTTCCATTGACACTTGCCTCCCAGACACGTTCCTTCCATGCGATGTGTCAAGTTGACACAAGTGTTGCATACATTTTGGGGTGGCCTATCGAATTGAATGCAAAGCAAATGTAATTTGCAGATAAATTGAATGAATTTAGTTTAAAGTTTGTTAACATTCAAATTTGTTGCGAAATAAATACTATATTAATACTGATACTCCGTCCGATTTCCAAGCTTCAGGCTGTCAGGATTTTCGATCTGCGATCTTGACTGTGCTGTCTACATTGAAAAGGAAATCTATCGATCACGAATATGTTATGTTAAGCGTCGGGCAATCACATAGCAGGTGTTGGATGGTTTCTGTCTTCTCCTTATCTCCGCAGCTGCGGCAGAAGTCATTCTGGGGGACGTGCTGCTTCTTGGCCATTAGGTCTATGGTGCAGTGCCCCGTTACAACTCCTACCACCATCCTGGTTCTTTTCTTATGAAAACGCAGAAGTTGAAATGTTCGCTTCGGATTATACCGTGGCCAGAGTGCTTGGGAGATGCGACAACCACAGTTCCACATTGCTCAATTTGTGTGACACTATACAAATTTTACCAACTCTTTCGGACGATTTCTTTTTAAAAATTTAAAATCGAAAAGTGAGTTAGTTGTCGCAGATTCAAGTATGGGACCTGGCTAAGCACCGAGTTAGGGAGACTCTCTATCAATGGACTAAAGTAAAGAGCTTTCCGGCTGAAAAATTTAAATATATGCATTTTCCGCATTATATTGCATTTCATAATCGGGCTCCCAAAAGTCGCATACAACGCTGTCCAGGATTAAGTTTAGTTGAAATTTAATTCAGACGTACTGCAGACATGCATAACTGAACGGAAGTGAATGGATGATTGTGGAGCATGAGGATGTAAGTTGGCTGCGGCAAAGTAATAACCGCTTGCTAAATAATTTGGCAACTCAGCCAGAACGTATTAAGCCCTGGACGGACTACACTGTGCCAAAAAGTTGTGTTTACCCTTCAACTTGGCTATGCGGTTTTAGTTTCTTTTTTTCCCAATTTGTGTTTTTTTTTTTTTTTTTTTGCATTTTCTCGCGCTTGTGTAATCAACATAACAAGCAACTGGCAGTTTACGAGTCTGTTAATGCCTCGCACACGGAGAGAGCTGGGCAGAGTGGGTAGAAGAGTCCTACATAAAGATGCGGGCTTCCTGTCTAACACGCGATGTCTGCTAACGGCAACCAAAACGCTTCCTGCCAAAAGTGTCGATGCTGACGGTTGAGTTGTTGACGTTGCCAAGTCGTTGCACTCATCAGACCCACACTGCACATTGCCACCAAACACTGGGAATACACACCTTCTCCGAAAAACCCCAGTCCACCCATTGGCGCTAAGCGCAACTTTATTTATGTTTTATACACTGTATAGGACGAACGAAAGAGCTAAGTTGGTTTGTGGTGTAAACATGTGACACCCGACGAATTCTAGTAGCTCCGAAACCAGGTATTGTTACTATTGAACTACTAGTTCTGAAAGGGATCGGGCTTAAATTCTTTATCGGTATTCATGTTGTTTGCACCCTGAATTCAGATCTAGCGAATAGAATATTTTTTTGCAAAAGTGGAAGCTCCGTAGATTGCTTCCAAGTCAGAAGATCATATTTATGAATCTTTTAGAATCTTCGCAAAACAACATTTTACGGGTTGAACCTGGTTCCAGTTTCGTGAACCTCACTTTAAAATCCTTTACCATCACGCCCATTCGTCAGTTTTTTACAGGATCGGCGTGATTCCTCTGCCCATCCCATCTCAAAATAGTGCATCTGATTGTCGGCTATTCCCGATTCCTGTAGTTTTTTCTGTTCCTTCCGTTTGGCTTTTGGGGGCGTTCGACGGTGCTTGGCCTGAGCTTCAGCCGCCACTTTATGTTAATGCACTTAAATTTTGTTTGGGAGTGCGAAAGTGGGCGTGGTTGACTAGAAACAGAGGGAGTGGGATGCGACTTGTGCAGTGCAGTATTTTGCTGATGCGCCGCCGGTTTTTATTACATGCATAATTTCGTCGTGGGAAAAGGACATTGGAAGGACTGGGATTGCGACTGCGACTAGAACTAGTAGCTGCTTGGGTTGGTTGCAGTTTGGAGGTCGCTTTTGCACTCTTGGCTTTTATTTATTTTTGGCTGTCTGCGTCTACGCCATGAAAACGTTAACTAATGCCGTCAAAACTAATGGTCCAATTCGAGTGGCTCGACGGCATAGACGCGCTGTGTGTGTCCTTCGTCTTTGCCTGCTTCGCCTTCGCGTTCGACTTGGTTTGGCTTTGTTGCTGATGATAATGTTGTAGATGTTTTTGTTGCTACTGTTGCTTGCTGATGTCTAATCCTTGCGCTCGTGTGGATTGTAAAATTTACCAGTTAATTTTACCGCCGTCTCTTTGCGCCGGTTGCATTTGACAAATTAAAATTGCATGAGCGGAAATGCGGCTTAAAGTTTTACTACTCAGGACTCGCAGGACTTTGGCAGAACGGATGTTGCTTGCCAATGTTGATGTACCTCAAAGTGTGCGCCATTTCCTGTGAGAGTTTCCAAATAAATTAGTTTTCACTATGCACACCTTATACACGCCCCTTACTTTCCTGTGGCAACTTGCTTGTTTAACGTTCGTCCTTTCAAGGGTTCTGCGCTTTTGAAGCGTCAATGAATTCATAGCCAAACTGAGCTTGAAAAAATTGCTGCAAGTTCAAGGCTACTACGGGCCATCTGTCATAGCATTTGGCATTCCATTTATTAGCCATCTTTATGGTCAGGAATTCTTAAAGGACCTCTGACACAATTTGGCAAGACAAACGTTAAGTGTGAAAAATAAGCGGCAAAGGGAAAGCGAAAGGCGCTGCACATTAAATGTGTCTGGCATTTGGACAGACAATACCCAAAAGGTCGCACCCATGTTTGTGTACACGAAATATTCTCTGATTCCAACTGACAGTCCAACGCCAAGCAATCGCATAAATGAGTGATTAAATATTGAAAATATAAAAGCGTAAAGTCCTGTTCATTTTCGCTTTTGTTTCGCAAATCTTTGAGTTTGATGTTGCTAAGCTACATTTAAGATCTTTTATTTTCTGCGTACTACTTTCTGGTTCGGAGGTATATTATAATAATATCATTTGACGTCATTACTTTCTCCGGGGCGTCATACAGTTCGAATTTTGTATTAAAAATGGAGTGCATTAAAAACTTAACTTTTTTCAAACCAAGAAAAGTCTGCTTTTAAAATTTTCAACCCTTGCCCGGAAGCAAACAGAGTATCTGCCCGGACCAGGTAACAGGACCAGCAGGCAAAGTCCTTTCTCAGCCAAAATGTTAAGGTTGAGACGGTGATTTTGAGGTTGATGAGGTTAAAAGCAAAGTTGAGAGTAGAAAACACAGTCTATATAATTCTTTCTGCTGTAAGAAACGTTCCGTTTCCACTTGGTCCCTTGCGCCCATGACTGTTTACCTGTATTGTCTCGTCCACCAATCTAAATCGAAGTGATGCCTTCCTCAAATCTCATCTAATCTAACTTGCATATTAATTGTATTTAGCGGGTAGCTATAATACCCACAGAGGGCAGTATTTAAGGTTATCTTGGGCATGTCATCAAGAATGAGGAGTGTTTTTTTTGAAAAGGCGACAAAGTGTCTCCATGGAAGTCGCCGTATAGTCAGGACTGCCTCCAGAAAGGCGGCTGGCTTAGTGTCGGCCCATTTCTGTTCTGCCAAAGAAAAAACTGTTTCAATTTCATGTCGTTCCATACCTTGAAATCTTTCGTAATATCAAATGATCATTGTGATAATGAGAGCATTATTCTATGTAATCTTATTGTCATCGGCCGGCACCTGCGACATTACTGCGACAGGGACTGTTTCTGATAAAAAGAATAAAGTACCTCTGTCGGGGTACAAACAGAGAGACGGTTAGGCGGTTCTTATGAAAAGACTGACCAATAATCTCTTCCATTTTCAAACAAATTAACACAGCCTATTGAATCTACGGTGGGGTTTTAGTTAGTTAGTTTTATTTACAAGTTGGACGCCTGGGTCCGTCTAAAAATATGCAAAAATAAAACAGTGAAGGCGAAATAAGATGATCATCCCATACTTAGATCCCAATTGCAGCCTCAAAGTTTCAGCTTAAATTTCCCCATAAAATACAAGAGTTTTCTTTCTAACCCTCACTCCTAGTGGCGCTAATTCAATTCGCTTTTTTTTGCATTATTATTTTGATTTATGTGCGAATAGGAATGCATTTCTGTTAATGAATTATGTCTGCTACGTGTTAACTATCTTAGCATTTTGCAAGGAGCCTTATCTCTTGGCTTTTACCTTAACTCGGCTTAATGTTGATTTATAGAGTGCCTTGGCTTTGTTTCGTTTATTCCCAACCATTCCCAGGCAGCACTCACTTAATTTGCCAGAGTCTTTATTAAATATGCCGGCTGGCATTTTGTATTTCCGTTGCCGTTTCCAGTCGGAGATACGTTGCAGGGAATACGTGAACGAATGCCAGTAAATGTTAATGTTTTTGGCGCCCGGCGCCTTGACTTATGCCTTAGTTGCATTGTCGGAGTGATGCAGTTTATTTCATTAAGTTCATAAAATAAAAGCACGGTTCGTTCCCCCAGTGCGTTGCTGCCATTCACATTGTCGTTGGGGGGGGTGCAGTGGACGGATTCCTTACCCGTATCCTTATTATGTTGGCAAGTGGAAAATCTTGTTGTTTTGTTTTAGCTGTTTCGTAATTCCCAGTTGTTGCATTTGTTGCTGGCTTACCTTTACAGCTCTATTTTCACGCTGCTTAATGCATCCAAACTGACATTTGGCTGCTAGTCACTGCTTGCTGCTGCTTAATCCTTGGCTGGTTTCAACTGTCTTGACGGAGTTGGCTCCAAACTGTGCTGGACTGGGTTACCTGTGCGCATATTTCATTTGCTTCTTGGTTCATTCTTTCATTTCATCTCTGTTGGCCAGTGACTTATGATGATGAATCTAAATGGTGATCCAGAGTAGGAACCATCACCACGCGAGAGACAGAACTAGACTTTGGCAAATTTCATGCTTTAATGCTGCCGGCATTTGGTAACAACAAGACAACTTTTGTTGGCCTCGTGTGCCTTCTGGCGCACTTACTTGCTCTTTGTGTCTACGTGCCCGATCCTATTGTCACGTCACAATTGTCCGTTCCCTTAGTCCTTAGCTGTTCTGGCTGCAATTGCATTCTTTGGTTTTCCCCTTGGCTTCTTCGACTATTTGCTAACAAATGTAGTAACATTTTTATGCCAGGCGTTTAATGTGTTTGGCATATCTTTGCCAAGGCTGCAGCAGCTTAGTTTTTTGTTAGGGAAGTACTTTTCAAAGCTCCACATTTGTGAGCTGTGGCTCATGAACTAGCTCATGAAAAGTTCTCTTAAGTAGCTGTACAACTGAAGACGCAAACCAATAGTTATTTAAAGCTAAGTATGTTCAGTTTGATCTTCCAATTGCCGTACACATAGTCTGGCGGAGCTTGTAAGACTGTACTTGGTGGGATGGCTTTGGAGTAGTCGTCTTTGTGGTGCTACTACCGGTGTAAAATATTTCCTAACTTCGCTTCTCATTTCGTTAAAAGCAATCTCGTGTGATTGAAAGCTTCCTTGATTCTACACTTCTTCAGCTAGAGTATGGTCGTCTTTTGCAAGTCTTTATTTTTATGCAACATCATGAAGATCTGATAAGCAGGGCGTTAAGTTTTGATTCCCATGTTGCTGATTTTTTGTGCTTGACAAGACGGGCCGCAAGCTTTGAGCCAAGGCTATTGTGCCTGAAGAAGGGTACCTAAAGAAAAATTGATTTGAAGCATCCAAATCCTTCTTCTTATCCGCTTTTTTCGATTGATTCTTCCCTTGACCACAGCAAGATCGTGTCTTCAGGAGACCGAATGTTATTCCGAAACTTGACTTAACGTACTCCCAATAATACACAAAGGAACATTCTAAGGTCCAATTGAACCCAGAACAAAAAGGTATTTGTTGCGGATGTAGGTTTTCGTCTTGGAAGTGCATATATATCAGAGTTCGCAAAAGACTTTCAACCCATTTTTCTAACTTTTGGGGGGGTCCGGACCCGAAACCACCCCGTGGATCTGCCACTGGGCATGACCCTCCGATATCATTCGCCATCGACAGCACTATTTTTTACTATTTGACTATTTTTTTTCAATAAAATTCGGATCTCTTTCTTCTAACTGCTCCATTTTAACCATTTCGACTTGTTGTTGTGAGCTTCACGTACCAAACGCTCCTTGGAATCTAACTTGAATTTAACTAGAAGCACTACAGCAGTTGCGTTCTTGAGTTGAACAGGGGTGCTCTACTATCAACTCGTTTTCTTTTCGTAATCTACTCTCATACCGAATCCGCAACCGATTAATCATTCGGTTCAAAGAACTAGTTAACGCAAAAAGTGTATAAAATTGAACTAGTCTGGTTTTAATCGCTGATTTATTTGATTTGAAACCAGTTTCGCTTTGGATTCAGTTTGTAGCCCTAACTTTATTACACACTCTTCCAGCTATTTTACTAACAATGCAGCTTAAATTAGATAACCATTCAATTGAACTCTTCTCTTCGCCTCGTGCTCATCCCCTACTGCATTTCCTGCATTGTTACAATGAATTGCGTTAATAACATTTAATGTTGGTGTATATATATATAAATGTGTTCGTACGTTACTTTCTCCCCTTTAATTCGAGTAGCTTCTATTCTAAAGATGACTAGAGATGACTAGAGATGATGCTAGTCATAGTCAGTTTGCTAATTGACTTTATGAACGGCTACCGTTCAATGGCCGCTCTACGATGGATTTAATATGCTCTATGTGTATGGTTAGGGTTGCAAAACATTGGGGTAATGCAATTGGGATTGGGTTTCGGGTTGGCGACTACCCATTGTGTAGCTGATGTGTTCATAAAGAGATTTGGCGTGGCATAATGTGGCGCTATCAGTGGCATTGCATACTTTTGTGCGTTGGCAGTTGAAACTTTGCCGTTGCAAGTTTTTTGCAAGTCTTGCAGAAAATTATAACAAAAGGCGGCATTGATGCCTCGCCTCGAGGGGTGCATGCAAATATGCATTTGATTACAGTACAAAACGACTAAGATCGGATAGGAGTGTGCGCCGCAGCGTATGCAATGACTTTTTGCCGGTCTGAGTCAAAGCTACACTGATAAAAATTTTTTTTTGGTAATTTTGTGTAAAAAATGTCCGATTATTATACTATTGGCAAGAATCTCTTAAAAATACTGAGAAAGAGTCTAAAAGACGTTAAAACTGATAAATAAATTTGTTTCTAATAATTCACAACTGGTTTAAGTCATGCGATGAATGAATGAATTTGACTAAAAGAATTTTTTTATGTGCATTTTTTTCAAAGTGGGTATGGTTTTTGGCAAAGTTGTTTTTAGAGTTGTTGGCGACGGCGGCGGCATTTAAGACCCAACGCTAAGTAAATTTGTGTGTTTATTTGCAAAAACCCCACGGCTTGTCTCTTGTCTCTCTACAACTCTTCCCCCTAACCTCACTTTGTGCGACTTCCACAACTTTGCACATGCTGCAAAGTAAAGACGGTGAAAAGCGTAAAGAAAAAAAAAAAGGAAAAAAAACACAGAAAATGTCAATCGGCGAAGTGGAAAATTTTCATTAAATTAAAAAAGCGCAGCAGGAACAACAACAAAAAACACCAAAAACCGAAAATTGTCAACTCCCGAGAAAATGCTGAAACTAAAACAAAAACAAAATCGCTGCAATGAATGTGAAAAGTTTTAAGTTGGCTGCAAGGCAAAGATTTTCTCTTTCCCGGTTTTTGGATTTGAGGTTAGCTTGAGGTTTTCCCTTGCCATTTTTCGTGTTTTCTGCAGAATTTGTTTATAGTTGGTGTTCGTTCGACAGAACATTTTCATTTTCATGTTCATTTCTTTTGCTATTCTCTTTTCGTGCCTTTTGGCAATGGAAGCCAAAATAAATAACCGTGCTTAGGCAAGCGAAAGAAACAAAAAAAAAAGAAGAAGAAATGAAGAGTGAAAAGCGGCGAAAACATGCAAATATTGAAATTATGCAAAACAAGTGTAAAATCTCGTAGAAGCCTGAAAGTATGCAACAGTTTTTTTTAGTATATTTTTTACGTGTAGCATTGAATAGTAATTGAGTTAAAGCAAATAAATGCCGACGATGCTGGTTTTGGGCGAAGACTATTCGAAGTTATCCTTTAAGGACTTGGAAAACAAAGAAATATATAGTTTTCAGCGAAAGTTTGGATATTTATAATAGGCAGGTCTCCCTTTTGAGAATCCAATAATAAGTCTTAATTAGTCGCATTATAGAATATAAATGAGATAATTTTTGATTACAACTAAATTAAAGTTTTTTTCAGTTTGATGTTAGATCGACAAAACCACGTACTCAAAAGCTAATACCGAAAGCAAGATATTTTTTATGTTGTTTATGGACTAGGTATCAGTAATTTTTAAACATTTTTACAAGTTCGCTTCATCCGATGAAATAAGCTCCAAATCAAAAATTGAGCGATTGTTTCTAGGCCTTATGGCTATGTTGCTGCTACGCTGCTGTACGCAATATTTTATCTTTTTTATCTTATAATTCACAACTGGTTTAAACACTGGTCTTTAGTTAAGTCTATAACATTTTTTTTATTTTTTTTTTTTTTATATTAATTGCAGTTTTTTCTATATTAAATAAATTGCTGATGTGAAGTGAGGGACAGTAGATTTCTGAAGGAACTCCTTTTTAGTTTTCGTTTAGTATTAACTGTTTTTTCTGGTATATTTGTTTGGTCGGCTTACCCCGAAAACCCAGAATGATGTAAGATGACTTTCTGACATTACTTGGTCTAATCTATAGATCAACCTTTGGATACTCTACGGAGTCAATTAAGTACGACTTATGGGCGTATTTCTCTGCGTTCGTCTAACCTTAATCACGAACGTTCTATAATTTGTTATATCGTTATTATATCGTTTCACAGAAAAACTAATTCGATGGGTTTTCGTGAGAGAATTCGATTACTAAACAATAGCGACCATAGAAGAGTATGACATAAGGTCGGCTTCTTCTGTAGAATATAAAATAGAACAAACTTATCTCTGTAAAACGCTTATGTAGAAAATTTTTCAGATTCCCTCAAACCTTATATAAAACCCCATAATACCCTCTGTGAGTTTATCAAAATAAAAACTATTCATTGTGCACACATTTTTGGCTTCTCATTTTACAATCGAATACAAAATGGTAATTTGCCAGACACTTGACAGCATTTTTTGTGTGAACCTTTTGTGGTGCTAAGATGTTAACAATGCTGCTAAATTTGTTTGACAAAAGCTCCTTTTGACTTGGTCTTTGGCTTGCGAGTTCCTTGGGCCTTGGCTTGGTTGCCTTTTTGCTGGCATCCCCAGACGACGACTCAATCAATCAAAAAATCCAGAGTTTGAGTGAGAGTGAGCCCCGAATGAGTTTGATTGAATGAGTGTGACTTGAGTTGATTGTGTTAATGAAGTGACTATGGGCATTGCGCATACGCAACGTTGTGCCGCCCAAATATGACATGCAACAATGATGGTTAGCAATAATACGCTATAGCTTATATTTTATATAGTATACAATAACAAATAAGCTACCATCAATATCAATGAACGGCATTTTGTTAATGTTTTCCATTTTCACTTATTATTCAGCATTGAACATTTGGCTTTTATGCTGTTGTTGTTTTTTTGATACCCTGCATCATCCATTGGATTAAGGGTATGCCAGGTTTCAGCTATCGCCCATCGTTGGTTTTTGTATTTCTTGTTTATTTGCTTTAGCCATTCCGTTGTGTTAATAGGTCTGGGGGTCTGTGGCTCTGGGAAACCCCCTCGAAAAAAAAATAAGAAAATCGGCTAAATGTTTTATTCACTTTTTGTTGATTTCTGTTGACGCTTTGCTTACACGAAAATGATTTTAAATTGTTGATTTTTGTCGTGTCTTTATCTTATGTATAAGCATTTACGCTGCTTTGTCATTGTCATCTACATGTTTGTTGTATTTTTGTAGGAATATGGCATATACTGTGTGTATAGGCAAGTCGCCTTAGGCGATATCTCTCGCCGCTGTCAGGAGAAGCGAAAAGCGTGGACTGACATTTTAAGTTTGGTATTTTTTTGTTTCTTCTGTTTATTTTTTTTTCCGCGTCATTTTCTGAAATTGGCATTTAGTGTGCGACAAGGAGGATTTTCACAGAGCTGCCTCCTTGCTGTCGGTCTGTCTGCCCGACTGTCCAACTGTCTATCTGTCTGTCTTTCTACGATGTCCTGCTGTCTTTCACAGAGTCTCACAAAGTTCTCGCAGTTCTCGGTTTAGTTACACAATGGGTGCATTCACCTACGCGACGCCCTGCTGCGGCTGTCGCTCAGTATTTCGCATTTTGTGTGAATGTTCCGAATCTGTGTGTGAGTGTGTCAGAGTGTGTTTCCTTTACATGCCACGGACTAACTTGCCTGTATCTGTATATAAGTCTAACTATGTTTATGCGTAGGAAACTTGCAATTTTCGGGATAAGCTTAGTTGCAGAAGTCGCGACAAAAAAAAATGAGACTAATGACATAATTTCTGCTTTTGCAGATGTTCTTTTGCTAATTCTGCTCGTATAAAAAAAATCTTGAAATCTTTCTATAAATGTAGTGAAGCTAAATGATGAGATCTGCTTCAAGGATCTTATTGGAATACTTCTCTTATATAAATTATTTCTTTGTGATGAGGGATGATAGATGAGATATGAGAGATGAGAGATGAGAGATGAGAGATGAGAGATGAGAGATGAGAGATGAGAGATGAGAGATGAGAGATGAGAGATGAGAGATGAGAGATGAGAGATGAGAGATGAGAGATGATAGATGATAGATGATAGATGATAGATGATAGATGATAGATGATAGATGATAGATGATAGATGATAGATGATAGATGATAGATGATAGATGATAGATGATAGATGATAGATGATAGATGATAGATGATAGATGATAGATGATAGATGATAGATGATAGATGATAGATGATAGATGATAGATGATAGATGATAGATGATAGATGATAGATGATAGATGATAGATGATAGATGATAGATGATAGATGATAGATGATAGATGATAGATGATAGATGATAGATGATAGATGATAGATGATAGATGATAGATGATAGATGATAGATGATAGATGATAGATGATAGATGATAGATGATAGATGATAGATGATAGATGATAGATGATAGATGATAGATGATAGATGATAGATGATAGATGATAGATGATAGATGATAGATGATAGATGATAGATGATAGATGATAGATGATAGATGATAGATGATAGATGATAGATGATAGATGATAGATGATAGATGATAGATGATAGATGATAGATGATAGATGATAGATGATAGTTGACAGACGATGTCAGCCATGGCCAACCAATTGCAACCTGCATCTCAGGACTTTATGTCGGCATACATCTCTCGTATAAACCTTCCAAATGTATCTATGCAAGTCGCTCTCTATGTGTGCGTGTATCTCTGTGAGTATTCTTGTGAAAAGTGTTGCCAATATCTGTTACTGCATCGCTGCATTTGTATCTGCCTGTGTGTGTGTGTGCGTGCGGGTGTATCTGTGAGCGTTTGCTTCACATTTCGTTTATTAAATGACAGCACGATATCTGCAAATGAAATTTTCTTTCAACGCATTTAGCCGGCGTCGTCTTCGTCGTCTTTTTAGCGTTTTTGGTCTTGATGTTGCTTTTCGTAGCTGTTACTTCAACTTCTTCATCTTCACCATCACCATCATCATCTGCTGCTTCTTCTTTGTCATCTCTCTTCTACGAAGCTTTAGCATTTGCTGCACAATTGCTGAAATTGACATTCAGACAGATAGATTGACATTTAAGCAACACTTTTGCATTGAACGCATTTAGCCGCATCATAAAATTTTGTGTTGTACTCACTTTTCTTTGGCTCTGCTGCCTTTGAAGTCTGTCTGCCACTTTTCCACTTGGCATTTTCTCATAGCTTTTCTTTTATTTAATTTTTTTTTTGTTCCACAGCACTTTTTGCTCAAGTGTCTTAAATGTAGCATACTTTTTGACTTTTTGAAGAGTGTCGAACTTGACATTTTTTTTTGTTGGTATGAGTTGCCTAAATTTAGCTAGTTGCATGTCTACATGATACTTTTTTGTTTTTCTTTTGGTCATTATTCAATAATTAATTTCTATTGTTTTGCTCTGCCACAAAGTTACATCAAGTTGCAAGTCAAATCAATAAGCTTAACTATAAAAACACTGAAAAAAATGGGCCATTCTTCTGGGAAACTAATACCAAATCTTTGGTGGAAGTTGGCTTGACAGAAAAAAAAAATCACTTGATCTGACTGGGCACATAAGGCGTCCAATTGCGGAGTTTGTTTTCTTAGCTCTTATAATCTCAAAGATACAGAGAACCTGTCAGATGCATGGATGGACATGTCAAGACTTTTGTCTTCCTGACCATATTGCAGTTGACGTTGGAGGATCTCAGATGTCTTCTTCTCCACAAGACATACATAAGCTTACCTTAAGGTACAGGGTATAAAGAAGCATTGACCTTCTGGCTTTTTATCGCCCAGCACCTCAAGTGTACACAAATTTTTTTCAGTGTATTTAACCACTCATAATTATAATTGAATTGTATGCCGCCCTTTTGTTTGTCGCTTCGGTTTGGGTTTCAATAACGCCCACCAAAAAATGAGTGCCATTTAGAGGTGAATGTCAGCTGGGGGTGCCACCTTGCCCCACTCGTGGAAGACCTCTGAAAAATTAATAAAACGAAACAAGTGGCATGCAGCACGCCCCAGTGAATTATTAGCAACAATTTAGTCGGACCAAAACTAAATGAACACAAATAAAATGAAATGAAAAACACAAAAAAAATGTATATAGTATATAAAGAACAGCAACAAATCTCTGTAGAAATCTTTTAGCAAGTCCAATTAGACTGTTGCCAAATGGACAAATAAAAGCGTCAGCCAGCAAGTCAGCCAAGCCCTGGCCAAGAGTCAGAGAGTCCGGGAGTCAGTCAAACTAATTGTACAACATGAAGCGGCAAAAAAAAAACGAAAAAAAGAAACATTGCAAAAAAAGTTTGCAAGTTTTTCGCGTTCAATTTTGTTGCAAGTCAGTTGGAGCTAATGAAAAAAGTGGCAACGTGGTTGGGCTAGAAATTGGGTCTGGCAGCTTTACGCGAACCGCCATTAAATTTTACTTAATAAAGTTGCAGCTGCCGTTAACTAGAGTAAGAAGCAAGTAAGCCAGCGGGGATAGGGAGAGAGAATGAGAGAGAGCGGTAAAGAAAGCATGGAAAAAAATTGTTAAACATCAACACTTAATTGTTTGTTTGGCGCCTGCTTTGGCAGAACCTCAGGATAGGACGCCTGCAGCAGCAGGAACCTGGAAACTGAGCTGGCTAATACGTGCCAAAAGTTTTTCCGTGCAATAAAAATGGCTGCCGGGCAATGCTTTGATTGACAGCTGTCGGTTGTCGGTTGTGCATTATAAACTCAGTTGAGTTTTGGGTGCAGTGTAATCCCATAATAAATTATTGATTTCAGGGCCGGATTAAAGCATGCGTGGGTGGGCCCAAGGGCGGCGGCTTTTATTAAGATTCGATTTACTTTTGTAATTTTTTCCTCTTGGCAGCTTAGGGCCTCTACAAGAGCCTTTCATCTGACAAGAGCTTACCAACTGCCTTTCTCCTCTATTGGTTTCAGTAGTCAGTTTCAGTCAGATGCGACTTATCCCAGTGGTAGGGCCGCCATCTAATGCCAACTGGGCATTGCGTCCCTTGATGATGGGCAACCATCAAAGCTCATCTTACTGGGTTAGCGCCGTGCCATCTATTGGTAAAGATGAGAACCAAGATGACAACGGCTGATCGCATGGAGCTTGATCGTGCTGTCCGAGCATTTTACATTGATGTTTGCTGGTGGAATAGCGGGGTTGAGGTGGGTTTGCCAAGTGTAGGAAATATTGGAAAAATAGGAATAATGTGATTATGGGGATTTTGGCGCTGGGCGGTTCACGGGTTCGAGTCAGGGGTCTTTGGGATGGGAGTGCAGCACTGCACCACCGAGGCCCCTTTCTTTTGAGATTGTCTACTTGCAAAAACTGTAATAATATCGTAGACTGAGAAGAATCAGAGAATTAACTTCTCATTGAAAAAACGTAGAAAGCATTTTTTCATTGAAATTCGCCTAGCTTCTCCTTCCGAGTGTCGATCTGAAAGTGTTCCATCGATTTTTGCGGAACCGATAGGTTTTTTAACGTTTTCCCTAAGGTTTTTTTTTTTTTATCGAAATTGTCAACCTCATTTTCTGCTCATGCCGGCCCATGCTCAAACTCCGGCCCTGGTTGTAAAGTACTCCCATAAAGAATTATTGCCTTGTACACTTGAGTCTGGTATTGTTTATAGTGTTCAAGTAGTCGTAAAATTCCAAATGGTGGAGTCGAGTCCATAGAAAGGTGCTATAAAAAAACTACTTCAGCTGATGACGCTGCCGCTTTGCATACGAATATTTGCAACATTTATAAGCCATATGAGAGTCTGGAGTGTGTGTGGAAGCCAGCTGTTGCAAGTAGCAAAATGCTTGCTACTAGGAAAATGTAACTTAATGATGTCTTTTCACGCTTAAATTGAGTTAATTAAAAGTTGGGGAATTCCACTTTGGACAGGTGCTGTGCTGTGCGCACAGCTCCTCTGAATTAATGAGCATAATGGGCGGCCAAATGAATGAGGAAACGAATGAATGAATGAATGAACGAGTGAACGCATGTAATGAATGAAATGAAATTTAAATAGCAAGCAGAATACTCTGTTACCTAGCCAAAGCAAGCAAAGACAGAAAGGGGTTCTTCATTGAGTTTTTGGGTTTTGGCCAAATGATTAAGTTGCAATTTCTTTGGCAGAAGCGCGCTCAAAAGTTTTCAATTACCCAGCATTTATTTTTGTTAAATTTTAATTAGTGTTCGGTTAAACTTTGGTCTTTAAGGCTTCGTTTAAGTTTTTGAGGACATGTACTCTTTAAGTGCACCACGTAGTCCTATTTTTAAAATAAATCTAATAATATAGATTGTTTCTAAACATTAAACACTAAGAGACTTCATTTAAAGGGGTATTCATTTTTACACTCTCTTTATTGTTAAAAAGTGATAGTATGTTTATTATTGAAAGTACTGTCCGTCGTTAGCGACTACTTTTTCACATTTTTCTGGTAGTTGTAGGATACCATTTCGAAAAAACGATGAATCTTTTGAATTGCTACATTTTTGACTTCTTCATAAGAGTGGAATTTCTGATCAGCTAGACAATGTCCCATGGATCGAAACCCATGGTAGTCCCAAGCAGTAATATCTGGAGAGTACGGCGGCTGAGGTAGGACATTCCATTTAAGCGTCAAATGTCTTGACCGGTCTGGCGACATGTGTCCGAGCATTGTCATGCTGGAGGATGAGTTTGTCGTGTCTCTCTAGGTACTGTGGCCGTTTTTCCTTCAATGCTCGGCTAAAACGCATCAATTACGTTCGATACCGATCTCCTTTGATGGTTTCACCCGGTTTCAAAAGCTCATAGTATACTCCACCGAGCTGGTACCACCAAATACAGGTTATGACCTTAGCGTCGTGAATGTTAGGTCTGGCCGTCGACGTGGAGGCATGTACAGGCATTCCCCATGGTTTTTTACGCTGGGGGTTAACGTAGTGGACGCATTTTTCGTCGCCGATCACAATTCCATATAAAAACCCCTTCCGATTATGTGTTCGAAGCGGCTGCCCACAAGTGAAGAAACGCCGTTCAACATCTCTCCCTTTTTCAACTCGTACGTAACCCAATTTACTTGTTTCTGAATCATTCCGATAGTTTTAAGGCGTTTTCAAATTGCTTGTTGAATAACTCCAAATTATAGGGCCATTTCTTTTTGCGTTTGGTACGAGTTTTCATCAAGCAATTCCTCCAATTCGGAGTCTTCGAAAACCCTCTCTGGAACACCGCTATGCTTGTCCTCCATGTAAATAACATTCCGGTAGCCTTCATTTTTCAAATATGGTAGTTAGTATCTCATTATAGATAATCGGTTAGATCCTTACGTGCAGCATTCAATTAAAGCATTATTGAAATCGTACAAAGACTCTGTAGAACAATCTTTGATAGCTTCTGCTATGTCTATCGTACTTTTTCCCATACGGTTTCTTTGAAGGCATTATTACCTGCTCACAAGGCACATAATTACATAAAAGTCGAAAAAAGTGGAAGCTTTTCTATAAGATTTTCCTTCGTCTGGTGTGGGTTTCTAAATTAAATATTTTAACCAATGCCCACTGCTCTCTCTTTTTCTCTACCGACTACTTCCTTGGCGCTTGAATAAATATTGTGACTGCGGCCAATTGGAATACTTACTTAAAAGTAAATATGCAAATTCCTTTGACTTTTTGTCTGTTTTCAATTAACTTTGCCAGCTCTCTTCTCACCCCGACCTCGTATCCCTCTCTCTCTCTCTCTGTCGTCTTCTGCTTGTCACTCGCAAAGAAAAGCAACCATTGCGGAATTTTAATTTTTCTTCTAAACGCATCTAGCCAGGAAATTTGCTTAAAGCTGAAATGCTGCTGTAATTTGCAAGTAAATTCAGCAAATTAAAAGAAACCAAGTCTCCGGTTCTTCAGCTCCAGCTGGCATTTTGAGTAGTTTTTAATGTCCGCACCACAAGCAACCGCAAGCTGCGCCCTGGGGCGGCCTATAGTCAAATCTTAAGGCCATTTACTTGGCCACAACTCATGTGTGTGCTCCTCGCCGCCTGCTGAGCAGCCATTTTGTTATGAGGCCATAAAATATGCCTGGCCAACCGCAAATGCTCTGGAGCTGCTTGTGCCCCGGTACTAAATATATCCTAAAATATTCATTAGCTTACGTTTATGGCTACTAACATTGACAGCAGTGCCCTGACTTGGACTTAGTAGAAGCTGCCTTGGTGTCTGCTCTGTAAGACGTTAGCTACGTCTTCAAAACTCATAAGTTTGCATTATGATGAAACCCTTTCAGGTCGTTTGCACGGATTTGTGCAAAGGTGCAGGATATAATGCAATTTTCCACTACACTGGCAGTTGCACACTGAGTGGCATGCAACAATTTGCATAAGATTTGAACAAAAGCAAGGAGCGTGCATCCGTGTCCGTGCGTCTTTATATCTTAGCCTTGATTATGTCACGTTTAATTCAATTAAACGGGATTACGCATACGCCAAGTGTGTTTTTTTTGTGCTTGACTAAAAGGTCAATGCTACGAGCAAAGACGTCTAAATTTAAGTTGCTCATACACGTGCCCAAGTTACCTAAGCTGACGTGTGTGTGGGTGCACCCCCCTGTTGGTCTCTGCGGTTTTGTAACCTACCACTGACCAAACAATCCGCAAACAAATCCTTGATTTATGCGCACATCCTTGCGTTGGCTAAACATTTATTTCCTTATCCACTTGTGCCACACACACACGCACACTCACAAAGACTCTAGTGAGGGACTTTGGCCAATGGCTATGTCAATAAAAGCCGGCAACATCTTTTGGTAGCAGTAAAAGTCGCTAACGCAGACAGAAAAATGAACGCTAACAAGAGAAATGAGATGATAAAAGAGAAGAAAGCAACACTGAGAGAAAGCTGTAGGGATTTTCTTATGAAAGGAAGGCAAAAAAGGGTCTAAAGAAAGTGCTTGTAGCACATTAGGTGTACTGTCTTATAGGTCCCCTTCGCCTGCTACTTACTTCGGCTAACCTAAAATTTCATTTTCTTAATTTTCTAATCTCTTCCGTTTCCTTTTTAATTCTGACTAAAATGTATATTCTTTGTTTCGAATTTGTTATCCCTCTTTTTATACCATGTACCTATGTTTTTATGTCAGGGGAGACAAGTTTATTTTATATTTCTGATATCGGGGTCATATTATATAGCTCCCATAGGAAGTTTTAGATGGATAACTCGTTTGTTTATGAAGATATATTTCCAGCATATATTTTCCGAATTTGATTGAAATCGACTGACTATATCATAAACTGTACCATTTTTTATCAAAATCGGTTGACTATGTCATAAAGTCTTCAAAAGGACCGATCGGCCGAAAAAATGCATTTGGTTTGGTTATAAAAATATCGTAACTAAATGTGGCAAAATTGATTTTTGATTTTGTTTCCTTTAATCTTTAATTATATTATAAGCCAAGATAGAGAGATCAAGAACAACACAATTAGTAACCGCGCCAAGTTCTAAAATGATCCTTGAGAAACTTTCCCCAAGACAAGAGCACAAATCGTCCGCGAAAGACGAAATTGTTTCCGAGATGTACCAAGAAAAAATAAAAGATGCACGGAGAAAAAATCTCTTTCGTTTAATAGAGAGACAAGTTGACTATTTGCAGCTTTTTTCTCACAGTGAAGACACACGCGCGTGCAATCAAATGAAAACAAACTAGCGCCTGACTAACTGCCACTCGCATTGTCAGTTGGAGTCGTTCTTCTGCTTCTGTTTCTTCTTCTTGTTCCTGTTGTTATTACGGTTGTATCATTGGCATTGGTCAGTCGAAAACTGTGGGAAGTATGACGCAGAAGAAGAAGAAGAGCAGGTCTACACTGTGTGCAACATTTTGACGATGATTTAGTATTATGTGATTTCGCTTCAAGGATTTGCTTGTGTGCTCGTCTACTCGAGCATGTCTGAGCATGTGCATCCTGTTGGGCCAGTAGGATTCTTGAGTTGCCGCTGTCTGCTGCCATCTCCGCTCCTCTACTATCGACTGTCTGCCTGCTGCTATTTGTATTTGTTCAACTTTGATACATAACCTTGAATGCGGTTTTGATGCACTTTGCAATGCATTCATTTGTAGCTGGTACCCAATCCCAGTCTCTGGCGCTGCGCCGGGTCTGTCGCTGTCTTGTTTGAGTATTTGTATAAATGGCTTGAATGGTCTTGGGTCTGCTATCTATAACGTGAATGCCAAAAGCGGATTGCATTGCTGTGCGTGTTCATAAATTTAGCTGGCTGCCAACACTCGACAAGGACCAGGGAACAAGGACCAAAGCAACTGTGTCTTTATAGAGACTTGAGACTTTAGAGCAAATAGCAAATAGGAAAATTTTTCGAAAAATTGTTGATAAATGATCTTTGCTGTTGTGCAAATATTTTAATATTTTTCTTTATTTTTTTTATTTTTTTTTTTTGGGTACAACATGTTCCCTGTGCATCATTGTGTGGTGGCATGCGCACGACTAAGTTTAGAGCAGCAACAGCAGCTGCAACCAGGAAAAGTCCTTGAATAAAGGGCAAATCAAGTTCATGGCAATGCATTGAGTCAGTCAGGCAGCCAGTAAACCCAACATCCAGACAGACAAACGGACGCAGGGATAGACAGTCAACCAGCCAGCAGTTGTTGCACTTTACTAATTCCATAAACACTGGCAAAATGTCTGAGCTCAAGATATAGTATGCTGGCTCCTGGTGGCATTGCCTTAACCATTTGCAGCTTGTTGCAAGGAATGCGCAGTGCATACTTTCTAGCTTCAGCCGGAGTTAAGAACCCATTGCATACATATGTGCGTTGGATGATAGTACTCCGTTCTTATAGTAGGGCTTAAGAGCAGAAAAACTTTATATTAATAGAAAAATATTGCCGAAATCTTTTGCGTAAAAGTTCATTTCAAATGAGTTGCTAGAAGAAAGTTAAATAAGAAGGCGCAGAAAAATAATTTAAAATGCAGTTTCAAGTACCAAGCTCCTTTTTTCCCTTAATAGTGAATAGCTTATAAAAGCAAAAAATTAGCAGATTTCGGTAAACTACTAAAAAAAAAAATATTTTTAATAAAGATGATTGGAGATGATGAAGATGGCGTTGGATAATGATGATAATCCCATTAAATAACTTAAATGCTTGAAAAAAGAAGAGAAAATTTGTAAAATGCTGATTCAAGTCGCCAGCTGCTTTTTCCATTATAGACTAATTTTTCAAAGTCTATTTTTAAACTGTATTTTAAAAAAAATCAAAGTTCAGTACTTTTTAAAAAAAATTTAGTAACTTCTTTATTATGATGGTGAAGATGATGGTGTAGATGACGAAGATAGTGTCAATGAAAATAATGGGATCAAATGACTCGCATACTTGAAGAAATTTGAAATAGAAGGCTTAGGAAGAAACACTTGAATGTTGTTTTAAGTACCAAGGGCCTTTTTCCATTAATGACTCATGGATTTGAAAATATATTTCTAAAATAAGCAAATTTCAGTAAAATACTAAAAAAAAAGTGTCGCCAATAAAGATGATTGGAGATGATGAAGTTTAGACGATAAAGATAATGCCATAAAATGACTCGCATACCTGAAAAAATTTGAAATAGAAGGCTTAGGTCAAAACTTTTGAATGCTGTTTTAAGTCGAAAGGGTCTTTTTCCAAAAATGACTAATAGATTTTGAAATATATTTTGAAAATAAGCAAATTTAGGTAAAGTGGCGCTAATAAAGATGATGGTTTAGACGATAAAGAAATACCATAAAATAACTCGCATACTTGAAAAAAGTTTAAATAGAAAATATATGAAGAGAATGCATGCCTTTTTCCATTAATGACTAATAGATTTTGAAATATAGTTTGAAAATAAGCTAATTTCGGTAAAATACTAAAAAAAGTGTCGCTAATAAAGATGATGTTGAAGATGATGCAGATGATGGCTTAGACGATAAAAATAATACCATGAAATGGTTTGCATACTTGAAAAAACTTGAAATAGAAGCATTAGAAAAAGTTTTAAATTTGGTTTCAACTCCTAAGCTACTTTGTTAAAAATATTGTTTTTATAAAATTTATCATTTCTCCAAAAATGTATGTTTTGGATTTAGTCATTAAATTTTCTTTTATTAACGATTTTGGTATTTACGAGAAATTTTTTACGAAGCATGTACTCTACTTAAAGCGGCCAAGAAAAAGCCAACAGATTACGCAGCATATGTGCTGAGACTTGCATCAATCTTGGGCACGAGCCTACTGTCTACTGTCTACGCCGAGGTTTTATTAATGACCTAGCATAATTAGAGCGCCATTGAGAGCTCCCAATTCGCGTACGCTCCTTTCCAAAAAAAAAACTGACTATATTTGTGCGCTTGGCTTTTGTAATGAATAGACATTGAGCTTACTGGCTGGTTTGGCTTTTCCGAGCGACTCGACGACTCTCTGGCATAAAAAAGAAGGAAAACTAATTTTCTGCTGCTGATTTCGAATTAACTGAATGAATGACCAAGTGAATCCGAGACCAAGATATATGCACGCTCCTATCTATCTTGCCAACTTTATGGATGAGATATAGTCCGCTTTCCCTTGGTCTGCTCTTGCTCTTTGTGCTTTACTATGTCGCCTTTTGTTGTGGTTATTTGTAGCTTACGGCTGTCTTTGCCTCTAAATGCTGTTGCTGCTGTAGATAATGAAGATGATGGTGAAGATGATAATATAGCTAAAGATTATGATGTTGCCAGAGCTAGTTGCTGCTGTATATTAGAAAGATGATGGTGAAGATGATGAAGTTGTTGCCAGTCTTTGCCTCTAAATGCTGTAGATAATGAAGATGATGGTGAAGATAATAATGTAGCTAAAGATTATGATGTTGCTAGAGCTAGTTGCTGCTGTATATTAGAAAGATGATGAAGATGATGATGGAGATGATGAAGTTGTTGCCAAAGCTTGTGCTCAAATTTCAAGGCATTAGCGCTGGCTTCAGTGATTTCTTACGCCACGCGCCGTTTATACGCAAATAATTTTCATTAATTAAATTTAATTGCATGTAGTTTGATTTCCGTAGAAAAGTTGGTATTTATTCTAGGTGAATGCATTTAATGCTGAATATGACTTGAACTTGAATTTAAATTAACATAATTATATTCAATAAATTTTTGGGGTATCCAGACCGGGCATGTCATCAACTAAGAGCCATGAATTTCAATTGCTTAACCTCTGACCGAAAGTAGCTTATGAATTTTCATCAGTAGCAAAAATTCAGAGTGTTTTTAGACCAAGCTTTTGGGGCTTCACGTGCGCCTTTTTTATGGCCTTTGCTGTATGTGACAGGCATTAAATTTTTATTAAGATTACAGGCACAAGTCAGCATATACTCGTGGAGGGAGGGTCATGGTGTCCTGCCCACACAATTCGATATAAATATATAAATTTGATTTTATTTTTTTCGGTTGTTTTAATTAAAATTGAGTTTATGTATCGCGTTGGCAGTTGGTTTAAATTACTCGGCGGTTGCCGCTTTTTGCCTTTTGTGGCGCCGTAATTTGATACACACGCACACGCATACTTACACACGCAAACACTAAGACACTTGGGTAATCGGTGCTGTTCTCACAATCTCTTTAAAATGAATTTTAGTACAGCAATATGCGGTTAGTACACTAGATGTCTTTTCTAAACGAATTTTAACCAAAGTACTTTACCAGACTAAGCAAAAGTTCAAAGAGATTAAAAATATGCTGTCATAATCTAGTTCTGACTGTACCACTAGAGATGACGAAAAAAATTCAATCCCTTCCTGGGATTTCTTTTGTTTAATAACTTTTTTTATGCGACAAGATGGTGACACAATGATATAATGAACATTTTTTAAATGCATTTTAATTAAGAATTTCAGATGACAATCATCATAACGATTATGCTACAGTAGGTCCAACCAATGTTCAATACTATTTGCTAACTGTTTAAAGTAGGTAATCTTTATAGACGTCCATATTATAGTCAAGAAGGCTTATAGTCTATCAGGGTATCTTCAATATAGGGTGAAGATGATAATATAGCTAAAGATTATGATGTTGCCAGAGCTAGTTGCTGCTGTATATTAGAAAGATGATGGTGAAGATGATGAAGTTGTTGCCAGTCTTTGCCTCTAAATGCTGTAGATAATGAAGATGATGGTGAAGATAATAATGTAGCTAAAGATTATGATGTTGCTAGAGCTAGTTGCTGCTGTATATTAGAAAGATGATGAAGATGATGATGGAGATGATGAAGTTGTTGCCAAAGCTTGTGCTCAAATTTCAAGGCATTAGCGCTGGCTTCAGTGATTTCTTACGCCACGCGCCGTTTATACGCAAATAATTTTCATTAATTAAATTTAATTGCATGTAGTTTGATTTCCGTAGAAAAGTTGGTATTTATTCTAGGTGAATGCATTTAATGCTGAATATGACTTGAACTTGAATTTAAATTAACATAATTATATTCAATAAATTTTTGGGGTATCCAGACCGGGCATGTCATCAACTAAGAGCCATGAATTTCAATTGCTTAACCTCTGACCGAAAGTAGCTTATGAATTTTCATCAGTAGCAAAAATTCAGAGTGTTTTTAGACCAAGCTTTTGGGGCTTCACGTGCGCCTTTTTTATGGCCTTTGCTGTATGTGACAGGCATTAAATTTTTATTAAGATTACAGGCACAAGTCAGCATATACTCGTGGAGGGAGGGTCATGGTGTCCTGCCCACACAATTCGATATAAATATATAAATTTGATTTTATTTTTTTCGGTTGTTTTAATTAAAATTGAGTTTATGTATCGCGTTGGCAGTTGGTTTAAATTACTCGGCGGTTGCCGCTTTTTGCCTTTTGTGGCGCCGTAATTTGATACACACGCACACGCATACTTACACACGCAAACACTAAGACACTTGGGTAATCGGTGCTGTTCTCACAATCTCTTTAAAATGAATTTTAGTACAGCAATATGCGGTTAGTACACTAGATGTCTTTTCTAAACGAATTTTAACCAAAGTACTTTACCAGACTAAGCAAAAGTTCAAAGAGATTAAAAATATGCTGTCATAATCTAGTTCTGACTGTACCACTAGAGATGACGAAAAAAATTCAATCCCTTCCTGGGATTTCTTTTGTTTAATAACTTTTTTTATGCGACAAGATGGTGACACAATGATATAATGAACATTTTTTAAATGCATTTTAATTAAGAATTTCAGATGACAATCATCATAACGATTATGCTACAGTAGGTCCAACCAATGTTCAATACTATTTGCTAACTGTTTAAAGTAGGTAATCTTTATAGACGTCCATATTATAGTCAAGAAGGCTTATAGTCTATCAGGGTATCTTCAATATAGGGTAAATGTTCTTTTGTATAATTCGTGATTGCTAACAAGCCAATGATTCTTAGCATTTCGGATTGGTATCTTTGGAGGATTTCTCGTCATCAGAAAATTGTAAAAATTACTCAAATTTTTTCACCAGAAGACATCATCATCTCTGTTCTTGTATTCTAAAAAATACTCTCACTGTTAAACTGACGATGTAGACACATTTAATTATATTTTTCTTCTATGCGCCTAGGATTCTCTCCAAGACCTACTTTTTTTTTTTTATATATATATTCTATAGTGCAATTAATAAAAAAATACATAAATTTTTATGAATCACAATTTCTAATTTTTGATCGCCAATCCAACCTGATTAGCTGGAGATATCATAAAAGGGGTCCCAGCGGTGGTACCCATCAGAAGGCCAAGAATTGGTCAACATTACCGGGCATCAGGTTTTTAAAACTTTTTTTTTCTTAGGATTCTTTCTTTTATAGTATTCTCATTAGGGAGCCTTTTGCATATATTAAAAATTTTACCAAAAAATTTTCAAAATTAATTTTGTTACAAATTAAAGCATTCAGTGGTATCCTTAATATAAAAGAGAAAACAATTTTTAAAAAAAATTATAACGAAATCAAAAAAATAAACAAAAAGTAATTTCGAATTACTCGGAATTCATTTCAGTACTTGCGTTTTGACTGTGCGTATTATCATGTGGGTTGAGAGAGAAAAAAAATTTTTTTTAAATAATTGTCAATATATAAGTACCATATATAACTTGAAGTTAGCAAAAATATAATCTAAGAATATCAAAGAATATTCAAAAAAAATAATTTCAGTGTAAAATTTGTGCGTTCTTGAACCTATTATGCCGATTCGTTCTAATTCCTCTTGCAATAAAACATTCGGTTTCAAACCACCTGATAAATTGGGTTTGGTGCAATTGGGAGCACCAAACATTCGGTATCAAAACGATTCGCTTTTCGGAGCACGGCCGTATACTGCACTAACGAAATTAATGTTTCCTGAAAGAAGATTTTTTCAGCAATTTGAAAATGTCTGCCGCCAAGGACAGAAAAAGCCTTGAAACGAATATTAAGAGTTTAATCAGAATCGTTTTAGAAATCTCTTTATGAATATGAATCCCATATAAATACTTTGCTGGGCTCCATCCCTTTCAAGCATATACTATATATAGTATTCTAACACAAAAGCAATACGTCGATTTATTATAAATCTCTGTGAGCAAGTTTACAATACACAAAATTCTCAGTTGAAAATGAAGAAAAATGTATCCAAAGATTTCTGGCGCACTCCCATGTTCGTATTTCGATGAAAAATTGTCACAAGTTTAAGCGTTAAACCGCAAATTGTTGTAGATTTTATTGTTTGTGTTGTTGTTGCTGTTTTGTCTTGTGGTTGCTGCCGGGCCCATGTAACTTGATTTGTTTGTCAAGTTTGAATCGGTTAGAACTTGACTTACATACATTATTTGTACTCTTTTGATCTTAATACGTATTACATACACACTACATATTAACGAGAGAAAAGCAACAAAAAAAACTCTAATTAAGTCGTTTTCTAAACGTAATAATTAGATTAATGCTGCAACAGATATTATTGAGCATTAGTACGGAATTCGACTTGCAATGTTAATGCTTAGGATTCATTAATAGTCAATAACTGTCTATTTGCCTTTGATCATCTGGCAATGCTGTTGGCATAGAAATCGATAAGTGATTGCCATAAATCACATGTAATCGAATTTATGTACGTCTCTAACTCAAGCCATACACGACGCGACTGATGCCTGGAATTCAGTTTTCCATTAAGAGCATTTAATTTGTTATCGACATATTTCATAAACAATCGGTTTTTCTCACGCCATTTTAAATTAAATTTGATGTTATCTTAAAACTCTCTTATTTACTCTCTCTTTATTTGCTCTCTTTGCAGTACTCAGCAAGGGCCAAGGAGAGACTTGCCGTTATCGTTTCCTTGGCAAATATGGCGGATACTGTTGGATTGTAACCCAGGCAACAATTGTCTATGACAAATTGAAACCACAGAGCATTGTTTGTGTAAATTACGTCATAAGGTGAGTCAACTGTTACACATAATACACTATGAAAAAAATACTAACCCACTATGTTTAGTGTATACTTAGAATGTTATTAATGAGTTTAAATTGAGCTGACAATAAAAGAGAGAGGGAATAGTGTCAGCAAAAAGCTATGCCAAATATTTGCTCATTACACGCTTATCTTTTAATTAAAGTAGCACAAAAGAAAAAACATGTTAAGCAGAAAGAAAGAAAGAAAATAAATAGGAAAAGACGACAACAATTTGTTGTCTTGATTAATAATAAGCAAAATTTAATTTCCCGTAAAAAAATATTTAAAAAGTCTTAACAATCAATATAAACGTAGCTGCACACATACACACACACAGGCTTACACAGATACAACACACACAGACACACACACACGTAAAGATTTTATACTGATTACAATTCGTGGATGCTTCATTGAACTCCATTGAACTGCTCGCAAATTACACGCACTCGTTTGTATGTGTGTGTGTGTGTGTGTGTTTGCAAAAATTTACGTAAATAACCGTACATGCAAAAAAAGAAGAAGATTTTGGCTTCAGTTTGGCTGCCCGTTTTTGGGAGGGGCCTTATGTAACGCCCCAATAATTGTGCCAGTCAGCGGCAGGCAGAGCGTGCTTGTACTCAAAGCTTTGACAGTCGTTTGCATTGATTTGGTTTTCAAATCTGTCAGAAGTTGACGCACTGCTGCGTATACTTAATATTTACATTTCTCTTGTATTTTATGCTTTTACTTTTTATTTTAAGTCATCTGTTTACACTGTGCCCTCAATTAGCATGCTAAAAAATGTCCGTATACTGAAGGAATAAAAGGGTATATTAAGTTTAGGGAAAGTATGCATTTTGGAGCCCCTAATGTGAATACCAGAGTGATTCGTTCGGGCATTATGGACAGTCTTTCGGCAATCAAATGTGAAAGTTATCGCCAAGGCATAAAAGATTACAGATGCTACAAAGTACTTTCAAAATCTCCAAGAACGTCTTCAACAGTACGCATCCTAAATAAAGAACTATAAATCCAATTGGATTAGGAAACTTGCAAACAATTTCGTCGGGCAAAAGTAATTATCGCTTTCAGCCCCATTTTCTTTGTAAAGACTCCGGCTAGATATCTTTCAATAACTCCAAGAACGTCTTCAACAGTATGCATCCTAAATAAGGAAGTATAAATCAAATTGTATCGGATTAACTTCGTCGGGCAAAAGTGATTATCGCTTCGAGCCCCACATTTTTCCTAAAGACTTCGGTTGGATATCGCTGGTTACCAGTATGATCGGGATATACCCCGATCGTCACACACTTTCCATCACAAAGATTAACCGGTTGCAGAAAAGAGTAACGCCAAGTATGAAAATTTGCAAGGAATCAAAAGGTTCGTTTTCTGCCTACATGATCCCTCAACGAGGATGCTGCTGTTGGCTGTCAAGACGCTATTCATCGGTTCTTTCGAAATTTCCGAATTTCCATATCACAAAAGTAATAAGATAGTCATCCCAAGACTCCATTTTAAAATTATACAGGTGATAAGTACCTGGAACCTTGAAAGTATTTACAAAACGATTGGCATGCATTTTAAAGTCGCTCAAAACCCTCGGCTTTAACGCAATAAATTTTGTATTCCAAAATTCATAATTTACGGAAGTCTCGGGTAATTACATAAGGCAGCCATAAAATATTTATATCTCTAAAAGTATCTATGCCTACGCTTATATAAATGTATCTACGTATTTTGACAACTGTGTGTGCGTGCTTTTTGGAAAAAAAAAAAGGTTTATAGACACTGCGTGTGTCCACGACGCAAAATGGACAACGCCTTCACTTGACCTGGGCCACGCGTGCTGCTCTTTACGAGCTTCAGCCCATCCGCCGGGCTCTTACATCAAATAAATAAATTAAGCACGAAGCAGAAGAAGAAGCCCGCAGAAGGCCGCACAACGCAAAGATGAAAATGTATCTATGTACTAATATACTTGTATCTATAACTATAAGTATATATGTACGTCATTCACCTTTGGCTCTTTTGTCAATTGTTCAATTTTTACGTGAGTGTCTCTGTGTGTGTGTGTAGCTTTTAACATACCCCCGCACCCATCTTTATTTTCAGCTCATGAGTAAGTACCGAAACATGCTTTTATTTACCACTTATATAGTATATAAACAATATGAGCAAATATTTGTGCATTGTTTGCTGCTGCTACTTAAATTGTGATTACATAAGCAAATTGTAGCGCATTTATTGAGGCCTCATGAAAAGAAAATATTTGAAGAAAAACGCCGCGCTGTCAACAGCTTATATTATATACTTATATATATATATAATTAAACTGTTACATTGTCATCTTAATTATTGCCATCAACGTCATCAACACTTTCGCTAGATAGCCACGATTTTTATTAGTGGCTTGTTTTTTGCCTTGAAACACATTTGAAAGATGCAAAATAAGTGATGCTTGAGAGAGTTGAGAAATGAGAGAAAGACCCCAGCACGCTCACGCTCATTAATAATCTGCATCAATCAAGTAAATTCAATTGTTCAATTTGTTTTCTGAAATAATTACTTTTAAATCGATTGTATAACCGCTCAATAGGCAAGATAGCATATGAGAGAGTAGTTGAGGGTTTATGCGAAACAAATTTTGCAATAATTAACAAAATGAGCAACTGCACATTACAGAATAGCTGTTAAATAATTTTCCACAAAAAAAAATGTGGCAACACTGTTTTGCTATGACTTCTGCGTACAGCTTCCAAATAAGTTTGCAAGCAAACCTTTGTCGGAGTATCACTTACATTAAGATTTGTCTACTGCTGAAATGTTTCTGACTGCTGCGTACAGCCTTTAGTAAAAAAATGTTCAGTTGCTACTCTCAGCGAAAGAGCAAATGAAAGGCAACAGTAACTTTTAGAAAGAATGTGTTTAAGACTCGCACTCGATTTGTGTTCTAATATTTTGACCACCACTGTGCTTAACTCTGAGTCTTTTCTCATTGAAATTGTAAATTGTTTATTTTAGTATCTATAATTAGCGTAAATAAATTAACAAGAATTTTAAACATTCAACTTGTTTTGCGCTTCTAAAAGATCGTGAAATTTAAATTTCATGCATTTCGGCTGCATAAACATGTTAAGGCAATGAGAGCCAGAGAGAAAGACAGAATTTGTGTGAGTAAACTTTTGTTTTGATTTTTTTTTTTTTTTTTTTGCTCTTTTGCATTTCTACGACACAAATTTTATTCTGCCGCATGCCCCAGCCATCCACCACATTGTTCTACTTTTTGTTGTTGTTGTTATTGTAATTGTTGTTTGCCTAATTGAAAAATAAAATTACAAATACCCACACACACACATCTCTACACTTAAACAAATTTGTTGACTTTTGTGCCAAGTGCCAAATTGACAAATAATGAAAGAAACAAAAACCAAAAAAATACGAAAAATTTCTTAGGTGAATTTTTTGTTTATTTTTCTTTGATTCTTTGTCTATTGATTTGGCTATTTGTTGTTACATTAATTCTATGCCAGGTTATCGGGTTAAGTGTCAGACGATAAGTGACGAGCAGCAGCAGCAGAGGGGGGTCATTGGGGTGGCAAGCGGAAAAGCGCTTATTTTCCGCTTGACTGCAATTAATTGCGGAAATTTGTTGTTGTTTATTTGTAATGAAATCAAATAGGATGATTTTTCTTGTACTTGCTCTCGCGCTCTCTTTATAGAAATGGTATTGAGTGCGTTTTTGATTTTCTTTTGTTTTTTTTTGTTGTGCTTTCCTAATGAGTTTTTCATTTGACGAAAGAAAATCAAGGCCAAGTTTTAGCGCCAGCTTTAATAAAATGCTACAGCTTTATACGAGTGCTGTTTTTTAAGTTTCGATTTGGAAACGAAAATATTTTCTATAGGAAAGGGTTGTTTAAGGAGTTTGAAAAATTTTTGCATTCACTTGAGGAAATTTTTGAAACAATTTTGAGAAAAAAAAATGAGAAGTGGATTATAAACATATCAATCGTGCCTTAAGGAATCCTTTAGAAGTTCCAAAATGTATCATTTTGCTTCTAATTTTGTTATCAGGCATATTTTCATTTTACGAAATGTTTTCACCAACATTTTTTTTTGCAAAAGTTTTTCACCTCTGCACAAGTAAGAATTGTGAGAATGGTTCATCATCGGCCATCATCATCGAGGACGAATTCGAATTCAAATATTTATCATTCTGCTTCTCTGAAATAAATAAATTTATTTTCTTCAAATCTCAGGGAAATTTTTTTTCAAACATGGTTTTACGAAATGTGTTCATCGAAATTTTGTGAAATAAACGCAATTTATAAAAATAAATGAATTTTTGAGTATTTGAAAATAAACAAATAAATAAAAACCAAAAAAAAAAGATTTTCGGCTGAGGCCCATCTCTGGACAAGTGAGAATTGTCAGAATGGTTCATCATCGGCGGTTATTATTGGCACATTTGCAGTTTTTGCGAAGTAACAGGCAACTGACTAGACTACAAAGATCTTATGGGTTTGGGCTTGTCTTCGACGACTTTTAGACGCGAACCTTTCCTGAGCGATTGTCAAGTTATGATGTGCGATTGAAAATTTTCTTTAGTCAGTCATATGAAAATCTTGCAAAATAAATGCAAATGATTTAAATTAAAAACTTTGAGCTTGTCTGTTCCTAAAATATAAAAGACAACCCTCGTACCAAAGCGTTTACCACAAAATTTCCCAGCTAATGTGTGCCACCAAAGTTGATTAAACCCAAGCTCTTTAACTCTTTGCTCCGACTCTCTCTCGCTCTTAAACGTCTTTTCTCTTTTGTCAATGCTGCCTTCAAAATTAATTAGAAACGAGCAAACGACGCAGCAGACAATATTAAAGTGTGGGAAATTTCATTAACCTTAATCCTTGCCAAGTCCTTTGTTAATATTTCCCTGCACAAATTATGCCACCCAAAAAAAAAAAAAAATGTAGAAGCACAAAAATTTATTTTGGGTTAAATTTTTGTCACTGTGAAGAGAATCAAGTAAGCCCGCTAATTAACATTGAATATTTGTATTTTGAGTTTTATTGTTTGGCTAGAAATTTGCATTTTAATACCCTTAATCTCAAAGTGTAAGGGGTATGTTTAGTTGGTATTGCGAGAAGCTACCACAAGGTAATTAGTAAAATGGTGAGAAAGATTAAAAAGATAAAGACAAAGATGTCAATTAATTCGTGTGTCTTCTGCGTCGTTAGAGAGAAAAAATGCAATCCTTTGTGGGATCATCTCTTTTAGTTGTTTTAAGACTGCCATTTAAGATTTTTCGAAGAAAGCGCGGAAAATCGTGTTTTAAGAGATAATTGTGATTATTTCACATCAAAAAATAAAAAGAGTTAAAGAATAATAATCTTCAAGTTTAAAATAAGAGAAATAGTTGAAAAACGTGAATAAAATCTAAATTTCATATTTCGAATCTTAAATAAGATGATTCGGGCTTTATAAACTTGTTAAATATAAGAATATTTATACTTAAAATAAAAAGCGAAAAATAGTCTAAATTCTAATTTCGTATTTTTAACAATCTTAAAAAAAAGAAACGTTTTCTTTAATTTTAAGTCTTCCCATGAACAATGTTGTCTCTTAGTATTTTATTTTTGTTTTTCAATTCGACTTTTAATACTGTTTCTAGATTTACTGTCTTATTTTAAGAATTTTGTTATCTAAAGAAGTTTGGGCCTTATTTAAAGAAGTAATATGAGGAATGCTGAAAATTTTAATTTCTCACCAACTTTTCAAAGCGTGTCAAACTCGAAGAGCAGTCAAAATATATTTTGAAGGGTATTTTATAGTCGAAGTCTTAAAATTTTTGCTAGTCTACTTCGTATTTGTTTTTGTTTTTGCAATATGGCGCGTGTTGCATAATTTTAGACATTCAGCCGTTGCTTTTAATTACTGCAAATATCTGCTTGTTATCCTGTTTGCTGGTTATTGTACTTGTTGTTGTGCTTGTTGTCGTTGTTGCTGTTGATTTATTTGGCAGCACTCCACGAATAGGCCCGAAATTTGCAGCTGGCAAAAACTTTTTTGGCATTAATGGAATTTACACGAGTTCTTAACACTTTTTAGCAGGAAAAAGTTTTTGCTTTTGTTGAAGCTTAGTGGGCAGACTTTGGCTTTGGCAGCCATTTTGTGGCTGTTGGCATTTAGAGTAGAGACTAAAAATTAAAACAATAAATTTAAAAGGACGTGGAGGGACATACTTCCAAAAAATGGTAAAAGAGTGTTGTCGCAGTCGTTGCATAATTTTGGGCTATAAAATGTTTTTATTAGCGCTTTTGAGTGTCTGACATAAACAAGGCCATTAAATGTTTGTATGTTTGTATGAGTTTTAAAACCATTTGTAGCCAAATAGAAATTTAATTAAATTGCAAAAATTTCGACTTTACGCTGGAAATTCATCAATAATGCAACAAAAGTGGCCAAAATAAAAACTTGCTAAAACTTGGCAAAACTTTCAAAGACTGCCAAACACATTTAACCCAAACACACGCACACACACAGAGTTAACATAAATATTTGATATAAGGTTAACACATGGCGTATACGCAATGTCAAACCTTTAAGCTAAGATGGTCAGTCCCAGCACTAAGTCAAACTCTCACACATTATCTTGTATGATTTATCGAGAAATTGGTTTGTCAGCTGGCTTGATGTGCACCCCGCCTCCCTACCTGCTTTAGTTGGCTCATTGCACAAGGCAAAAAAGAAAAAGGAAATGTGAAAAGAAAGGAAAAAACCAGGAAGCTGTATCTAGACAGCTCGACTTTAATGTACTCTGTATGAATCCTCACTACAGCTTAGTTCCAGCAGTTTGAAGAACTTTGATAAATGTGCCAAGTTATAGATGTCCAAATGAAAAGATTAAGTCTAAGATATATTCACTATAGGAATATACAGCCTTGCTCCGAATTTCACAAAAAGAAAACGAATAAATTTTATTCATTTTTGCGTGCTATCAGTTTCACATATTATTTGTTGCCGATAGCTTCTCATATTTCCCCTTACTCTCTTCGATACATTTTTATAATTCCCCCTTACTCTTCTCGATGAAGTCTCTTATTTCCATTGCTCTTAACAACTGATGGGCCGCTTATTTTATTGGTTTTCCGGAGCATGGCTGATATTTAAATTTCTAAGAAGATTCGGGGGTTCCGGGCATCTGGGATAATAGGTTACCTATAAATAATATGTAGGTATAGTTTTCTTCTAGTTGTTAATAGCAAAAATGTCTTAGGCTCCCTTCCAATATACCCCTTGTCCTTACAGGGTATAAAAACTTTTTTGCTTTTGGGATTTTTATTTGCACAATTTGAATTTTTATCGCCTGTGTTATCTGTGCGCCCACAAAACTTTGCGCTGTATTGGTTTTTGGCCTGGGTCTCTAATACTGATTTCTTCCAAGCGATAACTTTACTCATAGTCCTTTCTTTTGTCTGAGTTGTTGTTGTGGCTAAATTGAAAAAGTTGAGGTAGCTCACACACACAAACACACAATAGTCAGTAGTCGTCCTCCGCAGCTCGAAAGGACAATACAACATTGACCTTAATTAGCTTTTATTTTCATTTTATTTTACTTTATTTTGTGCCTTTTGCTTTTGCCAATCGATTTTCACTGAGTGACTAAAATTGAGTATATCGAATGTGAGTATTCGTAGATGTATTATCTGGCTTTCTGCGTTATCCTCTAAAAACTTAAACAGGCCTCAAAAATTTAGGCTGAAGCTAGAGAGCATCATCTTATCGTTTGCCATAACAAAAATGTAACCTTAAGATTTATAACCATAGAATTACCTAATGCGTAACTACTACACGTGTGTGTGTGTGTGAGAGAGTATGAGTGAGTGCGAATGAAGAAAGTGAGTGAGTGTGTGTTATTGTGTGTTTGTGTATATGTGCCCTGCATTGCAATGTCAGTTGCTTTCGACTTTAATTTAACAACTTGCCAAATGGCCAACAAAATGCGCTGCTTTTGGCCTCTGGCCTTAATAAGTTTGTCTAGTCACGTAGTCCAACACACGCGCACACACACTTACACACGCACACACACATCTATTCATTTATGCCTAGATGAAGTACAGTATATGCTCACAATTATAGAATTTGCAGCCAATAAAAATATAAATGTCTTAAACTTTTATTCGGCACATCGTTTGGATGGACCCATTTTGGTCAGCCCAGCTGCCAGATTATTTGGATGCCTTATGGGCCTTTCCACAAACTTCTTGCTGTGTAAATGTAACTCCACCCGGAGTGATTTACAGATCGCGCTCAAAAAAACTATTTTTTGCAAAGTTTCATCTTTCCATCGATTCAACTATTTACGTGACATGATTTGTCTACGAAAATTCTACCTAAATATTCTGTTATCGATAACCGCGTAAATAATCGAAACTTAAAAAAAATGGCGATTTTCGATGATCTATTTTACTTGTTTCACTTGAAATGCGACCATAACTTGCTATCGATAACTCCGTATATATATTTCCCCACCGGCCCGGATTTTTCTCAGGGTCCCGAGTAAGTACTCTCGTACTGTCGTGATTCAAGCTAAAGGTGTAATAGAGGGGTCGGTACATTTCCCCCCGGGCCCGGATTTTCTCTCTACGGCCCTGCCCTTCATTATATATATTTTTTTTAATGTATTAATATTTTTTTTTAATTTATGAATATTTTTTTTTTAATTTGTTAATATTTTTTCATATATTTTTTTTAATCTTTTTTAATATTTTTTAATTTTTTTTTTTTAAATATTTTTTTTTTTAATATTTCTTTTTTTAAAATTTTTTTTTTTTAATTTTTTAACATTTTTTTTTTTAAAAAAAATTGAAAAGTGAAAGATAAAAGGTTTCCAAATGTTCTACAAAGTTTTAGGGCAAAAAATTCTCTACAAAATCGATATAAAACATCATTTTCTACACATAATCTTAAGATAGAGCTTGAAAAGTGGAGAGTGCTTTGATGCGGAAACTCTCTGAACACTTTGTTGTATAAATTTTAAAATTTGTAAATTTTTCAGATCCCTATGATGCCTATTTTTTATTCGTAGTATCTTTTTTTATTCTAAGTGCTCTTAAAATTCTTTTTGTCCTTATTTGTCAGCTTTTACTGTAAAGAGTCTAGTCTAAGAAATGCTTATTTCTTTTACTAGTTTTTCTCTAAAATTATAGTATACCACACGGCGTATGCGTGTTATTTGCTAGTTTATGATCCGGCGCCTGGTGGCGCCAATTGAAGCCATTATTATTAATGTAGCTAAGCCTTTTTTTTTTTGCTTACAAAAACAACAGACAGTGATACACACAACAAACATCATATTGTGGCAGAGACAGTCGAAGTGAAGTTATTAATTTGCCACGCCGTCGTTTGTCTGGGCCAATTTATTATGCAAATACCGTGTAACCAAACAAGGCCAAAATGAAGTTAGAGAGGAGAGACAAACAGCGCGCACATCAGGAAGTAGGCAGTACCGAGTAGTGGCCAAAAAATCAAAATCTCTTGTTGCAGGAAGTGTTTGCCAACTTCCGGCGCGCACTCACAAAATCAACAAATCAACAAAAGGGGTTACCATTGTTGTATTGCTTAGCGCTGCTTGACGTCATCAAATAATTAACTCCAACAAAAGCAGCTCTTTAACATGCCTCAACTGTAGTATAAGCATTAATATATATATATGTATTTAGATTATATACATTTGTTGGGCCTCAGTTGGCTGCTTTATTTACTGAGCCAACATTTTACACACGTGTAAGCCGGTTAGGTCCCCAGGCGACACAAATTGCGGCTGTGCGAGACCTAACGGATGCGCTTAACAGTTGTTTCAAGCTTCCGGCTAACTGTAATGCTCTCGCTTGAGAGTGTAGCGCAAAGGCAAACAAACTTTTGTGCCCGCTCTCTCTCGCACTCTCTCTCTTTACTGGGCTTTGCTTTGTTTTGCTGATACTGGCTTTTCACACTCTCTGCACGCACAACACGTTTACAGCTGGGGTCTGGCAGCAGGATTTATGCTGCTCTGAGTAGGTCCTGTGTATCCAGTGCCTATTAACAAACCACGCTGCCGAAGTTTTCTATTTTGGAATTTAATTTGTGCCACGTGCAGCAGACTGACAGTAACGCCCGCTCTGCCGCTCACCATACACCAACTAACTTCCTCTCACTCTCACTCTCTCTCTCTCTCTCTCCAGCCGCTGTTTTGCATAGCAGCCTTTTAGGCGTTGTTTGACATTTGCCTATCAGCTGTGCAGCTGCTGCCGCCATCGCCATTTTGATGAAGTTGTTGACAATATGACGCGACAACTGACAAAACTGTCAGAATTCTTTGGCTCTTTGTTTTGCCCGCTAAAACACTTCCGTAACTCACTCTCTTTCTCCACTCTGACGCATTAAATGACTTTGACACTTGTGCTTGAGCCGCGGGACGCTTTTGTTTTTGCGCGCTGATGCATGCAACGAGGCGTATGCGTTATGTTAAATTTTCTAGACAAATGGCAAATTCATAGACATCATCATCTGTATAGAATTGGCTGCCTTACAGCTTTTTAATGTCATCATCTCGACAGGTTGAATGCAAGTTAACAAGATTTTTGTATTTTTGTTACTTTTTGGCATAACCTGGTCACACATGTCGTAAACTGGAAGCTGAGATTTTTTGACTAAGCGTACGCGTATTAAAAGTAAAGCGTATGTCTTGTAAGTCGCGAAATTGCATTTTGATTGGCATCTATTCAAGCATTTACTGCAAAAGAATCTGCAAAATTTCAACAAGTATGTATACAATATGAAGGCACTGTGAGTTTTACATCAAAGCGCGCTTCATAGCGTGGCTATAAAGGGAGCCAAAAAAAAAACCAACATTTTTATGTCTTCGCATAAAATTTGCTTTTTTGTAATTTATTTCAAAGACTGCTAAACAAATATGCGCAGTAAATGGGCACAGCAAAACATAAAATATCTTGTTCTCGTGCCTTAATCGCTGTGCGTATACGCAATATTTATGTATTAGCTATATGCTATATATAGTTGCTGCTACTATGTTGTGCACATTGGGCAGCATTCTTTTTTTTTCAAGAGTTTGATCATTTCTTTTCAAAAGTTGTAAAGCAACAAATTTTTTAATAATTTTTGAAAATTTTTTAAGAATAAACAACAAAAGTTAAATGAACTCCTTAACAACGAATTTTCCATGTTTGGATTTTTTCAAGTGCACTGATTTTTTGATGACCTTATAAAGAATGGTAGGTGAGAAATCCACATGTAACACCTCTCTACTAAGAAGTCCGCCGTTCCCAGACTCTTTGAATATGCAGTTCAGTCTGGTGGCTTAGCTGGCAGCTCCAGCTTCAGTCTAGGTTGTTTGGGCCAATCACCCAATCATCTCAATTCCAACCAATTGAATCTATTCTTTTTTTTTTAAAGTGGGTGTTAAAAATTGTTAAAAAATGTTTTAAAAAAAATAGAAAAATTTATAATTTTTGCATCGATATCTTTATTTGTTTAGGAGAAATGGCTTGTCAAAGACAAGTCTAAAAATGAAATATCCAATATTCAGCTATCGATAAATAATCGGAATTTTTCAATAAAATTTTACGTGGTTACTATTCTCTAGTAGCTATATCACATATCTAAAAATCATTGTCTTTTATTAGTCTGGCACATCTGCATCGTTGTTAGGATTGCTCACGACGGTACTCGGGCACTTCTGCATTACAGAAGTGCGTCCGACAAAGTAAATGCCTCAAGATTTTTTTTTGTTGATCTGTGTAGTTGTTACCAAATTGTATACATAATTTTTAATGTTTTTTTCGTTTGATTTTATTGTGAAAATCCGTTGCGGCAGTTGCGCTGTCCAGTGCAGTTGTTAATTTGATTAGAACGTTTTCGATAAAACTTTATGAAGCGCTTTTAGCCCAGTTATTAACATGTCGCTGGAAAATGCCAAAAGCCTTGTGTTACGCACAATAAAATCCGTAAGCAGGCAGGAACAAAAAAAAAATGAAATCCCCAAATCACAAAGTGGAAAAGTTGGAAGACTTTTTCACACGCAAAGCGACAACGCACACAAACGCAGTTTATTATATAAAACACATAAACACACACACGCACACAGTGACAGAAATACACGCACGTGTAAGGTACTCTGACATAGCAGTAAGGGGGTCCTTGACTGGATTTCTTGCCGCCTTTTATATTAAAATGCCTACTAATGTCAAATATCCTGCGTTGGCTGTTACCCCTCGCCAGCCTCACACTCCTGCACACTACAATCTCTTCCCCTAGAATCCCGCCGCATATTTGAATAAACGTCAATGTAATTGACACTTAAAAAAAGCAAGGGAGAGAGTTTGAAGCTGCTCTGCGAGAGGCGGCGGCTTTGAGTGTGCTGCCGTCTTGTTCTTACCTTAGTAGCTGGGCGGAAATGGGCGTTTGCAAGTATGTGTGTGTCTTGTCCTTAAAGTGAGGCTGTATTTGTGTATACCTGTTCATTTCCGCCATTTTTTTTTTTGCCACTTTTTTTTCCAATTACCTCGCAAATTCTATTGCGCAATTTTGTTGCCGCCGGTTAGGTCTACTCCTTAGGTCTAAAGTTTATTTTGTTCCCATATATATTTTTTTTAAAGTTGCGCCGGCAATAACCATCAACATTTTTCATAGTCTGCCCATGCTGCGAGCTCCCCTTTAAAAATAAGAACAAAAAAAAAAAAAAAAACACTGTATCACTCAATTCGCTTGTCTTCGCCTTTTTTTTGTTTGCTGCTAGTCTTTTTGTGCCTCATCATCATGGCAGTGCGTCGAGTGGCCACAATCTCAAGAAGCGTTTTTCACTGGTCCATACTTTAACGAGAGTTGTCTTTTTGATTTTGCGAATAAAGATAAACACAAAATATAATATGCATCGGTAACGGTCTTATTGCGTTTTAAAAGAATCTTTATGAAGATTTATATGCTCTATCATTCGCTTGAACCAACTCTCGAATCATAGAATAGAATATCGAAGAACAAGGTAGAAATTATATTTTAATATGTGCAGTCGAATGAAAGCTGTGAAAAATAGAGTGACACAATAGACACTTGAATTGCCTCTTTTAAAATAGAGAAGAAGAAAGAAGAGAAGACAACATGAGTCGGATGAAGGTAGGAAATATGGCCAGAATTGCGTGTCTTAGAAACGCAAATGGCAGCCCTCGCTTAAAAGACGAGGAAAGAAAAGAAAGAAGAAGAAATAAAGAAGAACGGAAAAAAAGAAGCAGAAATAGTAGAACAAATAGAAGAACATAAAAGTAGCAGAGAAAAAGAAGAGAAGATAAAAGAACGTCGGATGAAAGTTTTAATTTGATCTGGCCAAACAAACAACAAATTTAAAACATAGAAGAAAAAGAAATAAGGCAGCAGAGTAAAGAGCAGATGACAAAAGACAGAAGAAAGTGTCTATGTAATCACGAAATCGGGTGAAAGTTATGGAAGGACTATTTTGATCTGGCAAAACTAGAATGAGCATATGGCAACGCTTGTTTAAAACATAGAAGACAAAGAAGAAATAAAGAGGAGAGTAAAGAAGAGATGACAAAAAAGAGGAGAAAGTAGTCGGATGAAAGTTGGGGTGGAGTACATTTGATCTGGCAACACTAGAGATGCCTGCTATTTTAACGTATGTACGTATGGCAACACTCGTTTAAAACAAAGAAGACGAAGAAGAATTAAAGAAGAAGAGTAAAGAAGAGATGACAAAAAATAGAAGAAAGAGGTCGGATGAAAGTCGTGGTAGGGCACATTTAATCTGGCAACACTAGAATTTGCTGTCATTGTAAGGTATATAACTACCCTCGTTTAAAAAACTGTGTAAAAAACGCTTCTTGGTATTTCAAAGTATTTGTGGGGCATATTTTTAGGCGTGTGCTGTGGTTATTGTGTGCGTGTGTGTTTGTGTGAGTGTTGGGCAGTTATAAATACACGTGCCACCATTTGTAGGGCCAATTTGTGGCCTGTGGTTTCTACTCAAAATGCTAATGTTTGCTTTGGTTATGTAGCCAAAAATAAGCATTTCTATATACAAAAATAACATTGACTATAACTCGAAAAAGGAAACCGACCAAAAAAGCACTCAAATTATTCAAAAATCATATGTTTGCTATATAAATATTGCGACGCATTTAAGTTTTTGTGTATAACAGAAAGAAAGAAAGAAAGAACCCACAAGCTGCCGCTAACGCCGCCTACCCGGCTGCCATTACAAAGAGTACAAACAAAGAGGAACACAAAAAAAAAAGTGAGAGTATGCGAGTGGGGGGATCCCGGCAGCAGTGTCAGTGACTGTTAAAAGTGAAAGTTTTGCTCATTTTTCCATGCCATTTGAGCAAAAACAGCCTAAAAGGCTGCAATGCGCTCTCGCACACAGCTTACTCACTCACTTTCACTCTCACTTGCACTCAATTTGTGTAGGGATTACATAAGCACGCCATGTTGTAATACGCAGCAGGCCGCACGCAACGAAAGTGAAAGTAAAAAATTTCGAGTTCAAGGTCTTGCCTAGGCCGCATGCTCTTACAGCAGCGAGAGACAGAGAGAGAGAGAGAGCACGTAGCTAAAAAGCGGCCTAAGAGCGCGCTCAGGCTTGGGCTGTGCAGACTCATGAGCGCGCCTATAAGTAGGCTGAGTATTTGCTTTTGAGTGACTTTTGTTTTTTTTTTTTTTTTCCTTTGGCCTGGGTAACTAAGTTTTTGTTTGTAGCTGGTCACAAAAACAGCTGAGTTTGAGCGTTGGCAGGGACTGCGGCAGCAGGTGGAAGTTATTGCCGGAAGGGCGGTTGTCAGCGCGGGGAGCTGACTGCGGCACGTGTACACATTAACCGTTATTTTGGAACTGAGCGATTGCATTTATCTTTCTTTTTTTATTTTGGCATCTTTACATCCGTAGTGCTTCGTTTCCTGTTACGGTTCTCTTTTGGACTCTTTTATTTTCTTTTTTGTTGTACTCTTAGTGGACATTGTAGAATTACGTCAATTTAATTTCGAGAACGAAGGACATCTCAACACTTTTTTTTTATGGCTGTTACTTATAGAGTAAACGAGTATATAAAGTTTGTTGAAATGTATGTGACTATATACTAAATTAAATGGGCATAAATAGACGAGTAATAAATATGAACATTTGCCAGTTTGTCTCTATGAACGCTTAAAACTTTGAGAGCATAAGAACTAGGAACAACTAGGTAATATATCTATATCTGGAAATGACCAAACCCATTTAAAGACCAAGGATTTTTTTAAATGTCAAAGTCGTTTATCAAGGAATCTCTTTTTTTATTTCACCAATTTCTTACTTGACTTATGTAAAATGACAGTGACAACTTATCGATGGTCGGCTACTTGACATTTGTTTTTGCAAAATATTACAGCGTATTCCGAATTCGGCCAACGCATCACATTTTTTTCGGACTCCTTTTGTTGCCTGCTGCTATCGAACCTTTCTCTAGCAATAAAGTGTCATTCTCAGTTGTGATTTGTGTATGTTTGCCGAATTGTGGCAACTTTTCGTTACAGTTTAGCGCATTATCCCTTTTATTTTTATTTTCCTTTACATTTTGGCCTTGCTTTAATTGGATTTTTAGCCACAATTGAGTAGCTTAATTTTTTTTTGCCCAACTTGACACAAGTTTTGACTGGCCAAAATGTTTTACGTACCTCGAGTTTCCTTATCGCAAACAAACATTTGGCATAGTATAATTTCCAGGCAAGATAAATACGATGTACATTCTTAAACATAGTTGACACTGCTGTTTGGGAAAACTTTTGTGGCATAATTGCAAATTGCGCAAGTTTTGAAAGGACAAGAATGAGTTTTTATGCCCTGACTCTATATAAAGTTATTAAAATGGAAATGCGCTTGGTATTGAAGCAAAACAAATGCTTTTTTGGGCGGGGCTGTTGTAGTAGTAGTCAGAACCAAGACGTTAGGAAAGAACAACGAAAACATTGTATAATAGAAAATAAAACTAGTTTATGCCTGTTTTCTGATATGCATGAAAATCGTAACTTTAGTAATGACGTCAGAGTCGATGTACTTGCATTTTGAAATTTTTATTTTGGAAAGTCAAGCGGCTTTTGGTATCTGACTTTTTCTTAAATTTTGCTCTAGTAAATATTTACTTTGAATATGTCTATATGATATTTATTTTATTGTGAACAAAAATGTGAAGCAACTTGCTTGCGCCATCTAGTGGACACATACTAAGACTAAAAAGGGCGTCAAAAGTTTGTTAACGATAGGGTATACGCTGTTAAGGTGTCATCTGGGCTGATTTCTGGCATGACCTAATATATTTAAACTATTTCTCACATTCATTTTCTGAAGAAACTTGTTCTGCTGTTCTCCAAAATCTAACATACTGCCCGGTTGGCCACTTCGTATGCGACTCTTACAGAAAGAACTTTGCATTCAGAGCTTAGGAGTTACTGGCACTATGACGTTTCAAAAGTTCAGAAACTAGCTCAGAACGGAACTGGAACTGATAGTAGTTCTTGGGTGTTGATAGAGAGTAGGGTATGGTGGGGCAATTCCGACTAGTAATTAGTTTTGGCTATAAAATGCTTATTTGACATCGAATCATTTCGTCCGATATAGCAAATTAAGGCCAACGCTTTGCCGCAACTTTCCAGAACTTCTGACCATTATTAATTTTTGAGATATAACCATTTTTGAAAAAAAGTCAATTTGTGCCATTTTGAAAAATGGTAGGGTAAACCCGACCGCCTTTTTTTTTGGATGATTTACAAATAGCTTGTTAGCTTATTTAGAGGTCGAATTTGCCCCACTGTGTTATTTTTCATGTATAAAAAATTATACAAAATTTCAACAAATACATGCACTATATCGTTCTATGTTATAAGCCACTTAGCTTTTTTTTCAAACACTTTATTTAACAAGAAAAAATGTGCAATCAAATATTTACAAAAATTAAATTGAAAATCGTAAAAATATACTTCTTGTCGTTTGAGCATATAAATGTAGACTGACAGACAACTGTCATGCTACCATTTTGGTTATTTTCAATGCTCGACACGACAACACTAATATGAGCTCGCTCAGTATTGCCATTTTTGAGAAACAGTGCGGGTCGGGTTTGCCCCACCTTACCCTACTCACTAGAATTCAAGAGCGTGAGTATGCTGAGAGACATGAGGCAGCTGCAATTCTAGTTATTATTTCACTCAAGTCTTTGGCTGCTTTCGACGAATTTTCGGGACATGGGCTATCGGTAACTTTTTGCATATCACGACTTGTGATAATAGCCATTATCTGCTTCGTATAAACATAGTAAAAGAGCGACAAACACGCAAAGTAGGCATAAAAGCCTAAAACAGATTTTGTTTTGTCTCCAAAGTTGACATAAGCTGACACAGAAGACGAAGAAGCAGCAGCAGAAATTACAAAAAACAAGAGCATAACGAAAAGGCGAAAACAAAATAAACGCGATAAAGGCGATTTACAAATCAACAGAAATAGTAAGAGAAAACATTTGCCAAACAATTCCTGTAGATACACACAGCGTGTAAACAAGTGGAAATGAATCATTTAGGCTAATACAAGATTTTCCTACAACATTTAAGATAATAAACTAGAGAAATAATTTTGTTGTCGTTGTTGTTGTTGCTGTTGGATCTGTTACCTGCACATCTACCCGCTCTCATAAGTTTCCCTGGCCTGCCTACGTGACCTGGACCAATGCCAAGGCCTTTTCGTGCGAGCCATTGCTCGAAGAAGCTATAAAAAAAAAAATAATAAAAATAAAATAAAACCTAGCACAGAAATACATATGTATATGTTATGTATTATAAATAAGTTTGCGCTACGATTAAGCTATTTTTATTATTAATGATAATTTCACTTTCTTTCGGGATAAAAAAAAAAAAAAAAAATGAGAAGCCAACAAAAACTCGTGCATAAAAAATGTCGCATAAATCTTGGACAATATGCTGCTTATTTTGTGGCCTGATCGCTTGCAACATGTGACAGCTCTTCCCGCCTCAGCTGACACGCCCCTGAAGTCCATGCAGACAATTTTCTAATAGTTGGCAGGCAGAATATAAATTCTCATCTAATTCAATAAAACTTGTTTACAGCGCACACACAGAAACAAAAAAAAAAAAAAAATCAAAAATTAAGCGAGATTTTTTGTTTCTGTTTATTATTTATTTATTTTTTGTAGCTTTTTTTTTTTAAGAGAAAATGTATCTTTTAGTCACATGAGTGCTGTTGTTAGAATGCTACAGCAAATAGTGAGTGAGAGAGAGTGAGCGAGCGCCAGTTGGAAAAGCAGAGAGTAAGAAGCGCGTGTCACGCAAGTTTCGACAGTTGGGCGGGCGGCACGTGGCAACATGCGGATTACCCCCAAAGAGGGGGGCTTAGTTAGAGTGTAGTTGTAGTTGTTTGTGTGCCGCCTAAATCAATGGCAAACTTGGATTCAAGTTTTTTTTCTTGTCATTTGTCACACACTTAGTCGAATATCAAATATTGGTCAAGGGTCGCCGTTAAGCCGAGCCGGCCGGAGCGGGTCAACATATGTTTTTGAGTGCGGCCGAAACTGGAGGAACAATGTTGCCTGCCGCCCAGACATTGATATGCCATTTGCAGGACACTTTGCTTTGTGGTTCCCACCACTCGAATTTGCTTCATGACTCTGCTATATTAACTTTTTGTTGTCTATTTTTAGGCGCCTTTTGAGTTCCTTTTTTTATCTTATTTTTTTTTTTTTTCCAATTTCGTAGCAGTTCCGTGATTGCTGTTTATCTTTTCAATTTGTTTCATGCTCTAGCAAACGGCGGGTCCCTTTGGGTTTATTAATTTTTAATACCCTCTACGCATGGTCTTAAAGGTATTTTAGAATGCGAGCAAGAAGATGTTGTAGACCATAAGTTCTGGGGTGGGTGTCTGCAGCCGTACAAACACGTAGGTCTAGAAAATCAATCAGGTTAATATACATGAATCATGATCGGGCGATCTGAAGAATTTGGGAACTTACAGCCATTTGGCAGAAAGACAAGGAGGCATGCAGATGGGCCTGATGCCAAAACTAAGAATAGAGCTCAGATACTAACTTGGCATTGTTGGACACACCACTAGGCAGCTACTACTAGGAGAGATCCAGACGAAGCTCAAACTGGATCAGCACGGCTGGCTTTCAACTGTGTAAGCAACACCTTGGCTTCAAAGATTGCGATATGGCCAAGCATTCCTTTAGAATACTGATGTAAAAAAGGCATCACGGTCTCTTACAACTGTAGCTTTCCAGAGAGTTAGGAGTACTCCTGCAAACAAGTATTTACTGAGTGTCACGGTGTTGCCAGAAGAAGGGCTTCCCTTTTTGGCATTTATGGAATCTCCATGCTCGATGTAATTCGACCAGAGTCATTCCAAAAAATCTAGTTTATCTCGAGTATTGGACTAGTTGAGGAGCTCTAAGGCTAGATGCGAGCACAATAGATTCTTAGGGTCGCAGTGCAGCTTTCTCTATAATTTTACTATTACAGTGAAGAGTCTCTAAAAATAATACATTTTTGCCGATTTTAATCATTTCTACCGAATTTAAAGTCAAACTGGGATCCTGTAGCACTAGACTTTCAAAAGCTTATGCATTTTTAATTATCAATTATCATATAGCTGATCCGATCCAAACAAGAAGAAAAAAAACATGAAAAATGAGTTGTACAATAAAAAGTTTTTGTTATGACAAAATTCTAAGTGGTTCACTAGCAAAAGGTGTTATAAAGATTGTGTCAAAATTTCAAATCGATCGGATAAAAGTTGACAGAGTTATTCGTGAAGCCATTCGAAAAAAAGGGTTTCCGAGAGTTTTAAAACTGAACCGACCGCGCGGCGTGCCATGCACCCAACGCTTATAAGTGGGGCATAATTTTTATTTTATTTTTTGAAAATCACTCTGGGATATCATTTCTAACATAATTGTTTACCTATATAGCTTAAAAAAAAACGTCGATTTTCTGAAGATTCTACACAGGTGTTATACCTTAAACGCTTATAGAATTTTATGTATAAAGAAGATAGAGAGGAGAAAAAAAGAAGTTTTTGTACTAAAAACCAAAACGCTTCTGATGAAAAAAGTCATTTTTGTTTTTTATGCTTTTCCACTTTGAAGATCCACTCTTTTGTCGATACATTCTTCTTCCACAGCAAGTTAATAAGAAATCTATTATCTTTTCTAACAAATAGCTTACCCGCCTAGCAACATCTAAACCAGTGATGGGCAAAACTCATACCAACAAACATTTCTTTGTGTGAGTAAACAGCGCAGTAAGCAAAAGCGCACGAGAGAGCAAGAACCGCAATTAAGCAAAAACGAGCGAGAGATTTCACACACATGGACCGTACATGAGCCGACTGCGCTGCGGCAGATTTTGGTGCAATAGCCTCGCGAGTTATGTACATTGAGAGACTGCCCATCACTGATCTAAACTCTCCATGAGAGTTACATTAGTCTGCTTTTTGGGGCGTAAAGAGTATCCCAGCGTCGTATACTTTACTCTACGTTAAAAAATTTGGAGTTGGCTCGTGACCGAAACCAAAAATAAGTTGACAAATAAATCAAAACGCGTTTAGCATATGAAATCTAGCCATCCACCACGTGTGTCCCTCCCCCGAAGTCCTTGCCCAGCTTTACTATCTGGTTACCCTGGTTTATGGCGCAATTGTTTCTAGGCTCAGTTATATACTTTATATTGTTGGATTTTTTTTTTATTTTTTTTTGTTGTTGTTTTTTTCTTTTATTTATGGCTGGCATTAAACTTTTATGTCATTGCCTAAAAATTGCGTGACAGCCTGAAAGTATGCAGCGTATATAATATTACTTATATATATATGTATATCGTGCAATACATATATACTTATATTATATGGGTCCTGTGTGGCTTGCATTTTTCAAAGTCTGTCCAACTTGGCTTATCATTTGTAAGCAATAGCAACTAACTAAGGCAATTTGGCTGCCAAGGTGTAGACCAGCTGACTGAGTGACTCACGGACCGAGGGACAGACTGACGGACTGACCGAGTGATTGGCTGATTGGCTTGGCCGTCGCTCATTGCGTGTCTCTTGGTCATTATTTGTGGCTCTTTTTTTTGTTTTTTTGTTTTTTGGCTCGTCGAGACATTATTTGGACTCACGGCGTACCACTCACGCTCATATCAAATTAGCTGACGACCGGACGGACGGCTTCAATAAAAGTCAGAGTAGTTGGATCGCTTGTTTTTATGCTCTATAAAAATCAAGTACTTGAAGTTTTTTTAAAAACTTTGCAAAGCTAAAAGGCAGTCGAGATAATTTTTTGAGATTCTCTGGGATAGACCAGCATGCCACTGTTTCACATTATTCTCGTTTAATCTGGTGCTACAAAGTACTCCGGCGAAGTTAATAGGCCTTAGAACGTTCATGGAAGTAATCTCGTGAAGACTGCATTGCTTGACTGTGACTTGGAGTATTCTCTCTAGACCAACGATATCGTAATATAGTTGCTCCAATAAATCGGCACTCGATTTCGTTATTGTTCTGATGACAGCTGTAGTAGATTTAAGGTTATTGACCGATACTTTACGTACATTTCTCAGTGAGGACGATTTTATATGCGTTGAGTCGCAACTCCGAAGCACAATACTGGGTAGAGATCCGGAGAGGCACTCTACCTTCATTATCACCACCAGCCAATTGCTATTATAACTACGTTACCACGTTAACCCCTTTGGAGAAATAGATCATACTGTCCATTTCGAGAATTCAATTGGCGATTCCTTTTGCGATCTTTGGCTGATTATGGTATAGCTCTAGGATTATCTAAAGGTGATTCCTGCTGAGATTGACACCTCTGATCGCATACACACATAGCATAGCTCATTTTGTTACGTAGCGATTTTAGAATCTCTATAGGAACGATGTCAGGTGATAGTGGCAGTCAATCTATGATCTTCAACACGTCAAGGTCTTCTTTCTTTTTCAAGTCATCGTTATACAATCCCAAAATATATTTTTTGCAGGGGTATCCATAGTTTTGGTCTGTACTGTAGATTGATTGTCATGGGTAGATTCCTAAAAACAGAAACTAAGATTTTCGAAAAAAATCGGAAATCTTTCGCAAATTCTACGTTTTTAGGCGAATTCTTGCCATCAGACAAGGCCAAGTTCCGGGTGTTCGACTCAGATTTAAAGTGAAGGAATTTATCTAGTTATAAAATTCTTCATGCCGACAAGATTTGATGCTCAGATATTGCTGTTAGAGTACAAAATCTTCGCTGTAGTTGACTTTCTTTTTTAATACTATTTGTTATGGTTTTTATTGCTGCTGGTTCTGCAAATAACACAAATTTAATATTAATTTATATTTTAACAAAGGGCAAAGGAAAATTGAAATGGAAACTGAAACTGAAACTGAAAACGAAATGAAACAATAGACAAACAAAAAAAAAACATGAAACCACAATCAATGAATTGAGTGAATGAATGATGGACTGCCTGACAGCTTGTTGGTGACTTTATTGTTAATATTAAAACATTTATTATGGTATTATTAATATATTTTTTTTTGTTGTTGTTTGCCTTTGAAACATTTTCCACTGATGACGCCAATTTCCTTCCTTAACTTTTACCCCGTTTCCAAATATGTACACTTTAATTTTATTTTCGAGTTTCATCAATGTGACCAACCATCCATCAATCAATCATTTTATGCCAAAAAGTTGTTTAGAATTAATTGTAAGTGAATTGTTTTCTTTTTAGTCGTTGTTGTTGTTGTTGTGTTGCGTGTCACATGGCGGTTGTTGTTGTTGTTGTTGTTGTGGGGTCTGCTGCCAGTGAGGCTTGTTATTTTAATTAAGCGTTTCATTACGCTACTAATTTGCTGAAATTAGAAGAGATACAATAAACAATTATCGCACACGTTCCGAGACCACAACAATAGCAATAAAAAAAGCTATTACTAATTATAATTAAGTAATTTTTTTTTTCTTTTTTAAAGTAGAAATTAGCCAAATGCTGCTATTGGCTCCTCAAAAAGTTCAAATTAAGTTGCAAAAGTTCTATGCATTTGCATACAATAGCCTATAGATACATTTGTATCTTTGTTATAGTTTAGACATACAATAGCCTATAGATACATTTGTATCTTTGTTATAGTTTAGACGCTATAGTTACAAAAGCAAACTTATCTTTTTTTCTTTTTTTTTTTTGGCACTTGTTTGTCTACATTTTGATGCTCTTAAAAACTCCAACAACAACAAAAGCAACTATATCAACAGACAACTGTGGAAATCTCAGCTGGCTGTCAGATACTCGCATACTCAGAGATACTTACGCACAGTCATTGGAACATCATTATCAACATGATTATTATCATTATCATCAGATTGTTGCCTTGGCAAACACAAACAAAATGATATATAGAAGAGAGTATCAAAGTGTTTTTGTTGTTATTGCTGTTGTTGTTGTTGCTACTGTTGTTTGGTTGTCAACATTTTAAGTCGTTTGTATTGTGACTTGTTGTTTATGTTTGACTTCTCACTTGGTGGCAACAAACAACAACAACAACAACAACTACAGTAGCAAAAACAAACACCTTCCTTCATTGGCAAACAATTTGAACTAAAGTATTATATTTCATTTTTGTTCATTTATCACATTTAACGTCAAATTAAGTTATGAGAGCACAGACAAACACACCTACAAAGACACACACACACATATTCGAATATGTATATACAATTTCTTATACACAAATACATGTGGCATGCAACTTGATTCAATAGAGTTTTGAGAGTAGATTGAATTTACTCAAGCAGTGAAATAAATACAAGTGAACTGGAATAATAGCTACAGCTACAGTGAAGCCTAGTTAGCGTGCACGATCGCATTTATCAAAGTCACCAGCATCTTTAAAAGTCAATCCCATAAGAGATTTAAATGCAGGTTCTCCTCGTAGGCAAAGTACTCCGTCTACATGTTCTGTAAGATGGGCTTCAAATTAGATTCTACTCTGCCTTCTGCTTTTTCTCTTCTGGGTAAGTAAAAAAAGTATAATTTTGAGTCAATCCTTGGTTTGCAGCTTTTCTTTATCAGATCAAAAATTACTACAAATTACTTTTTGATAGTTTGTAGTACAAACAAAGTAAACAATTTAGGATAGGAATTTTCCAAAAAGTACAACACTACAGAAGAACCTATCTGTACTGGAAAAAGATACAATTGTCTTAAAATCCCAGACTACAGCATATTAATAATATTTTAATTAAAGCTCTTCCCATTTAGTTGATATCAAACATTCAAGCACTCTTCGAATTTTCAAATTATAAACTAGGGTCTCCGCACCCTGTGAGCTTTGCACCAAAGCGCACGTGCGAGTCATTCAGAGACATCTTCACGGTTCATCGGATTGAGAGTGCTACAATATATACTATATAGTAAGATCAAAAAGATGCTACTGAAGAGGTGGAACCAAAGCAAAGGTGGACCTCTTCATAAATTGACGCTTTTTTGAATGTTCGACTTCTCTTGTCACCCTTTTCATACTTTGGGTACCTTTGCGGGTCTCCGACGTCTCGCACTGTATGTTACATACATTTTAGGCTTGCACAAACTTAATATACCCTTTGTACCATAAGTTCAAATTCCCATTATATCCATATTTTTTTTTTCGATAGACCCTTCTTTCTAATTTCAAAAAAACATGTTGAGGATACAAAAACTTAAGCAACATATTCAAATAAAATATTCGGATTCGTTTTAATTTCACATTTTTGGTGCTCCCAAATTCACCAAAACGAATTTTTTATGTGAATCCGACTGCTTGGCTGCAAAAGAAATCAAAACGAATTGGTGAAATAGGTTCACAAATGGAAAATTAATACTTTGAATATTCTATGATATTCTCAGATATGACATGTTTCAATCGAATTAAAACGCAAACGAAAATGTGCAGAGCTGTAGCAATAATGTGAAATTAACAAAAAGATTAAGAGAAATTGAGAAGTTATCGACAGCAAAAATGTGAAATTGGTAGCACGCTAAAACGAAAACGTCCTATGGTCTGAGATTAATTTGATTTTATTTATATACAAATTTTTATTATAATAAAAAACGAAAACGAATACAATTTGTACGTTTTCGTTTTCCACAGCAAGGTTGAGCATTTCGTTTCAAAACGAACCAATATTCTGCTCTTATGAGAATTGATTACAGGGAAGTTCCGCTGTATTTTATTGTTTGCTAACTTCTTGCAGTAGTACTCTAAAATGAATTCGTCTTGTCAAAGCTTGACTGTATTTCGATTGTAAATTTCAATGGCCTGCTGTTTGTTGGTTATTTTTGTTATTGTGCCTGCTACTGCGGCTATGCTTCAAGAACTTGCTGTGCTTACCATATGTGCCACCAATACATATAAATAAGAAGTATATATGGTAATTGTTGTTTTTGTTGTCTGTGTTTATGTTTTGTTGTTGTTATTTTTTTTTTTTTTTTTTTTTTTTGTTACTGTTTGTGTTTTTTGGCATTTGTAGACAGAAACTTGATTTCGGTGCTCTGCGCTCGGTCTGTCTGTTGTCTGTTGTTTGTTGTTTTTGTTGTTTTTGTTGTTTTACTTATTCTTCACTTTTTGTGCACTTTTTTTATTTTCGCGTCTTTCTTGTGTTTTTGTTTATCACCCGATTATTATCCATGCTGATTTTACTTGCCATTTTTTTGTTGTTGCTGCTGTGGAGTGTTTGCCGGCGCAGCTGAAAAAACCAGTTCCTCCAGATGCCGGCCGGCTGCTCGACATACTTTTTATGTGTTACTCAGGTAACTCACTCTCTTCGCCACAAAACTCTCTCTCACTCTTATGCTACTCGACGCTCTTTAACTTGTAAGTTGCTCTTTAGCTCAGCTTTAACAACTTTTAATTGCAAATTTTTATGCTGTCTGCTGTGTGGACGCATGTACTGGTCAACACGCACGTAGACCAGACCCAAAGACCCAAAGAGAATCCCCCACAGACACAACTACAACATAGACGTTTTGCACCTGGCAGATACGGCTACTACCAAGTCAATATATCTCTGTCTTGTCTGTTACTATGTCAATGTGCTGAGCGTTCAGCTTTGATGACGTGATTTTGACGGCGTTTTCAGTTTCGATGCGAATTCGCATTACTCACGGTGCATTTCGCAAATACTTTGGAAAATTACAGCGCGAGAGACATAGAGAGAGACAGAGACAGTGGGGTGTGTCTCTCTTGCGCCGCAATTGTTTAGATACATTATGAAATGTTTGTAATGAGGCAATCATTTGTATCTGTCTGGCTGTAATTGGATAATTTTGAGTGCCAAGACTCATTTTTGAACTAGATGACAATCTGTCGAGTTACAAAACTGCGCAAAAATTGTTTACTAATTTGTGTAAACATTAATTGCAACAGAATGTGGCTAGTTGCAACATGGCGTCTAAAAACCTGAAACCTCCGCCAAATAAGGAATAGATGTTCTATAGAATATAATGCGACTCATTTATGGACTTTGTGTGACTCAATTTTTTAGAGGCTCGTCGAGCATGATGCAGCACTTTGTAGTGGTAACCTCTTCCCCTCCCTATTTGGGTCGCCCCAAAGTGATGATTTGTCAGAACTGGCTTTTAACGTAATCGAATTCAGACAGCTTTCAATTTGGCTCTTGTAAAAGTAAAAGAAAAATACTCAGTTGGAAAATATATTTCCTGAACGTAAAATTTGCTGTGAAATTTCCAGTTGCTTTCAATGGCATTAAAGATACCTTCGTTCTTTTTGGCACAATTTGCAGCTATTTTTATAATTTTCAAAAGACTGGCATGTTTTTGCATTTATTTATCTCAAGTTTTTCGCAAATTGAGTGAAAACTGACAAGTTGTGATCTGTTTGCGACATGTGACTGTTGCATGCAAATTGCGGTTCAGTGACTGCTATACCTTAAGAACTACGCCCCAGTAATGTTCTTAAGTAACTTTAAAGAAGTTGTTCTAGACAAAAAAGACAAAATCATTTGGCAACTAATTTTTGCTTAATTTCTGAAGCAGCTCTTCCAACGCCAACTATATCGTAGTGGAGAGAGGTTATTTTGAGACACACATTCACCTTGAAATTCTATAGACAAAATCATTTAGCAGAATTTTTTTTCTTTTTCGGAACCAGCTTTTCTAAATAATCTACTGTATAAAGAAGTGTAGAGAGATTTCTCTAGATCGCTAGATTATTTTGAAAAAGAAACCTAAAGACACTGTTTCAGAAGTCATAAAGATTTAAAGTTTTGGGCTAAGGTTTTCCACAAAGTTAAGATATTATTCAAATCTACTGCTTAATCTGTAGGGAAAACCTTTGAAAAATTTGGAATATAGAAACTTCTCCGGATTTCTGATTTTTCTTTCTTTAAGATATACAAGACAGAAGTTGCGTATTTTTTAGTGTAAGTTTTTGTTAGGCACTTCTGCATTTCTGCCTGACAAAGTGAACACGCTTAATTTGATTTTTTCCTTTTTGTTTTTTTAAGTGATTGTAGGGTAGATCATAAATGGTGTGCTCTCTTATATTTAAAGAGAAAGATTTCAAAAACTTTCAAACAAAATGACAACTCGAATTTTTTTTCTATCGAGATTAAGATCCAGGAAACGATTTATAGTCTATATAGAGAGTACATAATATAAAATTCTTTTCTTTGTTTTGAAAGTTATTTAAATACTTGAAGAAATGAATGAAAGTCTTGACCTAAAAAAAATCGACTTACTTATTCTTCCTCACAGATTTTGCTGGATCTACAGAGAAGTTTGGCCAGCCTGGGTTGGCTACTTATCCAGATTTCCAAAACAAAATGCGTCAGTGAAATATAGAAATATAGTTTTTCAACAATTTTATCGATTTTTGAAAACAACCTTTTTTGCAAAAGTCTCTTTTTTAGTGAAGTCTGAGAAGAAATGGATTTTTTTACTTTCATTTGCATTGATTTTCAGTGATGTCAGAAATTTGATCAAAACCCATATAGGGGTTTCTGGATTTATAAAATTTTTGAATTTGTCTTTTTATTGAGATTGTAATATATCAGCCTTTTAGCCTGAAGGTCTATGTTGCTCTGGCTTTAAATTACTTTGTTTCCTAGAATTAATGTCTAAGTAACAATAAAAAATAAATAAAATTTGACGCAGTTTCATATTCTTTATAAGATATGAATTCTCAGCATTCAAAATTCAGTTTTCAAAAAGTATACGATTTTTATTTCATGATTTATTTCAGATTATATGAATTCCCTAACTTCCACTGCTTGGTTTTTTAATAATTCCAGAAATGTGAAGTCTGCAAATAAAAAAATTCAAAAATTTAAAAAAATTATTTCTGGACGTTTTTTTTTTTCAACTAGATTATGATGCATCTCAACGTAAAGCTTAAAATTCTGACGCAGTTTACTCAATCTTTAACAGATCTCTCTATAGATTGCTTTAAATTTTGAACATCTTGTATGCTTTGCTTATAATCCCATTATCAACTTAAACTTAAAGAATTTTCGAAAAATTTGATGCGTCTGGCATTTTCCATTGAAAAATGTAAATAAAATATATATTTTATTTGATGAGCATATTATATATGATTTTATTTTATTTTATTTTTATAAAAAAAATTGGAATATTTTCTGATGGCTTTTTCTGGCATTCTGTTGCTATCTAGATTAAATGCATTTCTTGAGACTTTTGTGCCTGGTCGTCCCAAGAATATTTGGATATTTTATTGTTTCTGCCAGCGGCAACGGAATTAATTATAAAAATGTTTGTTCTTATTTTTATTTTTACTTGTATGCTTCTGGCATGGCCTGAATATATAAACTGTATTTATTTTCCAACGTCACAATGGCAAGAAGAGAACTGCATAAACATTTAGAATTTATTCAAGAAAATTGTATATATTGTATGGATATTGTGTCCATGACAGATTTTAATAGACAAAAGAGCGGAATGGAATGGAATTTGAGATCCTGTTAAAGCGGCAGAGCATTATTATTTTTTGTTTACTGAAGCACACACTTTGAGGCAGTCCCTCAGTCAATCATTTGCATTTGACGACCATTGATTTTCATTTAAGCGTGAAACATTTTCCAAGACTTTTCCGGGAAGTGTCTTTACCAAGCGAACTAAGCCGTCTTAACAGACAGGCGCTGACAAAAGCCTTGTGGGATTTGAAGGACATGAGCGTGGGTGGGCACAACAAATGGGCAGGAGTCAAATCGTCCAAAAGTGTTGTGACGGAAATCTCTTTGAAGCGTCTTTCATTTGTCAGTGGTAACCAATAAATCTGTTTCGAGCTAAAATACATCGTCAGTGTGTTAGATACTTTCAACGAATTTCAGACCAAAAGCATTCTCTCGATAAGCTTTATATATATATATATCTTTCAGACAGTTGGAAAACTATTATAATAGTTTTTGATAATATGCATAGATGTCTCCTCCTAAAAAGAGAAGAGTTTGACACATATTTTTTTTAGAATTCGGGAACATACTTTCAAGCCTGTTTATGCCACGCACAGAAAAGATCTTTAATATCTCTTTTAAATAAAACGCATATTTTTACAATATTATCTTTTTAAATTTCATTGTCTAGGTGACATATATATATATGTGTATCTGTACAGTGAATAATTTGCTAGAAATGTATACAATTCAATTTTTGCCCAACAGCAATACAAAAAAAATGTGGTACAGTCGAGGCGGTGCCCTACAGTGAAATACCCTGTACCTTTTGTCTCGAAAAAATTTTTCCTGCATATTCCTTCTAAGAACTTTCCAATTGGTTTTTTTTTTTTTTTTTTTTTTTTTTTTTTTTTTTTTTTTGGTGAATTCGATATTTATACCTATAAGTTCCCTAAATTTTTACCGATTTTGATGAAACTCAAATATTATGTCAAAGAATTTATTTAAAGTATATGGGGTAAGTTTCAAGCTGGTATGTTGAGGGGTGTGGGAGAAAACACGATAAATCGATTGCGGCGGGTGGGGGGACCACATCGATAAAATTTGGATGTGGATTTGCTTATTAGAGCCACATGCATCAGCTTACCAAAATTGGTGATACTAGGTGACGTGTTACCATAATTACGTAGAGTCAAATATTGACGCAGTTTATTGGCAAGGGGATGTGAAATTTGTACATTTTTGACTACAACTTGTGCTATATTTGTTCGATTTTGTTATTTTTTTAAAAACAGATGCATTTAACCACAACGCATCGCTCTGTTGAATTTCAGATGAAAATATTTAACGGTGTGGCTAAAAACCGCGAAAATCTACAGCGGGGGAACGGGAAAGATATTGACATGATTCAACAAACTTCATCTGCTTAGGAAATATGCGCACCAGCTGGTAAAGTTTCGTGTCTCTAGCTCTTATAGTCTCCGAGATCTAGGCGTTCATACGGACGGACAGACGGGCGGACGGACGGACGGACATGGCTCAATCGCTACCCGAGGTTATGATAAGCATTTTGGTATAAAAGACTTGGGGTCTGCCACGCCTCCTTCTGTCCGTTACATACATTGCACAAATCTAGTACACCCCTTGTACCTATAGGTACAGGGTATAATAAGGCATATATATTTTTTTGTAAATTCTGAAACCTACGTTCAAGCCTGTCCATACGAAGTACATATAACATTTCAAATATATATTTTCACTTAAAATTATTATTCCAGGAGTTTTTTTTTCTAATAAATTCTATATTGTCCATAAAAAATTTAACTATCAGAAATCTCTTTCATTTAATTTTTCGTTTAATAAAAACAGAATACCACAAAATTTTGACAGATATTATTTTTAAAATTCTGCCAACTAAGTTCAAGCCTGTCCATACCAAGCACAAAAAAGTGATCTAATATCTGTTTTTAATAAAAAATATTTCTGCAAAGTTCCTCTTATTAAATTTTTAGAACGTTTTACTATTAAATTCTACAAGGTGGTCCATTTAAAGTCAAATAATCGGTAGTTCAAATTTCAGACACTAGATGAACCACCCTGTATGTTGTCTATATAAAATTGTTATGTATATCTTTTATGTTAGAAATCTTTTTCAACTAAATTTACGCCCAAGATACATATATTTTCCCAGCAAAATATCTTAGTACGTTGAAAAACGATCATAAAAAATGCGAAAAAAAAATGAAGATTCCTGGGATCTCTGGCACACTCCCGCCTAGCTATCGCATAAGTGCTGGACCAATCGAGCGACCTTTTATTCAAAAATTTCATCATCTAGGCACAAAGTTACGTAAAATTGCCTTGTGAAAATTGCAGCCGAAAGTGAAAAACGCCTACATACAAATATACAAACACAGACAAGCGTGCTCACACAGATACACATACTCACAGATACATACACTCTTACTAATGCCATTTATTGCGTTTTCAAGGCAGCCTCGTAAAATGCTTCAAATGCTTTTTCGTGTGCCTCTCGCTCTCAGTGGTTCACCCTGCCAGCTTGCATGTCCTTGCTGTGTATTTGTATTGGTGTGCTCGTGTATGCATTTGTGTGTGTGTGAGTCCTTTATTTTATGCTCATCACGCAATGTTTTTAGTTTTATGACGAAATTAACGAATGTTGACAGCGCGCGCTAAAAGTATGGCAACATCTTTGACTCATATTTGCAATATTTGTGAAATATTTGAACAAACAACAGCTTGTAGATGTATCTGAATTTGTTTTTAGAGGGTTTTTGTTTTTTTTCTTTTGCGTTTTTATGATTGAAATTTCTACGCACTTTTGAAATAGCTGTGGCTTGTATCTTTTGGAGTTTTCACTAGCCTTCACTATAGTATCAGTATAAGTAAAACGGGTAACTCTTAACTTTGGTATCTTGTGGTAGTCTTATTATATTGCAAGTTATTGCGTAGAGTTTTTATCCAATTTTCAAAATATAAAATATGGGTAGAGAACAAAAAACTGCAATCGATGATTATTAGAAACTTTTGATGCGTTTCGAATAAATCTAAAAATTTTTTTTTTCAAAATTTCAGTTTTGAAACAACGTGAAAATTTTTTTTTAAAAAGCATTATTGCCCACTTAAATCTTTATCATCAATTCCTATATCTCCCACTGGAGCATAGCGATTCAGTACTTTACTTTAGTCAGAATTAAATAAAAACTTTTCCAAATTAAGCCGTAACGTGTTAATACATTTTTATTATACCCTGTACCGTATGGTACAAAGGGTATATTGTGTTTGTGCAAGCCGAAAATGTATGTAACGTACAGAAGGAGAAGTCGGAGACCCCCAAAGTTACCTAAAGTATGATCAGAGTGACTAGAGAAGTCGATATACCCATGTCCGTCTGTCCGTATGAACGCCTAGATCTCAGAGATGGTAAGAGCTAGAGCAACCAAACTTTCAGATAAGATCCCTTATCAATCCATAGGAGACAAGTTTATTTTATTTTTTTGATATCGGGACTACATTATATAGCTCCCATAGGGGTGTTTCAGAGGACCTCGAAAAAAAGCAAAAGTTTTAGATGGATAATTCGTTTGCTTATGAAGATATCATAACCAAATTTGCCATTAAGAAGTTGACTATATCATATAGCTTCCATAGGACCAATCGGTCAAAAAATCGTGTTTTGTACAAAATTCGTAGTGTTTCGTTTATTTGGCAAAGAAATAGCTTTTGGAGTTTGTAAGCAATATATCGGACTTGATTACAATGTGGTGGTACAGGGTATCCCAAAGTCTTTTTTTTTTTGTGACCTTTGAATCAATCTGCTTCATTACTTTTTAAAAATCGTTGGGACAGATTTTTTTTCTTTAAGTAGCTGCTTAGAATATTTTGCGATTCATGGCTATTCTACATTTATTTTCGACTAAGGGGCTATGCCTCAACACCGTTGAGTTAGAGGATTCTCCCTATTAAAAATGTAAGCCCTAATGCTCATACCATTTGCGATACCATAATAAATAAGTAATTTAAAAAAATTTAACTTATTACCCCCATTCCCACACTTTGAGTCCGAGTTGTCCAAAACTGCGGAAAGTTTTTTTTATCTCCAAATAACGCACATGGGCCAAGCTGATGGAAAAAAGGAAATTCTTCGATTACAAACTTTGAACCGCCAGTTCCTCTACTTATGGGTGAAATAAATCAAATCCCATGGAAAATTTCGGCCCTCTTGCTCTTATCTACGCTGATCGCCAAATCAGCCAGTCAGGTCAAAAAGTTTTTAAGTATAAATTTGGGTCTAAATAAGTAAAACTGAAAACTTTTAAATTTCATATCTTGGAATTCCAAGACTTAAACATATTCTATAGGAGACGTTGACGATTTTTTATTTTTAAATATTTTTTTCGATAAATTCTGATTATATAAGATTTAAACAATTTTTAAAGACTACATTATTAGAAAAATATATTTTATAGATAAGGGAAAAACTATTTTATTCCTCTTTAATTTTAAATTACCTTTGCTACGAAACACTTATAGCTCATGATCTCGATCATATATCCTAAAAAAAAATTTATGTATTATAGTAAAAATTGGATTTCGATTATTTTTTTTAAAAAAAAAACGTAAGGTTAAAAAAAATATTTTTTTTTTTCGTCTAAAAAATCATGAAAAATGAGTTGTAAAATAAAAAGTTTTTATGATTTTGACAATCATATGGTTCACTAGAAAATTATCGATCTGATAAAAATTGTATGAGGTATTCCGCGCAACGCTTATAAGTGGGGGAACATTTTTTTTGAAAAATCACTTCGGCAAATCATTTTTAAGACAATTGTCTACCAATTTACCTACAAAAAAAAACCCAATTTTTCTGAAGATTCTATACAGGTGCTACCCCTTAAAGACTTAAATTTTTATAATAGAAAAATATTTTTTATGGAAAAGGGGAAAAATCTCGTTAAAAAAATGTATGTAGTAAAAATCGATTATTTTAGAGTTAAACATTTTTATTACCCAAAACTTCGCACTATGATGGGATTAAGATTTCAAAGATATGGGCTAAAATGGATTGATTTTTGACCACCTTGGTTTTAATCTAAGGCAATATGTTACTTTCATTATAGCATATTAGCTGAGCTCAATAAAAAAAAATTGTCAACTTTGTTTTCGAAAAACCCATTCAGATCTTCAAACATCTCGAACAATTATACCAATGCGAATTTTAAGCCTTATCTATCAAAATTTCCATAGAATAAGTTGGCATGTATGGGAATTTCTTTGTAAAAGCAACAAATCGAGAATGGACCTACACGTTTCACTTATTTTGACCCAAGTTTTTTAATAGACTCACTGGATCCATGAGGTGTGCTTGTGTTCTAAATATTCACAGATACTTTATATTCGTGAATTTAAGTGAAAATGAATTTTTCGTTAAGCTGGAACGAATTTTTTTATTTTTGTTGCTAAATTTTTATAATGACGCGCTAACTTATGATATGTTCTCTGTCTTTATTACGTTTTTATGACTTGGATTTCAACAGGCTCTTCAAGATTACTAATTAGTTAATTTATTTTTATTTGTATTGATTGCAAATATTCATATTCGTTTCAATTATTCACTTACTACTTTTATTGGTTTGTGTGAAGAATTGTTTTGAAAAAATAATCACTTTGCGGGGCAAGTGTTTATTTGAATAAGATAAATAATAGTCTGATTCGTGCATTTTTCTGCGATATCGGCTTTTCTCAAAGACTTGCTTTGTATTTGTTTTGTATTTGTTAGTAAATAATTTTGTTGATGAATGTACTCAGAGACGTTATTTGATAATATTTTTCCGAAACGATTTTGTGACTTGAAGCTGTAAAATTTACAATTTTCATTTGAAAACGACAAAGTTTACGTGACGGTTGGCATATTGGTACTGGTTTAATAGAAAAAAAGTTTAAAATGTTATGGAGAATGATTATGCAGATTGTGAGAGCTGAAATAAATATTTTAGAGACATAATTTTGTAATGATTTAAGAGCAACGAGAGGCTATCAATTAAATATTTTTTGGCAACAGGTGAAGAAAAGCTATCAGATAGTAGCGTAAAATTTTTTACTCAACTGAAGCTTTGTCATATGCGTGAAACTAACTCGAATTGGTAAATTTTCTCGGAAATCTTACTTTTAGTAGTATAATGCCGTCTACAAAGTTAGAAAGAGTGGTGCCCTCACTTGGGCGCCACATCCTTCTTTAACGTACGAAATGCAATAATTTCATTAGTAAGTGTATAGAATATCTGTATTTGAAGAATTATTAATGAGAACTTGGTTTATTTTTTTTTTTTTTTGCAACATTGCAACACTGTAACAGTGGAAACAACAAATTAATTATTAATTTATTTAAGATAATTTGAAATCGGCAATTACCTAAAGTTCTCATACAAATCAAAATCTTATAAAAGTCGTACTTTGCTATGCGAAATTCATCATCTTATTCACATCTATTCAATACTATTCTATCTACGTACATTTTTGTTGCCTATTTTAAGGCGCTGTGACGTCACAAAACTCTTATATAAAAAAAGCATTTGCATGTTGTGCCTAAAAAAAACAGAAAAACATTTAAAGCAGCCACATTTAGTACATAAAATTAATTGCTATTTAGCTTATCATGTTATCAGCTGGCATAGTTCAGAGTTTTTCAGTTAGATTAGGTCGCAGTCAAACATACACACAGATACGACAACACACAGATACATACATTGGTAATATAGATTTATGGCATTTTCCGCTTCTCTAGTAGCTGTGCTTTGTCATGTTGGTAACAATTTGAATATAATGGCAAGTGTTTAAGCCAAAACAGCGAACAATTATCATATGGCTCTCAATTGACAAATCATGCGAGTGAGTTAAAGCCATTACAAAAATAACACTAACAACAACAATGAGAACAAACAAACTGCTGTTCTCTGCACATTTTGTTTGGCATAAAAAACAATAATAATAAATAAACGTCTCACGTACTTGACACAATGCACTCACTCTCGGCTTTTTGCACTCATTTGCTCAGTGAGTGAGTGAGTGTGAGTTTTTGCTCAAAGGTGATAGCTAGAAAGCAATGCGCCGTCGCTGCTCAAAACTTATTGCTATTTGTTTTGCATTTCGCTCTCTTAACAGCGCTCAGTGGGGGCTGCAACGCTCTTAGCGCCAGAATTGGCGCTCGCGTTGACACTCTCTTTGTTTGCTTGCGTCCATTCGCGTTGGCCGTTCACGCGGCTGGCTACAAGCGTTCAGCTGCGCTGGCATTCCACTCATTCGTCTCTAAGTCGTCGCAAGCAGCGCTAGGCTATAGCGCCCGAGTTTTTTCCGTGTGCACATTCATCTGCTATTAACTACACTGAACTTATTAGCAGCTCATACGCTTGGCAAAAAAAATAAAACTTTTTTGCAAAAAAGTACTTTAAAAAATTGTTAACTACACTAAATTGTTTAAACTATCCTGCGCGTCGTAGCCGTTTTGCGCGTGTTTGTTTTTAGCTTTTTTAAACTAAACGTTAATAAACTTGTGCAAACAAATACTGAAAGCAATAAATAATACAAGCAAAGCGCGTCTGTTAAAAAATAAGAAAAATTTCTTTAGTTTGGCAACGATTTAATGTAAATATTGGCAGTAAAGTTTTCGAGCATTGCATTTCAATTGTGTTTATTTTTGCAAAAAATAAAATGTACAATAAAATTAATCATAAATCAAATAAGAAGTTTCGCCTAATACGCTGAAAATGTGTTTGTTTTAAAGGTAAATCCACATATATAGTGTGCTAAAATAAAACTACAAATTTTTATAAAGTTGTTTAAAAATTACATAAAAGTATATAAATTTAAAAGTTCTAAAAAGAGAAAAGAAAAAACAAAATGAAATGAAATGAAAATGTTGACAAAAATAAACTTTATTATGCGTGGAATAAAAGCGACAAACATCTACCTATATATATACATATATGCACACTTGTGTGTATATATATACATAGATTACACACACGCCTAAAACTGACTGCTCCAGTCGTAAAAATAAAATAAAATTCAAAAAAAAAAACAAAATAAAATAAAAATAAATAAATAAACTGTGCGCTCGTTTGTTACACACGCAAAAAGTTAAAGCCGCAAACTTTAACAAAAAATGCAATTTTTAAATCTATAACAAATTGCAAATAAATTATTAATAAATAAAAAATAAGCAATTAAAAAAATTTCAAAACTTGTAAAGTTTTACACAACACTCGGCCCTAACCTACAAATATCTCCCCAGAGATTTTATAAATTGCAAGCGCAATTTTTCTGCTTTTATTTTTTGCATTCTGCGTTTTGCTCGCATTTCGGCCCCCCTTTGCTCCCATCGTAATTTTTTTTTCGGTTGCGTTTATTCTTTCGGCCTACTCTTTAAATTGTTGAGCAGAGCGAGAACAGAGAGAGAGTGAGTTTTTGTTGTTTTTTTTTGTCACACAACATTTTGGCATTTTGTTGTGCTTGTCCAAGGTGGGGGGGGAGGGGCAGGACTTGGTGCAGTGGCACTTTGCATGGGCATTACATAAAATTGCTGAGCAGTGTTAATTTGTTTATGCAAAACAGTGGCGTCGATAGCTTTTTGCGATCTTATTCCCCAGTTCAATATAAATTGCATAAATTCTTCTTTAAAAATTATATTTTCTTAAAAAAAAAAAGGTTTTAATAATTCATGTGAAGCTTTGTCAAGTGTAACATTTGTGATAATATATAACTTAAGCTTGAATTTTTTAAGATACCATAGTTTCAATGAGTTTATATTTTAGACTAGTGAGTTCCTTTCCTGAAGTAGAAATTAGAATATAGTAAGGGCGCTAGACTTCAATGACACTCTACGTTATCAAAATGCTTAATTATGACAATTATCAGAAAATCTGTCAAGTCACAATTAAATAAGCTAAATAAATGTTTTTTTTTGAAGGGTAATAGGTAATGGTGACCATTGCCTAAGAAAAAACTATAAATAATAAAATTTACTCTAAATATGTACTCGACACAGTTTATGAAACCTCCTAAAAACAGAAAATATATATATGTATATGAAAACCGGTTCCCAGCCCTTATTTCATTTAATTTTATGTGAAATTGGCAATTGTTTGATTTGTTTGTGTATTTTAGGAAATTTAACTACAATATTAATCTGTTGTTTGCCAACAAATCTTTTTAAGTATGCCAAATATATCTTTCAGCAGAATGCGAATTTTAAAGCAACTAGAAAGTTTTGTGAGAGCGTTGAATATTTTTAGCGAAATCTGTAAACCACTGATTTTTAAGGGATTTACAATATAAAGTTTAATGAATTCATAAGCGATAGAATTGAGCTGTCATTAAAATATTTTTGTAACTCAGCTTCAGAGAAATTCAATAAGAAACAGAAATATAAAAATATAATTAAAAGTAAAGAAGATTCGAATGGCTTTTTGTTTAAAAAATTTAGTCATTTGAAAAAAAAAAAAATAAATGTGATTAGCATCGGCTTCTAGGGGGATTAATTCACTAGGCACCCCTTTTCTACGCCACTGAAAAAAAAAATGTTTTAATTAACTTATGCTAAATGTGCTGTTATATTGTTGGTTGTGCTGTTCGCCCACGCAGTTGCCGTGTTGTTCTACCGTCGCATTTGATTACACAATACATTTTGCATTTTGCAAAACTTTCTATTGAATGCCTAAAATTTCTTGCAGTGCAGTGTGTGATATATCCAAAAAAAAAAGAATGTCTTGACAAAATGGAGTCTGCACGCTTTGGCTTGTTGTTGCTGTTGTTGTTGTTGTTGTTGTTGTCATAGTTTACTTAATGCAGCACCGCCTATTGCTATTGCTCTTGCTGCCTTTTTTCATTCAATTTATTTTATACATTTCGCCTTTTATGCACAAATTCAGCCTCTCTTGCACACACACACACACACACGCATACAATCACATGAAAGCAATTTTCGTCAAAAGCAATTACTGCTATTTTACGTTAAGTCTCACATGTTTCTGCTGTTCGTTGTGTCCGTCTCTCTGTCTTGTGTGTCAGTCTGCTGCTGTTCGAGCACATACCCGTTATTGCTCTGCAATTGAAATCAAGAGCAGAAATAAAAAATAACAACAACAACAACGATGTGGGCATAAAAGCAGCGACGCGGCAGCCAGCGCGTCATTTGTATTTGTTGTACTGTGTGTTGTCGTTGTTTTTGTTGCTTTCGCCGTTGTCATTGTTGTTCTTGTGCTGCTGCTTGTTTGATTTGTACTCTCTTCGTTCTTTTGCTGTCGTCGCTCTCAATGTTTGCTAGTGTTTGTTGGCTAGTGTTTGAGCATGTGTGTGTGTGTGTGTGTGTGTGTGTACGTGCTCTTTCTCAACGCAGTTTGTTACACAACAAAATTGTTGCTTTAATTTAGCTTTCAATTGCTGCTCCAGCTTTTCGTCAGCCTCTCCCGCAGGCATTTTCCTCGTCAGCAGCTGCTTAAGCGCAATTTCTTTTTTTCCTTTTTCGTTTTGGGCCATGCACCTTTTCATTCATATGCATTACACCTTTTTGCCAAAGAATGTTACTTTTATTTACATATTTGCCAGTGACGTAGAAAGCTTTTTGCGTTGGGGGCACTTTCTATTCTATCCACAAACAGATTTGATTTTAAATTGCTTGCAGTTCATATAGAACAGTGGCTCAGAAGATTTTATGTAAGGCCTGATTTAATGCTTCACTGGTTACACTTTTAACCAGATGTAAATTTAAAAAAAAAAAAAAAAAATGGTAAGGTCATTGCAACCATTAGAGTACTTTCTGCTGAGAACTTTTTCTATAAACTATATACAATCGGTCCCGTATTTTCAAGGGAGCTGAATACTGTTTAGTTTTAAATAAATTTGTTTTTCGAAAAGATGTGCTTGAAAAAAATTAATATGTAATATGGAAAAACTTGTTAAGTATTAAGCAGATGGGTTTTGAAATATTTTTTTGATTTAATTTATTTTCTGCATGAACTTTTCAGTTCCGTTGATTCCCAAGAATTATTTTTCCTACTCAAAACTTTATTAACAGTAAGGTATGGGTTTTTAAAGGTTATTCTATTTTTTTTTTCAATTAGAAATTCGCTTAACAATGGGGCTGGATTTCTTTATGCCATAAGAATTTCCGAAATTGAAATCTTCGAAATCGATAATTGAAAATAAAACCATCAAAATATCGCATAGTCCGCAGATATTGATGCGCTCATAATGCCTCAAAGTGTCACCCCACATCTACGTCACTGACACTTACATACTTAAACATTTTGCCAATTCGTTTGTTTTGTTGTTGAACTCTTGTTTATGGCCAATTGCATTGCTAATGCGCTCTTAAATGTTTTACTGCGTTTCTGAGAACTATTTCTGGTAGTACATGGTTTTTGTTAGTTCCCATTTGGTGAGCTCTCTCTCTTCCACGCTGCTGTTCATAATTAATTTGTGCACACAAGCAGAAAAGCGTGCGCTTGAGTGTTTCACTTGACTGTGAGAGTGTGTAGTGTGTGTGTATATGTGTGAGAGTGTATTTGTATGTGTGTGGCGCATCACGCGATTCGAAAGCCGAGCTTGATTTTTGTTACACAGTTCAAAAGCTCAAGAGGCTAAGCCGGCTGGCATTATCAACGGTTTGATATTTTAAATCGGAACTGTCAGTTTTGAAGATTTGTAGGAACCAAACACAAAAAAAAATGTTACTGCGTAAAACAGAAAGGCACGTCTTAGAAAACGAATGCAATTGGTTTATTACTATTGAATTAAATTTATTTCTTAGTCAGAATTAGTTCTAGAATGATTTTCATAAAAGCGGCTATAACCGGTTTTAAGCAAAACAAATGAAACAATTATTTTAAAATCGTCGTTGTATGTTCACTATATGGTCTGTTGTTTTCCGAAAAATAATATGATCTGATGTCATGTGTGGGCGTACAATAACAGTGGGGCGTATTTGGCTGACAGAGAAGTTTTCCATGGGCCTTGAAACGTAACTGTCATTGTCATTTTGGTCTAGTCAGCTACATTTTCAAAACCTAATCGAAATCAGCGCAATATTTTATTTCACCAGAGACGAGCCCCCAAAAATCGTATGCGTGTGTATTTGTTGCTATTGTTAATTGTTTATATAGTATAAATCAAATATATTTACCCTCCACATCATCATCATCATCATCATCATCATCAATACCATAAGCTTATTATTATCGTAGCGTAATCACGATCATGTACAACACCTTACGCATTCAGCATTTATAATTCAAGTGTACATTTGTGTATTGTGTGATAGCTTTTATCGCAAAAGTCTCAGGCGTTTTAAACGGCCTTTCCTTCACGGGGGTTTCACGTGCTCTTCACTAGCCACTCAGCCAACCTGTACATGCACAGAGATCCGTACGGAACGAAACGTAGCAAAACTTGGCGGCTTCTCTGTCCCGGCAACCATAAAAATTAATACAATTTCGGAGTGCCGGCATATACTAAGTATTACTCGGCGATCACTATCTTATCTCATAGCGGCGTACAAGTCATAGACTACTAACCGAATGTTCCATAGTTGGTTCCATAAGTAGAATTTGAAATTTAGCTAGACTAGTCACTAATTTGTTTTATATGTTGGGGTGTTTTTGATTATGCCTTGGCCCAGCTACAAATAGAGTATATACTTGGCCTGGTATGCTGGGGTTTATCAGTTCTCAGTCGAGTGTCTTGTTTTGGCGCTATGACTTGGTGGCTTCTTTTTGCGTAGCAGAACTCTGTCACGGACACACCCACTTTTTTGCTTTTTTTGCTTATCACAAAAGTCTTTAAACCTTACTACGAATATAGGGTACTCTAAAAAGTTGAACAAAAACGTGCCTGACTATGAGTTGCACCAAAAAAAAAAACAACGCGTGACTTTTTGAAATTGTGAAAAAAGGAAAATTCCCCAAGGCTAATTGTAAATTTGAAAAATGTCAAATGTCATTTGCTTAATCACGTTTTTCTCGCTCTCTCTCTCTCTCACCCGCTTTATTTAGACACAGCTCAATTTATAGCTCATTAATAGATGATTAGTCTTAATTATTTTTAAACTACTAACTTCCAAAACACACAAGTAAACATATTTCTAGCAGTTGAAAACTCAAAAAAGGGTTGCCAACACTGGCAATTAAAAAATGAGTGCGGGTTATATTTCGTCTATTTGTCGCGTTTTTGCCGTGTGTGTGTGTGTGTGTAACAAACGAGTGCATCGTTTAAAATCTATGTTTAATATGCATAGAGATTTAATATCCAAAAACGCGTTTTGTGCATCATTTTTGCAGTAATCTTGAGAATAAAGATGAAATATATTCACTTGCTCAACAAACGGCGGCAAGTGAGCAACAAAAGGAACAACAACAGCAGCAACAGGCAGCTGACATCAGTAACAACAACAACAACAACAACAACCAAGCTACAACAACAGAAGAACAAGTTGCTGAAACTACAACAGAAGAAGTTGCAACAAAAGAAACAACAACAACAACACAAGCAACATCAAACACAGAGCTTGAGACCAAACCCAAAGCACTTGAAATTATAAAAGATACAATCGCAACCACAACAACAGCTGCAACTGCTACTGCTACTGCAACAACACAAATTAAAACAATAATAAGAAACAACCCACCAACTGTAACAACAACCACCCAACTTTTGATACCAAACAAACAACCAAACAACAACGATATCTATATAAAACGTGAAAACAATTCACCATCTCCCAGTCCACATACCATCACAGCCCAATTATTTAATAATCAAAACCACTGTAATCGACGTCCCGAAGAGAAACGTCCCAAATCGGTGACTGCTTCGGTACTACGTGCTGCAGCTCCTTCAGCAACATCATCTCTAATTGTTGCTGCCGTCGCTGCTGCTGCTGCGGAACAAACATTGCCGCCAACAACAACAACAACGGCTGCCATTTTATTATCGTCAAGTAATCAGCAGCAACAACAACAACATCAACAACAACAATCACAGCTACAAGAACAACAACAGCAGCAGCAACAACAACAACAACCACAAGATATGAGTAAAGGATTCTTATCATTTGCTGACGGTGGACGAGGTTTAACAAGTAAGTAGCAAAAATACCAAAAAAAAAAAAAATGTTTAATAATTATGTTTTGATATGAGTGAGTGTTGGAAAATATTTGATTATAAAAGATTATTTGATGATATGAGATTGTATGCAAAATAATGTTTCTTAGGTGTGATGGGGAATATAACGATTTTGAAGTGCTCTATCAAAAGGTATATTTTGATATTTGTCCAGAAATTTCTCATCAAAGTACGAAATGGTTTCGCAGAAGCTAAATCATAATTCCAGAATGTTTCATTAGACTTTATTGCACTTCAATTCATAGTTGGAATTGCTGCATAAGGTATGCAAAAATTAGGTTTTTCTTAAAAAGTTAAGTTTATAGTTTTTTTTTTAGCATATGGCATTTCAAAAAATTATTGAATATTCAAATTAAAAAAAAAATGTAAAGCTATAGAAAATTTTGAATTTTTTTTTAGAAATTATTAGATAATGAAAAATTGTATGCTATTTTTTGCAAATTTGTAGTTTTTTAAAAAAAATATTTTCGAAAAATTCGAGTTCCCTGGAAAAAAAAAAAATATTCACTTAGCTGCTGGATCGCGCTAAAAAGTAGACCTAAAAATTGGAAAACAGCATTGTCTTTATGGAAAATTTATAAGAGTTTTTCCTAATAGTCACTCATAGATTTTAAGTTTGTGGTGTTTTAGCATAGCATATTTGAAAAAAATTTTAAGATTTGGAAAATTTTTGAATTTATTGAGAAAATATTTTTATTGTTATGTATATATATATATATTTTTTTTTTTTTCAAATTTGTAGTTTTTAAAAAAATTCTTTTTGAAAAATTTGAATTACTTGCAAAAAAAAAGTTGCTAAGTGGCTAGGCGCTGGCTGGCGTTAGCTTTTAGTTTTGAAATTAAGTTTGTACTTAGAGTTTGCTTCGATCTAAGAGCTTAATATTTTAAAATTTTTAATATTTAAAAAAATTTAATATTTTCTATATCTAGTTTGTTTTAACACATAATGCAAAGATAATAGGTCCAAAAATTTTAATGTAATGCAATTTCTACGACAAAAATCGTATAAAAACTTTAAAAGTTAAAAGATGGCGTACGTTAAAGTCGGGCGTGGACGACTTTGGGATACCCTGTAGAATTTTATGTCCGATATAGAGAAATTTGAAGAACACTGCATGCTTATGGTTTGCAGTGTAGACTGCATGTATAGGCATATAGGCAGCCTTATATAGATCATACTTAATATATGCATAGTATATACTGCGCTTACGTTGCCGTTGCCGTTGTCAACCAGCTGATAAGGGAAAACAGCACACGGCAGTAGTCCAAACTGCACCTATTTATTTATTTTGTTTTATGATTTCTTTGCTGTTCTCTCGTTATATTATTTTTGCAATTGTTGTTGTAGTTGTTGTTGCTAATTGTCTAAATATTTGCATTTTATATAAAGCGGTTGGAGCCGGCAGCATTTTGAGCTGTAAAACAGGAAAAATATACATGGCAATGTGGTGGGCATATAGAGAAAGAGAGCTGCAGGGGTGCAGTGACAGCCCACTGTGCATTAGAAGAATAACACTATAGCTTGACACACTTGACCAAACGAACGACCGACCGACTGACTGGCGACAAGTCTCGATGCGTTTTGAAGTCGTCATGAATCGTTTCGAGCGATCGTCCAAGTGCATTAGCCGGTGCCGAGGTGCATACCGCGATCAAGGCTAAAGTCAACGTACAACGGTTCGTATACATATTCATATCTCTAATGCCGTTGCCGCTGCCGCTGCCGTTGTCGTAAGTAGTCGCAGTTGGCGCCGGCGTCGACGTTAGCGTCAACGTTGTTTATAATTTTGATGTAAAAATAAACAACAATTTTGCAGTGACGCGCAAAGCATTCGATGTGATTTGACGCTCTGTCCTCATGTCGAACTATATGATCAGTCAGTCGTTTAGTTCGTCGTTTCGTCAGCTGCTTATCTATAGCTCACAATTTGCGCAAATAAAACTATTTATTTGTAAAGACAAACAACAACAGTGGCAAAGTAACAATTGCAAAATACAAAAAAATAAAAAAAAAATATTGATTGAATTCCATAAAAGCTGAGGCCCTCAGCCCGATCTTCAGTTCGAACCCGGACCCAATGCCGTTGCCGGCACTTTTTTTTAATGCATTTGCACACACTGAAATAGTGCTGTGAGTTTGTAAGTATCAGTGCAAACTGGCTATATCAATATCGATAGACTTTGTGTCATAATATGTGACATTACGTATACGCCGCAGCTTACGCTGCCAGATGTTCTTGCTCTCACTCTCTCTCTCTCTCTGGGTCTCTTGATGCCTTGCTAATGACACTTTAATTCAATTGAGTTTTATTTCTTTAGCGCACAGTTACTATATATATGTATACATAAAAGAATATGTGTCCAAAAGACGAGAAAAAAGCCGTTTCCCATTTATTTATTTATTCTAATGAAAATTTTTGAAAACACGCGTCGCTTGTGTGCTGTGTTTGCCTGTCCCAAACCTCAATCTGCCCTCACAGTAAATTTTTTGTTTTTTATTTATTTATTTTAAAAAGAGTGCAAATTCGTTTTTTAGGCTTTTTTTTTGTCGCTTTGCTCTGGTGACAAAAACCAAAAAAATATGAAAAATATTAACTTGAGCCAATTAATATGTTAAGTGAGCTGTGTCTATCGTAAACTGGCGCGTGTTTCAAAGGCCCCTCCCCGTCCGTGACATGTGCCGCCTTCAAAAAAAAAAACAAAAACAAAAAAAATAATGAAATCCTTTGCCATTTGCGCGTGAATATCATAAAAGCTTTGCGATCTTTCTCTTACTCCCACTCTTTTCGTTTTCAATTCTCTTTCTTTGCTAATCGTTGCTTGTTTTGCCTTTCCAAGTTTAGTATTTGCCACAATTTTATCCCAAATATTTTTAGTAACTTTTCTATTATTTTTTTGTCGTTTTTGGTACGTAAATAAACCAGGAAATTTGTCTAGCATTTTATTTTTATATTTTCTAAAAAACATATATACATATATATTTTTTTTTAAGACACAATGATGATTTATTTTATTATTATACTACTAAGTAGTACTATGTGTAGCTGTTTTGTTGCTGTAGCTAATTTTCCCTTTGGTTTCACACGAAAAATTCCATTAATTATCGCTAATCAGCTGTGCATATTTTTGTGTTTCGAGGCGCTACTAAAAAGTTAATTTTGTAGAAAAAACAATGTACAAGCTTTTAAAAACAAGCACATGATATCTATTGAATGAAAGTATATAATTTATCAAGCATTTTTTTTTGCATAGTGAAAAATAATTAATCAATTAGTAGTAGACGACTTTTTTTTTTTTTTGATCGATACGAGGGGTGTTTGCAAAGATAATATGAAGAATTATTCTAACAGAATGCCAGCCTCAGTTAAAGCTTTCTTCCGTACTTCACTTTTTCTTTCGAATCCCTTCGGGCACATAATTAATAAAAATTCTTGGGTCTAACAGGGCATAATGCCATGGGTATTTTCATTTTGGCGTTACGTGACAAATAGATCAATTTTTAAAAAAACCTAACAATTAAGTAGCACTATATTAATTAAAAAAAAAAAACCGATCTGTTCATTAAAAGATAAAAACATAACTATTCATGTCGTTAGGTTACAAAGAAATAAAAGAGTATTTTGACTTGGATTACAAAATCGAAAATTTCTGCGGATGAGGCAATTTGTTCGGTATAAAACTTTTTTTTTGTATAATTTAAAATAGTGTTAGTTAATTTTTCAAGTTATAAAATCAGTCAGTCTTAGTATGTGGCGTGACGTTACTTAAATTTTCATGAATAATTTATAACAAAAATTAATTTTTCCAAAATAACAAAAATAAAAAAAATGTAGAGCACAATGAGTGTATGACTAATTTTTTGACGTCGCCATTGATCTGAAACATAAAAAAAATTTGTTCCTCTTAAGCTATGGATCAAAAGCAAGTAAACCACGTAGGGCTTTTCAAAAATATTAATTAAAAATAATGGCAAAAGATTGAAAAAATATATTATTTTTTTTTCGTAAAATAAAATCATTGAAAATTAATAAATTAATTAAAAGTTGTATAACAAAAAGTTTTTATTATTTTGACAATATCCTACGTTCACTAGAAAATTATGCTATAAAGTTTTTGTCAAAATTTCAAATCGATCGGATAAAAATTGAAAAAAAAGTGGTTTCGAGAAAAACGCCCGTGGTGGTCTACACTGGTGTTACCCCTCTGACCAAAATATTAACTTGTAGCTCCGTAGTCAGATTTCTCGCCATCTTCCAAAGTAAGTTGTTGGGAATAGTTTGAATTCCAAATACAAGATCCTATTTTTGTTGAACTTTTAATTTTTTGTTCATGGTGCATCTTTCTATGAAAATGCGCATATAATAGTATCCCATATGGCAACTCTAAGCACTTAGTGTAATGTGATATTTACCAACACTGGAAACAAAAAACCAATTTACAAATTTGTGCCTTACTTTTCGATCACACCTCTTATGTGTTTAGTATTTATGGCATTTGTTTTACAGCTTTTGGTATCTTTACGATGGCAAAATTGTTCGAAAATCTTTTATGTGTTATCAGTCTAAATTTGTCAATTAAAGAGCGATTATTGAAAGCTCAGAATATTTTATGAGTGCTATAGATAGATATTTAAAAGTATGCGCTGCAGATTGTAGCTCTGTCTATTTAAAGATTCTTAATAGGTTTTCATAAGCTTTGTGCACAGATTTTGGTCAAAAATTGCTGCAAAAACTTCAATTTAGTTCAGTAATCGATCTTCTATCGGTCTAGATACTAGCACCTGCTATTAACTTTCATTTGATACAACGAAAATCGGGTCAACTGACTGTGTTGTAGGGCAAAACTCTTACAATCCGGTTATTAGACAAACAAATTTTTAATAGCAGCTAACTTTTATTTTTGTTCGTTGTTACTCTACGTTGAAGCTATGATCTTTTTGCGAAATTAAAAAGAAACAAGTTCTGCCGGCTTTCGAACCGTGTTACAAAAACAACAAAATGCATACGTATTAGGTAACTGTAACTTATATAGCTTATATGTAGCTTAACAATATACGTTTAGATTATATATTTGATGGTGGAGACTACGGGCATGTAATTATTTCCATGTGTTATCGATACATAGTGTGTGTGTCTGTGTGTGCAAATATTTATAACGATAACAAAACGACAACATCATAAATAGCTGCAATCTACTAATGTGTACATTATGAGGCCATAATCCCAACAATGATAATAACAAAAACAATGTGTAATAATTATTACTTAATATTAGTCAATCATTCCATCAATTCTATGCTGCAGCACATCACTAGTCGGGTTCGTGTCAATCACGCGTGATAAGTACGCCCAGCGTGCTGCCTGCCCGGGTCAGTGATCACACAGATTACACTCTCAAGTTTTTAATCAAATTCATGTTGGGCATGTTGTTCGGTAGTTCAAGTTCAAAACAGAATTTTGCTTGTAAATTGTCAGAAAAATTATTGTAGGGTCTTCTTGCATAAAGTTAAGGAGATGTACAGTCGCTGTCGTTACTCATTTTAAGTGATCATGTCCGGCCTCGGCTCTGAATATAACATATATCATACTTTTATGCTTATTTAATTTTTGGAAGCTGCTATAGTGCGTTTACATTGTAATTTTTCTTAAAGGAGTGTTTACATGAACAAGCTGCAATAGGGTCACACTGTTTATTGTTTATTTTCAATTGAATGTCAATTGGAAAAGAGTTCAAATATTTATAAAAAAGAAAAAGTGCTTAAGTCTGAGTTACTGAGAACATATAAATATAGAAAAAATAGGAGACTTGTAGTCGGCACAATAAAAATATAATTTAATATTGTAAACCTACGCTGTTTAGTGAACTTTGGAAATGTTTATTTATACGCTTGCCTGTTCTAAATTTTCTAGAGCTAGTCTAGCAGCCCTAGATTTCTTTTTTAACAAGGTCTTTACTCATTATTTCAATAAAAAATAGCGAACCTTAGGAACAGGGCATCCTGTAGCATCACAACAAAAAAATAAATAAATCAAACGATTTCGATCTAACTAGGCATACAAATTTCGTTAAGTGCTTGGGAACTCTAAAAAACTTAAGATGTCGTCTTTCCTATGGGAGCTGGAAAACTGGTTTCCGTGACATAAGAACAGAGCTAAACCGAAAGTTTCGTTGATCTACACTGCCTGTCAAAAAAACTTGATCGATGATGAAAACAATTTTACGACTTTTCAGATTCTATCGTACAATTTCCAAGAGAATGTTTGTAACTGAAGCTTATATAACCTTTTGAAACACATATTTAATGAAAATGATAAAAAGAATTGATAATAATATGGTAAATACACTCAAATGCAAATTTCATCGAAGTGGTGACCACCCTTCGCTTTCAATGCAGCCGCACACAATCTTGGCATTCTTTCGACAAGTTTTCTATTCTTTTTTCTTTCTTTAATATTGTTTCACGCTGATTGAAGAAAGTTTCAGAGCTCGGATTGATTTGTTGGTCGAAGTTTTCTGACTTCTCGATCGAGTTTTTTCCAAAACAAGGTAGTTATTTGCCGATTTTTCTCAAAATGCCAATTGTTTTTTGCTTGCCATTGCCCTTCTATTCAGTTTTCTTAAAAAAAAAAACCTTAAATTGTACATGGTAGTCAACTTTTTTTGACCGGCACTGTAGCTCTGATCATCGCTGATGTCTAGGTGTTCATACTGACGGCCAGTCACCCTGATCATACTTCTCTATATAACATACATTTTAGACTTGCACAAACTTAGACCTGTATAGGAAAATATTTTAAAGTGGTTTTCGGAAGGTTTGAAATGAGCTCAATCATTTCTTTCTTGCTATGTTTAAACTAGGAGATTCACACCCTACTCACTTTATTTATCACACAGCTTTACTTGTTTTTAAATTATGAAGCATAAAATATTAAATACACAAAATATGCAACATATTGCTTGCGCCATCTAGCGTCTACAGCTTGCTGGCGCCATCTAGCGGCCACACTAAAACAACTTGTAAATGATTGTGGGTACGACGTCAAAATACTTTTTAATTTAGTAGAGAGATACGTAAGACTTGAGATATTGCTCAGTTCAATAACTGATAAATTGAGTGATGGCAGGGACGACTTCAAGAAACCTCTTTATTTGATATAGAGATACTTAAGACTTGAGATATTGCTCAGTTGAACGTCAACTGTATAGCTGTAACTCAGTCATGCACAATTGCCTATGATAAGTGCCTGCGGGGTATAGTGCCGGATTGGCAATTGAAACTAATTATTATGGTATATGGTTTTTGCTGAAACCATTTCTAGGCTGTTTCTAGGCAAATTTGATTGCAAATTCTTTGTAATCTCAGTGTCGACGCATTATTTGTAATTCAAGAAAAAGTATGACAATTTAAAATTATGGCATTTATTAGTTTCCCATCAAATCTAGACTCGTTTGTTGTTATTGTTGACCAAGTCACGCGCTAAGCTGTCTAGTATTCTAGATACATTTTACAATTCGGCTAAGGCTGAGGCTAAAAACAAGTAATAGGCAACACTTTGTGCTAGATTTTATGCAAATTGTGCAACACTTTCAAAATATTTCAAGTGCATAGAATGTAGCACAAGATTGAGATGTTACTAGCGGCGCACAGCCTTTCCATTTTATTTTTGTATGGCCATAACTAGTAAAATATTAACCTTGTGCTTTATAAGCCTAACAAAAAGGCGTTAAATATATTACATTTAATACTACACACACAGAGATACATTTTAAGTGCATGGCCTTGCAAGTTACACACAATCTAAACCAAACTTTCCAACACTATAGGCCTGTAAAATGTACTTATAAATGCGATTAGTGTGTGTGAGTGCATTATCATGTGTCAGTATTGTTTTTGTTGTTGGGTTAGCTTTTTATTTCCCGATTGTTGTTGTTGGGTAGCACTTGAGTGTCATAATTATTCTAGGTCCCACTTATGACGATTGTTGGGGAACTGCAGGTGGTCTGGGTCTTTGGGGTTTGCATTGCTAATTAATTTGTTTGTGCATAGAATGGGTTATATTGTATACATTTTTGATAAGCCACTTACAAATTTCATTGTAACTTTTTTTTTGGGTAAACAGTTGGGAGGATTAGCTTTTGATTTAGCTTTCCATATGGATGGGCTTAGTCGCATATATTATACATGTAATAACAATTTAAAACCCAACCATTTTGCGGTCTTTTGTTTGTTGTAATTTAATATAATAATATTTGCGATAGCTAAACTTAGCTTAGCTTAGCTCAATCCAACTCGACCAACCACTTGGAATCGTGACGCGTATTGGCATTAATCTCCGCTGGGCCCGATGAGCTGCCTGATAAACTCGTAGCTTACCGGGGCTTTGACTTGTCGATTTGTTAATTTTGCACCTTACAAATAGTTGACTGTACTACCTAGTTGATGATATTGCAGTTCCTAGTTTTTAGCAGACGTCAGAGATTCAAAGTTAGATAGAATAAAATATAAAATAAAATCAATTCTGATTAATGAGCTGGCAATAAAACAATAGTTCATAAAAATCATGGTTCGATTTTAAACGCCCCAAAACACACAAAAAAAAGATGAGGGAAATTATTTGGCTGCTGGCGTTCCATCAATTGGGCAGTGAGCGCATAAATCAACTAATTCTCGAACTGGCGAAAACAAAACAAATTTGTCTTCAATTAGACTCAATTGGGAACTGTCAATTAGAAGCTGTTGAGGCACACAGTGCGTGAATGGTTGAGAGTGTCTACGGCGACAAGCAAATAGTTGAACGTTTCCTTGCTTTCGTTGACTCTTTAGAGTCCGTGTGAATGCGACATAAGCTTAAATATTTTTGTACTCTTAGCTAACCTCTAATTTATGCTACTCTCTTTGCTTGCAGTGCTCAAAGAGGAACCTGAGATATCGCATCATCTGGCAACATCAACTTGCATGCAGCTAGAAGAGATTCCGCCTTTTGGTGATATGCTAGCTGGACTTATGAGCTCATGTTTGCTGCCGGAGGATAATTACTCATTGGACTCTACTTGTTCGACTACGGCGAGAGCGCAAAACAGTTACAACAACAACAACAACGGCAATAACAACAGTAACAATAACAATAACAACAGCTATAGCAACTCTGCTGTTGGCAACAATGGTGCTGCCAACTCGCTTAACTCAGGCAACATCACAAGCAGCAACCACAACAACAACAACAACACGATCAGCAACAACGACAACAGCAATAGCAGCAGCAACATTGATCCGCTGCTAACTTATCGCGAGGAATCGAATGATACCAGCTGCTCACAGCATCTGCACTCGCCCAGTGTTGCCTCCAAGGTGCGTCTAACTTGGCTTACTTCTTACTCTTGTAGCCTTGTGACAAAAACTAATAAACTATTTCTTTTGCTTTGCAGAGTCCCGAGGACAGCAGCATGCCATCGTTGTGCAGCCCCAGCTCGCTGACACAGGAGGATGACTTTAGCTTTGTGGACTTTGCCATGCGCGCACCCTATATACCCATGGGTGATGACATGCCCTTGCTTACCGAAAGCGATCTCATGTGGTGTCCCTCGGAGGACTTGCCCGCGTTGTCCAAGGAAATTGATGCCATGCATCAGCTACAGCAACAACAGCAATGCGATCAACGTCTCTATGGCGCTGGCTATCAGCAGCAAACGCTGAACCAGCAACAACAACAGCAGCAGCAGCAGCAACACTTTAGCAATTCATTGTGCTCCTCTCCAGCATCGACCGTATCCTCGCTTTCACCCTCACCCGTGCAGCAGCAGCAGCATCAGCAACCGCAGCAGCAGCAGCAAACCAATGTGTTTGCCAGCGATTCGAGCGAGTTGGCAGCGCTGTTATGCGGCACGGGTAATGGCACGCTTTCCATATTAAGCAATAATAATGCCGATGAGTGCGCGGAAAGATTGGGCGTTAATTCTTTGCAGCAGCAACCACAGCAGCAGCTACAACAACAATCGGAACTACGCAGTGTGCAGCTGCAGCAGTTAAAGGAACTGGTGGCATACGAGGAGCAGCAACGTCAACAGCAGCAGCAGCAGCAGCAGTTGTTAAGTCTTAGCATTGATTGCAAACTGGAGAATTTATGTCATTCCATAGAGGATGCATTTGACAAGGATTGTAAGTATCTAGGGATGAATAGGGTAGAAGCTAGACAAAGACGTTGAAATAGGCAACAAATATGGTTGCAGTTAATGCACTCTTTCAGCCACTTTGCCCATCTTCCCGTCGCTAGAATTTTGTTGCATTAGAGGCCCAATTTGATTAGGTTTGTCTCTAAAAATAAATAAGAAACAGGCATGAAAAGTTTCTTCCAATTCTTTGAAGATGATTATGTTGTGCTTTTATTTTTCTTTATGACTTGCTGCCAACATACACATCCATGCTACCCACATACATATGTAAAAATAGATGAAAACCCAAGTGGTGGAAAAGCAAGAATTTCAATAGAGAACCAACCAAAAACAACAAAAAATGAGTCTCTAGGAATCTGTCAATTTCAACTGCGGGAGAGCTAATTGATGCGGGTCTTACCTAGCGCCCCGTCAGTTCCAATTCCAGCCCACTTAATCTGGCGCTGCTCTGCCTCTGCTTCTTGTAGCTAAGAATAATTGTGCCTAATTTTCACACATTACATTTTGAATTTCACTTTTTGTTTTCACTTTTGTCAAGTGCCTGCCATGGCGGGGTTTTCAATAGACCTTACCTTTGACACATGTCTCGGTTAGAGGAGCTGCTCTGGGTGGATGGCAACTCGACTGGGTGGAATCATTTTTGATTGATGTCTGCGAGTGGCAGCTGCCTGTCGTTTGCTTTGACTATATTCTTGGTTTGATACTTCTGGCTGGCTGCTGCCAGCATTGACAGCTGTTTTAGGAGAATGGCAGATGAAAGAAGTGCCTGAGAGCGGAATGGTGAGGCAGTGAGAAAAGCGGCAACATTGAGATATATGTAGCACTTTCCACTGGCAACAAATACAACATTTATCCGTTTATATGCGAATTTTTTTTCGGTGTTTTTTTTTTTTTTTTTTTTTTTTTTTTTGTGTGGAAAACAAAATATTATTGTTTTAAATTAGCATCAATGTCACGGTTAAACGAATTAATAGCTGGTATTCCATAGGTATATAAAAGTCTGAGGTTTTTCTTTTTGTTCTATTTTTTTTTTTTTAAATAAATTTCCAAGCTAGACATATGCATAAATAATGTGGTGAAAGTAGGGATATATGAAATGATTTAGTAAATGGAATTGTATAGCAGAGATACAACAGAAAATTGTTGGTAACTTATTAGAAATTTCAAAAAAAAATAAAAAATTTAAATGAAATAAAAAGCAAAGTGGGAAAGTTTTGACATAAAAAGATTTTCAAAGCTAAGTATGCTTTGATTTTAAAGACAGTACAAAATAGTTCTAAAAGCAAGTTTAATGAAATGATGACGTCACAATTTTAAAGCAAATTGTAGGTAACGAAAATTGGCAGAAATTTCAAAAATAGATTTTTAAATAATTTTATACAAGTTGCCAAAGTTATGTCAGGTAAGGGAAATTCGCTAGAAAATGAAGAATGGCAGCCATTGATGGTATAGTTGGGTATTACTTGAAAAAAAATTTCTTTTTAAAAAACAACTCTTCGAAATCTTTGCAAAAATCTAAAAAATTTTGAGATTTTAGTTGTTGCTATCTAGATGTGTAGGTGTATTTTCCTGGTTCGTAATACATTGGCTGCACCATAGGCCTAATGGCTGAGAGGTTGCTAGTTCTTCATCACAACTTCTGCCGCAGCTGCGGAGATCAGGAGGAGACAGGAAACATCCAACACCTACTATGTGATTGCCCGCCGCTTCTTAGCAGACGAACCCAGTTTCTGGGCAAGCAACTTTTTGAAGACCTAGGTAGTCTGGCAAATGTGCCCATAGCAGATCTGATCACTTTTGTCGAATCGTCAAAATGGTTCTGCAAGGAAAGGGACTTAGGTGACTAGGAATGCCTACCAGCTTTTTGACCCTCGGAATAATCCTTCTTCCTTCCTTTCCAAAGTTAGGCATCACAATTTTTTTTTTCCAAAATTTTACTTAATTCATTAAGATCGAAGGAAACTCGAGAGCGATATAATCTGGGAAATGGTAACTCTAGATCGATTTGTCGCGACCCACAGAATAGGCGACTTTCATTTTTGTGGGATTGTCCAGACCTACTCGATTATTCCATAAAAATAAGCGTGAAATTTTAATTTTCCAATATAAATTTCTGTTTATATTTCTTAATACGTTGTGCCTGTGCTGCTTTAGTTTCTTCATCTCTTATGGTACAAACGTCATCTTCCTCATTTTAATTTTTATTAAAAATCCCGAAACCAATATTTTTGCTGTAGAATGCATATTTCAACGTCTTTGCTATTGCATTCGTAATATATAAAACTCTTGAAACTAATGATAACCTCTCGTCATCGTAGCAACAAATCTTGATTGGAACGAATTGCTGCAGATGAATGTGAATGTGAACGATAGTCCGGCAGCTTCACCAACGCCGTATACGGCGAACATCACTTCAGCAATGGCAATACAAATACTGCAACAACAACAACAATTACAGCAGCAGCAACAACCGCAGCAGCAGCAGCAGCAGCAGAATGTCACAGTAAATGCCGTGCCAATGGTCAGCATACCAATCAATAGCAACAATAACAATAACAAGACAATGTTGTTGCAACAACAACAAACGCAGCAGCAGCAGCAGGTGGAGCAGCTGCAGGAACCGCAATTGTGCAGCAAGCTGCCAGCCATAAAGATACTGAATAATGGAGGCACAGCAGCAATAAACACAAAGGCTACCATACGCCTAGCCGAAAGCAAACCCATGCCACGTGTGGCACTGCTAAGCGGCAGGGAGATTATAGTGCAGGCGCTAGTGCCTCAACAGCAGCAGCAGGGTAATAAGCGGCATCTGAGCAGCGTAACGTCAGCAGCAAGTGCAGTGGAATCCAAGCGTCTGAAGAGCGGCAGCATGTGCCTGGAGGTGCAGTCACCGCAGTTGTTTCAGCAGCTAATAGGCAAGGAACAGCAGCAGCCTGCCCAGACGCAGACTCCCACCAAGAAGCAGCAGAGCAATGAGCGCGCGCTCACGGCGGAGAGCAAGCAGCAACAGAAGCAACAACAGCAGCAGCTGCAACAGCAACAACAATCCAATTCGGTGCTAAAGAATCTGCTCGTGAGTGGACGTGATGTAAGTGCCGGATATTGCATTGTGCCCATGCGGCCCAAGAAGCAGCTGGCCAAGGTCTAAGCTGGAAATTAAAAAACCTGCCTCTCATTAGCAACTAAACTTATAATGAAACATCTAAGCCGGCTATGAGTTTTAAGTTTGTCGTAGTGTTGGAAAACGCTTTGTAAAGCGTTGTAAAAAAGTAATAAAAGCGATAATATGTCTTAAGATTTTTAAGGTACAGCAGCAAGCAGCCCATTTGCTACAATTCCAAGTTGTAGTTGTAAAAAAAAAATGGATCGATTTTATAGCAAAAGCCCCAAAGCGCAGCAAAACTAGAAACTAGAGTAGGCTAAAAAGAAAGCTGTTAGACAACACTGGTTTGGCAAAAACAAAAGAAAGCAAGCGAGAGAGAGAGAGAAAAGAGAGTAAGAGAGTAAAAGTTTCGGAGACGTAGTGTCTCCGCTGGTTTAGCTGCCTAGTTTGGTAATTCTAGACTTAGCGCCTAGTTAGTTGTAGTTGTAGTTGTAGTTTTAGTCATAATTTTTTAAGTTTTTAGTTATTTAAGTGCAGCAGTTTCCAATACTGTGCATAGTGTGGACTTAAAAATTACAAATTTGTAGACTATTTAAACATATACATACATACTATATATATAAAATAATAACATTTTGTTTGACTTTAAGTTTTAAAAATTTATTTTCGCTTAGTCACTATAACATTTAAAATTTAAATTTAAATTCTTTGCAAGCGATTTGTTGATTTCATTTTAAGTTGACCATAAGACAATGTTGTTAAAAATATTATTTTTTTGTTGAACATTTTGTTGTAAATAATATCACGTTTAACGAGTAAACAAGCACAGTAACGAGTAACGAGTAACTAGTAAGTTTTAGTTGCTACAGTGACTACCAAAAAAAAAACAAGAAAAAACAAAAGCGAACATCACAACGGAAAAGCAGAAAAAAAACACTTGCAATAAAATTGTAAAAAATCTAAAAAATTCAAATACGACAACTTTAAGTTTTATTTTTACTGTGATAAAAGTTTTATTATTTTTTTTTTTGTATTGTTATGTTTTTGGGTACTAAAACAAGCGAGTGCGCGAGGTTGGATACAAAACTTGTCTTGGGTTTGTTTTTTGGTTTTTATTTTTTGTACAAACTTTGTTGTAAGGCAAAGCATACAAAAAGTTTAAAAACTTGAAATTCGAGCGCTGAAGGTACAAAAATTTAAAAGAAATACAAGAAATAAGCAAAGTAAATGCATAATATGCTAGCAAAATTATAAATATGTACTATGCATATTTTTAAATATATAGTCAAAAGCGTAGACACAATTAAACACATAAATAATAATAATAATAATAGTGTTAGTTTAAAAGTAAAAAGCAACTATTAGTAATGTAAGTGTTTACTAGTTTAAAATGGCGTCGTTCAATATAGTCAATGTGCCAGAAATCACTGTGTCAGGAATTTCAAATGTAACTTGAGGGAAATTAAGAGGAAATTTTTGAATGCGAACTAAGTGCAAAACGTCAGGCGATTTCTGGCACACCATTCTATACATGACTAAGCGGCTTTTGAAGCTTCATCGCAGCAAGGATGATTTTATTTTTTAGCTTTTTTTTGATAGCCTTAATTTATGGGAAAATTTGGCGCAGTGAAAGCTATAAGCAAGAATCTTCTCATTTGTGTCTAAGCTTCAGCTACAAACCACTTTCAAAGTCCAAACCTAAGCTTATGTGAATCAAAAATTCTTTTAATTTTTTTCTTATTCGAATAAATTTCAATTATCAACTTATACTCTTACTAAGTCGTAGTAAGAGTACAGGGTATATTAAAGTCGGTATAGCTTGCCCTTTAATAATAGTTTATTTTATTTACTTTTGCCTTACAAGGGTTAAGTTGTGCTTCATGTTATTCTTTGCCTAAAAAGGCTTTGATGAAGCGCTCAAAGCCCTCCTCACCCACTCATATCAACACTCGCACGCTTATCCGATTGTCCTTTGAAATGTGTATTTAAAAGGCATTTATCGATTTTTCATTTCTCGCCTACTGCGTACTGACCTACATTCTTCGAGTATGGGGCAGAGTGCGATTTCAAATGAGTGTGCGAGTGTGTGTTTGTGTGTGTGGGGTTACACAACAAATTTCATATTGTGACGTGACGGCCTCAGCTGTCGTCAAAGTCTTGACTGAACTTTAATTAAGTCCCATTTACAGTGTGTTATGCATTGCGTGTCTGAGGCGCATTCTAGAGAATATTTATAAATATACTTACAAAATAAAGCAAATACTACAAGAACAAAAGCGTATTGAAATCGTAAATACATATATATTACGTTGTAGCAGTGTAGCGTATAAATTTACACGCATCGCATATTTAATGGGCTCTACAAAAACAAAAAAGGCAACGCAAAGCCCCAAAGCCAACTTTAATCTTAAATAAGTATATATGTAATATATAAAGAGCAGGAAGCACAGGCAACACACATTTTGAAATATTTTGCATTTAAAATTATCTATTAAAGGGTTTTTAACGCCCGAGGCTATGCTACAATAACTTTTCAGCTGAGTTGCGGCATTTGACATAACTTTTGTGTCAAGTCATTGAGTTTCCTTCGATTTCGAATTCGTTTCGATTCCTTTTGATACATTTTGACATTTACCCAACACTATTGCATAGCATTAGCATTATTTTATTGCCTACTTTACGGCTTTAAGGCAGTGCGCGCGTGTGGCAACAGAAATTTATGCCTTTTGCTTTGCTATTGATTTTGTAGCCTCCTCTTGCCTATGTTCGTTGTATCTTTGTGAATATCTTTGTATCTGTGTGCCCCAAACATTTCGCACACAAATGTGCCGTTGTTGCCTTTGTCAGCTGTTCCGGCTCACTTTCACTTTTAGACTCACTCGCACTTACTGTGCTCTCTGCTTTTAAGCGCGCGCTCTCTCTGCCCACACAACGTTTTACTCTTGCCAGCAAACATTAATGCGCTCTTGCGTGCGGCGCTAGGCTGTTTGAGCCTTGACATGACGCGCAAAAAAGAGGTGACGTCTTTGCGTGTCCGCTATTCACTTAATCTCTGCGCGTTTACGCCACTTGATTGAGTTAATAGCGTGGCTTCGCTAAGAAGGAAAGCTTTTGATTTAATTTTCAATGTAATTAGTTTTTAGTCGGTTGTTTTTTCTTTCACAATTTCATTCGATTTAAAAAAGCTAAAAAATATTTTAATTAATTCACATTTTGCTTTATTGTTAATAATATACAAATATTGCTTAAAGCTAGCTAAACATATTGAATCAGAGTTTAGATATTCTATCTTTACAAATGAGAATTTAAAAGAAGAATGCAAGGAAAAAAGCTGAATTATGATAGAAAAAAAAAAAAAAAATATGACAGTTATAAATTAAGCATATTATATTTTATTAACCTAATTTTTTATAAATTTAATTTGGGAGTTCTAATTTATTTTTATAACAGCTTAAGGATTTACTTCTTGTTTTTTTTCACACTGTTTTTTCCGGAACGTATCTACCGTCTAAAAACAGAATTAGGTGTACTTGGGTTAACGTGTAAAATAGAAATAGTACAAACATGACCTAAAAACCAATTTTTATGTTTTGTAGTAGCATCGGAATTTCGAGGCACTCCTAGCCATCACTTACTCTATGGTTGGTATGAGCTTTTTTCGAAAATCCATTTTGAACAACTTCGTGCCATTTTATGTGGCATATAAAAGTTAATTCAAATTTTTATTAACTAAAATTAATACAATTTAGTGGCTGACGTAAAATAATTCTAGAAATTGGCTTATTTGATTTGAGATCATTTTTTTTTCTTTCTACAAAAATCCAAGTTTCTATGCTGGTCTATCGCTATTTTAGCCAACAAGTCTAATAGGAATTAGAGTTCAAGTAATTTTTACATGCGAAAAATATTTCCTTTACAAATTTTTGGACTTTGACTTTATGCTTTATTTGTTGTATATCATTTATTTTTACATGATTCTACGCTGAACAAGAGAGAGTCTTTGCTTCACATAAACATAACAAGCACAGCTTTTTGTTTAGATCATGTGACGTCACAAGCTAACATTTTGCTCTTGTGCCGTACAATAAACCTGCGCATTGCGCTACCTTCATTTCTTTATTTGCTTACTTTTTACTCTTGGCTCATTGCTGCTCTCTTGCTTCGAGCCTTGTGCAGCATTTTATTTATTTGCTTCTCTTTTTTTTTTTTTTTGTTTTTGTTAACTTTTATGTGCTACACGAGCCTAAGAGCTCAATTCTAGGCAGCGCAGCTCCCACGCACTCACACCCATTTACGTCACACGAGTGTGGGTTGACTTTGCAGCTCTCAGGCTCGTTTTGCTTGCCTTTGCTTTGTTTGTTGTCATGTAAATGATTTCTGCATTAATGATGGGACGCGAGCAGAGTACAGCCTGCTGCAACATAAGTTCAGTTCCTGATGCCCCTAATTTATGCCACATGGACACGCTTGGCTGACGCAATTTGCATTATGATTGGGTCGCATAACTTGGCAGAGATGAAAGTTGCGCCATTTTGTTTTTGGTATTACAAACTTGTGTTATTTGTTTTTTTGTTTTTTTTTTTTGTTAAGCTGCTGCTGCAAAAGCTTCAATACAGCGTCTTGTAGCAAAAAAAAATAAAGAGTATAAAAATAACGCAACTACCTCGTGTGCATTGCAGTTAGTAAAATGAATCGTCAGAGAACCACAACTACCTCCGGTACAGTCAACGAAAATTTACAAGAAACCAGAAAATGCCGCACGTGTTCGCTGCTCATTAAACTAAAAAAATACTAAAAAAAAAATTAGACGCCTAAATTAGTTAAATATAAATGTTAGAATTAAAACACAACTAATTTTAGACAAATTGAAAAGCAATTCTCAAGTCCTATAGTAACTTAGCATTAAACAAACGATAGACAAAAAAAAAAAAAAATACTAGACAAATACCAGACAATTTAGCGTTTAACCGCGATAATCATTTAGTAAGCAGTAAGTAAGAGTAAGCAGCAGAATGAGTTCAACTAATGTAAATTGTAAAAGTTGAGCTCAAATAGAAGCGTTAAACAAAAATAATTATAGCCCAAAAAGACTGCGAGCCAAAAACTCTGAAAAAAATTATATACAATATATAAAAAAAAATTAATAACTAAAAATACATGTACATAGTTGACTAGAAAATGTGTAAGTAATGAGCATTAAAAGGCAAACACCAGACATACTTTTTATTGTTGTAAATGTTGTGGAAAGCTCTTTAAAAAAAAAACAAAAAAAAAAAAAATACTAAAGCGCTGTTTTGGCTAAAGGAGTTACTGAGCTGAGTTGATCAGTTAGCAAAAGTCTAAACACAACTCAGCTGAGTAACTCAGTCAGTGTAAACAGTGCTTAACTAAGCTTAACTAAATTTAATTAAACACACAAAATTAATCAATGTGGCTTTACGAAATATTCATGCAAATAGTTTAAAAACGATAAAAAGTTATCGATATCGCTTAGTATTAAAAACAAGTCAAATTTGTCTAACATACGCACATGCACAAAATGTGTATGTGTATGTATCAAAATTTAGTTGAAATTTATAAAGCAGTTCGTGGGGGGAGGGATAGGGGGTAGAAGAGAGAGGGAGAGAGAGAGAGAGAGCAGTATATAGTTAAAGAAAAAGGTTGCGTAGCTTTATTGAGACGGAGTGCAAATTGAACGTAAACGAACAGAAAGTACATACAGATACAAACAAATATACCACATATACCTCAATACATGCATAAGTATCGTGTCGGCGCGCGTGTGTGTGTACACACGCACATAGCTAACAATTGACATATATACCTCGTGTATACATATATACATAAAGTACATTATATACAACATTTATATATATATAATAGTTAATACCGACTTTTAATAGTTCAATACGCATTAGTCAATGTTGTGTGCTCACCTAAATACTAAAATAAATACTAAACAAAATAAAAATACTAGTCTAAATGAGAGCAAAGCAAAAAAAGTTGCAATTTTTTACTACCTCCTTAACTTGTTGCATTATAAGATACAATCTATATACATATATATCTATATATATGTGTCTCTCGCTAGCTAAAAGTAAAAAACCTAACTCTAACGCTAGTAAATACTTAACTAAATGTTGTGTGTCCTTTTTTCATAGCATACACTTACAGTTATACAAATACATACATACATACATACCTCAAAAAGCTGCGCCATACAAAAAGTAAACTAAAGTTTTAGCAAAATTTTGTACTGTGTAAAGCCCAAGTAATAACCCTCAAGCAACTTTATTAGCTGAAATATATTGATATATATATCTTATAAATACATATACTATATATATACTAACTAATATGCTACTGACATATCCGTTTCATGTAGCCAGTGTGTGCCACACGTGTAGCACATTTACGTGGCTCCAACAGAAATCTGTTGACTCATCATAATGCTACTCCTCCTGCCCGTAGATGACAAGCTTTTTGGCTGACTTTTCGTCTGTCTCTCTGTTGCGATGATAAATGACCATAAACGTTGGGTTAGATTGAAAGTCTTGTCATAATTGTACACAGCAAGAAAAACAGTACAAGCATATTGTATTGAAACTGTCTACAAAGAGAATGAAAATGAATAAATGAATGAAGAAGATTATGAATCAACAAAATGAATGTTTTTTTTAGTTTTCTTGCTTTAGTATTCAATATCGAATTCGGATTTTGGTTATTTTTCATTCAAAAAAATAAATAGATTGTGGCTAGAGCAACATATGCCTTTAGGCTGGGCAATCTTTTATAAACCAAAAATTTTGAAAAATATTTCGAAAAAAAATTAAAACCCAATATTTTATTTATTTATTTTAAATTGATTTTAATCTAGCTCCAGTATTTTGTGACTGAATTTTTTTTTCTTTCTTGTTAACAGAATAAACAGGCAAAAAAACGAAAACCGAACAATTTTATTCGAATTCGTTCTTGCGTGCTCCGTAAAACGAATTTTTTTTGTCGATATTTCCCTTTTTATTTGGAATAAATTCGTATATTTCCCTTATTTTTCCGATAAAATCTCCTGTTGTGTTGGCGCGAAATTATTTCTGTTTGATACCAAACAGCTGACATGCTTGCCACAGCTCTGCACCTTTTTATTACTATATATTGTTTACATTCTATTGTCATTAAAATATTGCTAGTTCTATATTATTCTTTATATTAAATAAAATTAGACAAAAAAAACACGAATTAGCTATTTTTGTTACAAAGGAAATTTTCTTTGTGTAAGGCGGCAGCCCTGTCGCACCAATCGGTCATGTGTTCGTGTAGAATACCTGCACAAAAAAACAATTTTCGGGTTGAGTCAGTAAAAAATAATTAAAAATAATTGTGAATAAATATATAGCTTTAATTTGTCATAAATATAATCTAAGAATATCAAAGAATATTTAAAAAAATTATTTTTATAATACTTTCGAAAACTATTTTGCCGATTCGTTTTAATTGCTCTTGCAAAAAAACATTCAGCTTCAAGCTACATGAAAAATGCTGTTTGTTGATATTGAGAAATTGAAACTTTCGGTTTCAAAACGAATCCGAATAAAATTTTCGAATTTGTTTCAGCAAAACGAATTTTTCATGTGGTATTGAAACCGAATGTTTTGTTGCAAGAGCAATTAAAACGAATTTATACTGAATTAATTTTTCAAATTTTTTTGATACTCTTAAATTCCGTTTATGTCAATTTCAAGTTAAATATTTATCAATAAATATTTTTAACTAAATTTTTTCTAAATCAATCCAAAAAATAGCATGCACAACTCAAACCGACTTTTTTTATGGGGCATGTCTTAGATAATTTCCCTCGAAAGGTGTAAGGCTGTGCTAACAATGAGTTCGTTTAATTTTTTTCGTTTTCCGGAGCACGACCGTTTGCCTTAATGAACATACGAAAAATGAAATTTCTTAACCTCAATTTTCTTTCTGTGTAGCTGCTACTTGATGTAGTGAACGCGATTCGCTCTCAATTTGAAGTTCATTATGTGTCGGCTGCAATGGCAGCTATCAAATATTGCGCATACGCAGGGTTAGCCGTAGTCTGTGATTAATTGCGCAAACATTATGCAAAATAACATTATGACAAACAGTCAGACAGACAGACAGACAGAGTAGACACACAGACAGATACAAATGTAAACCATATAGCAACAAGTTGGCTAAAAAATCGTAAATTAGACGCCCAAAAGTAGGCAACAAAAACGGCATGGACTTTAACTCATTTGTCAACCAAGTCCGTACAAATGGCGAATCATTTTTATGCGGCCGTATTTGTTCTTGTTATGTCTTAGACTCAGCAGCTAATATGTAGCTGCTATTCATATGTTTTATTTTATATGTTTATTTTGACCAAGTTAAGCAGCTTATGGGCCTGGCTGGTTACATGAAACTTGCAGCTAAAATAAACAAATTTTCTAGAAAGACTTACACTACACAACAATAAAACCAAAATACCTCCAACTAGCGTAAATTTAATACATATATACATGCATATATATAGTATATAGTACATAGTAAGCAAAGAGCCTAAATTAGCCTTGAATTTGACTCTTTTTTTTTGATTTGAGTTTTGAGTGTAAAAGCTTAAAGAAAAAAGAAAAAAACAAACCAGACTAGTCTAATGTAAAATGCCGCAAAGTATGCAATATTTTACAAGCAACATATTATATATATATATATACAATATATACATATACTAATAATGCCCTAAACTAATTAAAAATTCTATGTGAATTATGAGAATATTTTAATAAACTTTTGAATAAATATTTTAATACCCAAAATGCAAGCAAATTAGCAAAAAAAAAAAATTAAAAAAAACCAAAACAAAAAACCAAAAAGCTCCAATACATATACATATATAAAATGCTAGAAAAGCAAAAAAAAAAAAAAAAATTGAAATTGTGTTTTATCTTTGGGTTCTAGTGCGTTGTTGTTGTTGTTTTTGGCAGCCCAGCTTTGATTGGATCTCTCTCAATTTGGATTGGATACACTCATTTTCAAGATTTATGTGCATAAATCGCTGTTCCTGATAAGAAGTTTGCTGTATACTGAAACTCATGCTATTGTTCTACTGGGAATTGATTAATCTTGACTATTGGTTTTGTTTTTTGTTCATTGAGTTTGTTGGGAGTTCTGGAAGACAGCTTAGCTGACTGGCAATTTATTAATAAGCTTTTGATTGGTATAAATGATGCGCCTCGAAGTCTGCTAATCAAGTCTTGTGCGCCGCCTTCTGCGCTTATCAACGCCAAGTAAATAGATTTTAATAGAAATTGAATAGAATTTATATCCTGTGTGCCCTGTCACTTAGGACATACAAACCTGTGCCATATATCTTCATATAGTACACTTATGTGCATAAATCTGCGGGCTTAAGTGTGTGTAATGCTGGGTTTACACTGCGTCACGGAATGGCACAATGTCACAAAGATCAGAGAAATATGAAAATACAAGTTTTCGTTTGATGTCGCATATACACTGTCATAGTAGCTGGTAAAGCTTTTGACGAGCCACAAACTTTCCTTCCACATTGTGCCGAACAAAATATTTTTGATTCTTTGAATTATAAATTAAGGTACACTTTTTAATATTATAGCTTATAATGGGCTTCCCCATTTAACTTTCTTTTTTTTTTTTGGACTGGCAACTCCAATTTAGCTATGTTGTTTTCCTACACTTTTGTTTTTATTCGTTCCTTTACTCTTGGAACAATGTAGTTTGAAAAGTTCCAATTATCTTCATAACCTCTAAAGATATGGAGCCAGAATGCAACCACATTTCATATTTTAGCCAAAAAATAAGAACATTTTTTCTTCACGAACTAGTTCATTTTTTTTTGTAGATTTTCTTTACAAAGAAATATAATTTGAATAAGTTTTTGTAAAGTCGAGCTATGACATTTCACGTCTAAAAAATTAATTTCTTTTTTACGAACTAGTTCATTTTATTGCTGATTTACATACATTTTATCTCAAAGGCTCACTGGCACAATATAAAATTGTTTAAACACCAAAAGATTTTTTTTTCATTCACGAACTGGTTCTTTTTTTTTCAAACTCACAATTTCAAGTTGTGGTCGATTTAGTCCTTTACATAGAATTATAACTTGAATAAGTTTTTGTAAAGCCAACGCCATCACATTTCATGTCTATAAGCCAAACAAAAAAACTAAATTTCTTCTTTGCGAACTAGTTCTTTTTTTTTTTTTTGTTGATTTACATACCTACACATTATATTGACATAATTTCAACATATATACTTTTATCAGCCAAAATAATAAGAAAATGCAAAATGAATCAGATTTCATTTTACAGCCAAAAAAAAAAAAAATTCCTTTTCATGAGCTGGTTCATTTTAGCTTTTTGCGAAACAAATTTTCCCAACATAAATTTGTGGTCGATTTAATATATGCCTTATTCCTTTAAGAAATGAGATATAATAAAATTCACGTCTATAAGCCACACAATAAAGTAAATTTCTTCTTTACGAACTAGTTCTTTTTTTTTTGCTGATTTAGATACACATTTTCCCAAAGACACACTGTCACAACATAAAATGGTTAAAACACCAATCGAAGTGAGCCTTAATTTCAACATATCTGTGTGACGTCATGCTACGACTCCCCAATATGCCACCGTGTGGGTCCAGTGTAAACATAGCATAAGTGTGCGGTTTATTTGCATACATAATGCGCCCACATTTTATTTGAATCTCAATATTGACAATTGTGGCAGCTTTAAATAATTGCCGCTTTTATGTCACATACGCAGACATAAATACACATACTCCTATATCTGTGAGTGCAGATACTCATATGTACACACACTTATACAGACACTCACACACTCATATGTACAGGCACTCATGCAATAATGAAATTAAATTTTGCATAATCAAAGCTACAAAAAGTTGTCACACACAGATACACATGCACACTAACGCACACACAGATACACACTTATACACATAAATAACTTTGAAGCGTAGAAAATTCCATTGGCAGCTTGATGAAAATTGGATTATTGGCACAGAGCGCAAAATGAAACAAAAATGGCGAAAATAAAGTGAAAAGAAGGCTCAAGAAAGCTCAGGATGTATCAGAATATCGAATTTTCTAGACTCTTTCAAAACGGCGTTCTAAAGCAAATAATGTTTTAGCCTTTCGGCAAGGCGTTAAAATTGACATCTTGAAGTATAATTTTATGAGAGGTTTATTGGGCTTATGATCCCCAATTGAAGCACCTAGTCAAATCTTTTGCACCTCTTCGAAGATCCGAATCAACGCATCATCGTCTTGGCTAGGTCTGTCAATTAGAGGGGTTTCTTGAGCTTAGTATAGGAATCCCAAGTATCCCACTCCCATATTATTCGCGTGGGTGAGTTGCAGAGTCGGGAAATGAGTTTGATGCTGTGCTGGCGATGCATCTACTTTTGATGCAGTGAAACCGTTTCATCCAAGCTCTCTCGCAGATTCGTCTTTTATTACAACCTGTTCCAGAGCATTTCGTTCGAATAGGTTTCTACTGTAATAACATAATCATCAACCTTTCACTTTACGAGGAAAATTAAACATGAAAATACGTATACGCCATGTTGTTTAATATAATGCAAGAACCAAGGAAGGTTTCTTCGTGTTGTTTTTTCTTCAACCTGGTCCAGAGCCTTTCGTTTGAACAGATTTCTACTGTAATTTCAAAATCATCAACCTTTCACTTTACGAGGAAAATTAAACATGAAAATACGTATATGCCATGTTGTTTAATATAATGCAAGAACCAAGGAAGGTTTCTTCTTGTTGTTTTTTTCAACCTGTTTCAGAGCATTTCTTTCGAACAGATTTCTACTGTTATCTCAAAATCATCAACCTTTCACTTTACGAGGAAAATTAAACATGAAAATACGTATACGCCATGTTGTTTAATATAAAGTTGGTACCCAATTTGATTTTTATTTGATGATCGGATAGTTTGGTTATCTGAAGCTACCTAATGAGTCTTTATTTCAAATCAAAGTCGGAAATTTAATCAACTTAGCCTTATAGGCATTTCGTATTTTATTTAAAATTCATCATTATTTAAATTTGCTTAGAAAAGTTTATATTCTTGTAACCGGACTTAGAGCAGTTATCGAATGCCAGCAGAAGGGTTATAGGGTTATATACTATAGGGTTATATACTCAAGCTGGGCCGCTGTAATTTGGAATCCAGCTTTATATAGTAACGACTGACCCTAACAAGCTAGTATCGAAGCTTCCGATATCTAACGATACTTGCTGCTCAAATTCGTTAAAAAGAGGCTAAACGATGTAGCTACAGGCACATCCCTGTTCTAGCGTTCGAGTGCTTAACTCTTCCATAAACAACTTGCCCCTCATGCTTTTTACTACCTGTCCCAGCACGTTTCGTTCGTACAGTATTCTACAATCTGCTCAAACCCCCATCATAACTTGCACTTTGTAAAGAGTATTAAATATGGAAAATACGTATACGCCACGTTGTTTCACTTAAGGCATTTTATTGGCTGCTCAAATTGATTTTTATTTTACTTTACTGTTTATTGATTTTGATTACAATACAAATATATTTTTGAAGAACCGCACGCATATTTATTTCATAAGTTGACTTCGTGGCTCGTAGTATCCCCAGGGATGCACTTCCAACACAGCCTAACTCCTTGCGGTCCTTTAAGCAAAGCAATGGCAATCCTTTCGAAAAGTTTTCTTTAGCTAAGCAAGTCAATTTCAATTTGTTAGGCGGCATCTTGGGCGTCGCCCTACTACTATAAGTGGCTTATTCCCAGAAGGCGAGCGACTGCAGGAATTACGCAATAAATGTGTGTTTGTAGCAGCACCAAGCAACCGAGTAAGGATTCGCAGGATACGCGGCGTATTGTGTGGCAAAAGTCAAATGAAATTTAAACTGCTGCGCAGCAGAAAAAATCGACACGCAGTCATTACGCAGAAAATTCTCCATTGTGCAGTAACAGCAAAAATTTAGCTAGGCTCGAACCCGGCAGGACAACTGTACATAAGGACGTACAGCTGCAAGTGTTGTAAAGTAGATGGAGAACGGAAACGGAAAAGGAAAAGTAAAAGTTTTATTTTAATTACTTTTGTTTTTTCCACTGTTGTTGTTGTTGTTGTTTTGTTGCGTGTCAGCTAGGACGTGTCCTGACAGTAAGCTCTCATTCAATTTGGCACGTAATGTCAATGAACCGTGCCATCGATACGAAGAAGGCACATTCTAGATATAGACATACTCTGGGAAAAGTGTGGCAAATCCAATTAGAGAGCTTTAAAGCACTGTAAATTTGTTGGCGCTTAGCGGCCATAAAGTTGTCCTTAAACTTGACAACGTCAGCAGGACAATAAGTTGCCAATTATTCTAATGCCCATTTAGGAGCCTTTTGCTGTGCTTCGTCTTGATTGCATTTCATCGCACTGGCGCAACCCTGTAATCTTTTAGAATATTTCGCCGCGTGTTGGTAATCAATAATTCATCGGGGCATATTACATATTTCTTGAGATGCTCATATAGGCCTTGTCAGACCCAACAATGTAACAAACAATAAATCTATGACAATACTTTTGGCTACATATTGTGCTACTTGTAGACAAGATGGCGAAACGGAGAGTAAAGGCTGCCGAATGCTCCATTCTCTAGGTTCTGCTGAATTGAGTGAGCTTGCTAGGAAGGCTAGAAAAGAAATATATTGCTTTTTGGAGAAGAGCTTGTAACTTGGATTTTGGAATTTAGAAATTTTTAGTTTATTTGTTGCATATATCTAAACAACATTATTAATCGATACCTTCAGTAACTTTTACAATGTAGGTGGTTTTGACGGTTTTTTGGCGAGTTTAAGTATTTCCAATAGTAAATTGGAGAGTCTATATCGTATCTGCGTAATAATTTTAATCGATACCTACAGTAACTAGTATCGATCGTATTAAGAAATTTTATAGTACCCTAGCGTTTCAGGAATCCTACTTGTCTTTTTGTGCACGTTTGTTGCTAAACTCATATATGACTACCTGCTTTCTGGGCTTTTGTGTCTATGAGGTAATCGATTTTATGGTAATCGATAACATTCGGCAAGATCTTTTAGCTTATATAAAATGTGCTGTGATTTATGCTAAAATCTTTTTTAAAAGTACGTTGCTTTTAAAGTGAATGGGAGTATCAAGTTTATCGGCAAACGAGGAAAAAAAAACTTTTTCGATACAATAAATTATAAGAGCGAAAATAATTGAAGCAGATTACTTTTTAAAACAAACTTTTCGATTATGATGATTTTTACATATGTGATAATGGTACTAGCTAATATTAATCTCCTAAGCTCTTTATGCCGAGTTCCGATTACTTATCGAGTTATCGATAACAAAATATTTTGGTAGAGATGAAATTAGGATATCGGAAATAAATTTGCGATGACGCCTTCAACTAAGTAATAAAGTCTAAGGACGCTTTTTATTTTTTTAAATTGAATAATATTTTAGGATTTAAGCGATCCGATTTTTTTTTTCCTGCATCCTCTTTGTAAGGTGCGGCCAGAAGATCTTTTGTACCGTTAAGTGATTAGAATTTCCTTCAAATTAGATCGTCTCAACATAGAACACTTCGTACAATCCATGGATTTTATATTTTTCTGGTCGGATGTTTTACAACTGTTATACAAATTTATGACACTTACCTACTACATGGTAGAGTATGTAAAATTGTATGTAATATATATTATTTACTCATTCCTCGAAGCTGCCAGAAGTCTTACAAAGTTTCCTTAGCAAGGCGGAGCTGTTAATGTCTTTCTCATTGTCGTTGATATGCCCCAAGGCAGAGGCTTGATTTAGCTGATAGCACAAAAAAAAAGACAACCAAGACATTTTGTCAGAGCAGCCGCCTCCCACCCGAAAAGGGGGCGTGCCAGAGCTTAGGAAGCTGCACTGCTTGAAAGACAAGCACAAGGAGAGCAGTCAGAGCCAGTTGAACTTTACTTGTTTTTCGCTACACTTTCGATTTCGTTGGTGCGAACTCTTGAGACATATTGGTTTACATGATTCACAGGACACTTGACCTGCAATGGGTGGACCCTGCACAGTGGTTAATGTTGATTATTGTGTGTCATCACTCAAATTGCAGCACTTTCGCTTTTAGCAGTAATTGAGCGTAACTTGCAATTAGCGTTTTGGTAAACAAAAATCCGAATCCGAGTTCGAGTTCAATAAACTGCAGCTTGAACTATGTATTTGGTCAAAATATGTGCAGACATCGTTAAAGCACAGACGGACGGAAAATATTTGGCAACTTGATCCACATCAGGGCTGTCATTATTGAAAATTACAAGCATGATGATTTTGAAGTGCCGGGCTGCTCGTGGTTATGCGCCATTGAAATTGATATATTTGCAACTTCCGGTGGTGCTTAAGAGCGTCTACGTCTTGTGTCTTAAGCAGCATTGGAGGACTCCATTGCAGTAACATCATTAATAGATGGAGCGGGTAGTGGGTGGGTGCAGATGGTGGTGTGTATTGCAAGTAACGGGCGTTGACTTGGTTCCCATTAAAATATGATTTATGGCTGTGCTTTGTGGTTGCTCCTTGGGCCTCTTTTGCTGCTTGCTCTATGAAGTTGGCTTTTGGCTTGGCATTCCTTAGTTAACCAAGTATCTCTTTTTTGCTTTAGCTACACACAAGACTTGTGGCTTAGCCCAATTTTTGTGATTTTTTGCGACTTTTAAGCTTATTTTAATGGCCGCTTTGGTTGGTGGGCTCGTTATGGCTTTTGGGGTCTTGTAATTGTTCGTTCTGGCATTGAATACGAATGCAAATTTTACGAACTTCACGAATTTTACGAATTTTAAACGTAGTTATCTAGTTAATCCACGCGAATTTGCATAGAAATGAGCACAGGTTGCATAATTTAAGATATTTCAAATGCGAATTATAAGCATAAGATGTAAATAATTTTAAGTAATAATTGCTGCGCTTTAAACTAGCTTATAAGCTTTAATTAATATGAGTTTTATATATTTTAAGTAAAAGCTGTAAAATCGATCCATTTATTTTAAGTAGCTTCATTTAAAATTTAAATACAAATTGTAAAAGCTTAGATGTTTCATTATAGGTAGAACCATGACGTTAAAAAAAAAAAACAAGCTGACCTTTGCCAGCTGCCCTACACAATAAAAATAATTATTTTTTAAAACACTTGTTTACACAGTCAGTTGATATTTGTTAGAGTGAAAACTCGAAAACAAATCTCTGCTGAGCTCTAACGCATCAAATATCTGCTTAACATATTTACTTCTAATTACACTAGTCAACAAAAGTGAACGCTTATTGCAGAAAAGTACTTTTTAAAAATATTAAATTTTTTTTAAAATTTGAACAGCTAAATCCTACATGATTTCGAATATACAATGACATGGTGGTCTATTTAAAAATTGTCAATTTTAATCCAATAAAAAATTAGAGTTGGGACTCGAATCCAAATTCCAATAGAGTTCTTGAAACCTATTGTACAAACTAAATGTCTGCTTTATATATTTACTTTTAGTTACACTAGTCAGCAAATTTAACGCTTATGCAAAAAAACGATTAGGCATATTTAAATTTTTTCAATTTAAACAGTCTTGTTCTACATAATTCCGAGTATATTTACAAAGACATGTTAACGTTGGTCCAGAAAAAATTCAAAAAACAATTTTTTTAAATCTTATACCAATAATATTTGACTTAGTATTAGGACTCGAAACCAAATTTTAGATGAGCTATAACGCACTAAATCATTTCTAACATATGTATTTCCTTCTAATTACACTAGTCAGCAAAGTTAAGGCTTATTGCAAGAAAATACTTTTTATAAATATTTAAATTTTTTCAATTTGCAAATCCTACAATTCTCAATGACAATGACATGATATAGTTGAACTAAGAAAAATTAAAACACAATTACTGTCAATTTCATTCCAGTAGTATTTGATTTAGCATTAGGACTCGAAACCAAATATGAGTTCTAATGTACTAAATACCTCCTTAATATAATTCCTTATAATTACACTAGTCAACAAAGTTAACGCTTAAAAAATAAATGCTATAAATATTTCAGTTTTTTTAATTTCAACAGATCAATTCTATATTACAAAGATGATGATATTCCAGGACAATTTAAAAAACTATTAATGTCAATTTTAATCCACTAAAAATGGATTTTGCTGCAGAACTAGGCAATTAATTAGGCAGAATTAAACAAAATGGAAAACCAGTTAAAAACATTTAATTACACTAGTCGACAAATTCGGTTACATAATAATTGTTTCACTTTGAAAGAAAGGACAATCATGCAATGAGTAATAATTTAAATACGAGCAACTGAATAAAAACTATTCCAATTCCGAATATTTTAAAAAAGAAATACATCTTTTCAAAACAACATTAAATCCAAAATCTACTTTTTTCAAAATTCCGGATTTTGATTACAACAAAAATTTTGCGTATCCAAAGATAATTGGGTTTACTAATTCCAAATGTGATCAAGCCCTATTCATGAAACAGACATTTCGATCAATAATTGATTATTTTCTCTCGTGTTAAATAAAATTTAAATTTAATTTCAATCTGAATTTCTTGATTTACCCTAATATTTTAAATATTCATTTACTAACTACTTACAATACATATATAGAGTTTAGCCTATACAGCTTTAAAACTAATATATTTATACACCTTAAAGCAAATAAATTTGAATTTATTGTTTGTCTAAAATATCTAGAGAAATTGTAATCTGAAAAATTGAATTTTTGCCTTTATCGTAATTGTCTAAAAATAATATTGTTGTTTTCAAATTTCCGAGGGGCAAAATCAATTTAGCAATGAATTAGATTTTTTTCGATCGGTTTAAATAAAAAATGTATTTTTTTCTGCCGAAATTATCTTAAAATAATATTTGGGATTTTTAACTTTCAAATATACACAAAATTATTTGGAGCCTTTACTTTACAAGTTCTTTTGTTTTCTTAATATAAAGGTATATTCCGAAAAATTGTATGTAATTTATTCAATTTGAAAAGGATAATAGTAAAGTAAATTTGTTGGAAATTATAATTATAGCAGGAATAGTTAAACTCCAAAAGTTACGACAGACTAATAAGAATCATGTCCTAGATTAAACCAATTTTTTGAAAAAAATTAAAAATCTTTCGTTTTTGTTAACTAGTGTAATTATGCTTTTCTTTATACATTTATAGTTAAACATATTTTTTATCTTTTGTAAGCTGAAAATTATTTGAAAAAAAATTTGTAAAAACTCAAATTTTTGTTGGCTGGTGTAACTAACTTCTAGAATAGATTTATGCCATAGTGCAGATAGATTTTAAATTTAAGATATTTTTTTTTTCTTTTATAAGCAGAAAATTATTGTCAAAGACAAATCTGAGAATGAAATTTTTGTTAACTAGTGTAATTATGTCTTCCTTCATATATTTATGCCATAGTGCACGCAGGCTGTCGGTGTAAACAGTGCATTTAGATAAATGCTTTCCTATTGAACTACGTCTAACTAATTTCTTCCCTTTCTCTACTCTTTTTCTAATCCCCCAAAAACAGGCAAATTCCAATGAAGACGCTGATGAACCCATGCTTATTGACGACAACTCCGTGGACCAAGTGTTACCAAGCTCCTTGCTGCTAGATGTAGACACACCCAAGTATGCTCTGCGCTTGAATTGCCATAATAATCCCTTGATTAGTGGCGCTGGCTTACAGCTCTCGCCCGTTTTCGGGCCATCCGATAGTAGCAATGGTGGCTGCGTCACGCCAACACTAGATGACTCCATGCCGCCGGGCCTGACAGCCTGCGATACGGATGCTTCCAGTGACAGTGGCATTGATGACAATAGCCTGCTGGAGAATAGCTCAACACTTAAAGCAGTGCCACAGGAGTCAAGCAGTTGCATTGGTGTTAAGCAGCAGCCAGCTGAGGTCAGTAACGAGCCGCCGGCAGCTCCACCGCTAGTGCCAGAGCAAACCGAATTCCTTGAAGGTTGCAGCAGCAATGCGCACAGTCGCAGGAGCTCCATTTCTTATATGGACAGCAGTAATCCACTGCTGAGCACACCCGACTGGAGTGAACTGTGCAATGCTGATTACAACATGAGCGAGGGTCCCTTCGAATTCAGTGAGAATCAGCTGGAACATGTGCTGGACTGGGAAGAGATGGTCTGAAATCAAAGCTGCAACCGTAGGAGCTAGGCAACGAATCATTTTATTGTTTTCGATTTATTTTTTAAAGTTCTTTGGCATTTCGTGCAACATTTTGGGGCAGTCTAGAAGCGCACAGGAAAGGTTTATAGTATAACGATACATATATGTAATGTCTAATTTTGTAGCCACTTTAACTGCCTGAAGCACAGAAGAGAATATACACGAGTTTGTAATGTAGTTTTAAACATTTTCTTAAAAAAAAAAAAACCAAAATATAAAAAAAAATTTGTCTACACAAAAATACGTGAATAAGCAAAAAAAAAAAAAATAAAAAATAGGTGGTTTTTAAAAAAAAAATGACAGTTTTTGTGCAAATTTTGAGGTGACAGAAAAAAAAAAATTGAAAAAACAGAAACTGTACCAAAAAAAATATATATATATATGCGTATGTAAATTACTGTTTCGAATTTCGATTGCAATTTTTTAAACCATCCAGAGTAGGCAACTTAATTCGAAACAAAAAAAATATGAAAGCATAAAATTAGTTTTAAGACTCAAATGTCAAAAGTTTTCATACAAATATTGCTAAAAAATAATTTTATAGAAATATAATTTAATATATAAGTTACATGTTTTTCATGCAGTTTGTTTACTTTGTCTTTATTACACAAAATTTTTCCTTAAATTTAATTTTGAAATTTTGTCAACATTTAATTTGTTTTTTTAATTACGTAACATTTTTATGTGCTAATTTATATAAATTAGTTTTACGTATATTTAAGTGAAAATTTCTCTTTCAATGTTTGCTATCTATATTATATACAAAAAATATTTGTCAAAATGTTTTATGTTCTATTTGTTTGGTAATTAATATTTTATAAATAAAAAATTCATTTCGATGAAAGTTGCATGCACCAAAAAGTGTTCCCAATATGTTTTTACTGGGTTGGTGTCTTAGCTAACACTGCTTGATGGGTTACATGAAGGTAAGCGCTGCGTTGTGGGCATTATGTGATTATTTATATTAGTTCCAATAAAATATTTTCATAGCACTCTTAGTAAACACAATTCTTTGAGGTTTCCGTCAACTTTTTAGCTTCCTTTTTTTTTTTGAGAAAAAAGATGATTCGTGTCGAAGAAATTTAAGTATACCTAAAGTTGATTATTATTTTCCAGGCTCATACAAAAATTTAAAATACGTTTTGTGGGATGACTAAAATGTGCGTAATGTTTCTAACTTAAATGAAGATTCTTAGTTTTATGTATAAAACACAGCTCATATCATGCGAGCGTTCGGTACTTTGCATAATAAATGTTTTTGCACAGGATTGGAAATAAACTACGCAATTCAGCAGAGTTGCTTTAAAACAAAATATATATTCGTATTTAAGTATAAATCCGACCAGTTAAATTACAAAAGCATTCAGTTTTGCCCAGTCTTACTAAAGGGGAGGTTCTCTCAAATTTAATCGAGAAAATGGACTTTTTTTTTTACAAAAAATTAAAGCTACATATTCGTAGAATATGTGTATGAAAGGATTTTTCGATGCGATCGATAATTTTTTCATTTCGGTTCACTACAAGAGGCTGGAGAACTGAAATGCCGGGACGATATTATGCGGGCAGAGGCAGACAAGAGCCGCCATTTTGAATTTCGTCGAGAAAAAAATTTCCACTAATTGTACAATAAAAATCGCATTTAACAATCAAAACAGGAAGTTTGTATGTCTTTTTATCATGCCACAAATAATTCCCAAACTTTGCCTTCTTTTCGGCCAAATTTGAAAGAACCTTCCCTTAACAATCGTTATATTTTTCAAATGTCCATTCAAAGCTTTACTTTTTAAATTTTAAAGATGGCGTACGTTAAAGTCGGGCGCAGACGACTTTGGGATACCCTGTACCACTGCTTGCAATAAAATCCGGTAAATTGCTTAAGAACACCAAAAGACATTTGATTGCCAAATTAGAATATGATACCTTCATAAACAACCAAAAACAGACGAATTTTTAATCAAAAACTTTTTTTCGACCGATCGATCCTATGGGACCTATATGATATAGTCTACCGATTTTGATAAAATTTGGTACAGTGCTGGGGGTTTCTAAAAAACTTCCGATTGCCAAATTTGGTTATGATATCTTCATAAGCAAACGAATTATCCATCTAAAACTTTTGCTTTTTTTCGAGGTCCTCTGAAACACCCCTATGGGAGCTATATAATGTAGTCCCGATATCAAAAAAATAAAATAAACTTGTCTCCTATGGATTAATAAGGGATCTTATCTGAAAGTTTAGTTGCTCTAGCTCTTACCATCTTTGATAGGATATATAGGATATAAAAACTATCTAAAAGTTATGTCTTACAAAAAGGCCAGTCATAAATGGACCCTTTACATATTTAGTTTTTTTTTTTAGAGCCTGTAATTCCATTTTAAACAAATATTAACAATTAAAAAAGAGTAATTTTAATTATTAATATTAATATAAATATTATAAATATTAAATAAATATAAACAATTAAAAAAGAGTAATTTTAATTGTTAATATTTATTTAAAAATAAATAATAAATACAAATTTAATGTAAAATCCCAATTAAATCTTTTTAGTGTGTAGCATTTAAAGTGTTCTCACTTTTCTTTAATGGTTTGTGTCTCAGCCGAACTGCTTACGTGCAAGCAGTTACGGCAGTTCAAGCAAGCAGTTTAAGAAACCGCACATCTTTGGTATACAAAATTTTTATTTGGTGCGTCGGCTTATATTCTTTAAAGAATTTATATTATTTACGTAGTATAATCAATTTTATACTCAGGTATATAATATAATAATTCCCTGACTGACAATTTTTTTTTGTCAGTCGCCCCTGGGCGGGACATGGGGATCTCTATTAATAACTGTTCAAAGAGAACAGGGACCTACAGTTTATAGCCGAATCCGAACGGCGGTGTCTTTAATTAATAGAGACTTTCTTTGGCAAATAGCGTCTTCTCAGGTGGCCAAAATAATTTTTTTTAAGGCCCATACCAAAAAAAGGAAATTTTTTTGTTTGTATGAAGTTTTGACATTTCGTGCGAAATTTTTGCATGCTGCGTATGGGCCTTTAAAATAAATTTTTTTCGACATCTTTGTCTTAACATCTAATACATAAATATGCTTGCACATTTTTATGTTTAATACTTTAGTAGCAATTATACAGCACTATATTATAAAGACTCTTGCTAAACTATTAATGGCGTTACGTTACCAAAAAAAAAAGTGACTTTTTACTTTGATGGCAAAATCGAAAATTTCTGCGCATGGATCAACTCATTTGGTATAAAACTTTTTTAATATGAAATACCTATTGTTGGTTAATATTCATTTTTTTTTAATTAGCCTTACTATCTGGCGTGACGTTAGCTAAATTTTCATTAAATTCAAATTAATAAGTAAAGTAACTTTTCGAAAACTATAAAAAAAAAACATAAATTTTGGCTTAATAAATTTATTTTTTTTCTAAAAATTATGATAATCTAATCATAAAAATGATTAAGAGAAGATGGTTTTAAGAATAAACAAATCTAAAGGATTAAATTTTAAAATTTAAAAATAGAAGCTCATATTATCTTTTTATCAAACTTTTAATTTTGTGCACAATGGTGAGCCGTTTTGTGGAAATATACATTTTAATTCAACCGATTTTAAAGATCTTAAACTCGAAATGTTCATAAAAGAAGTCTCTTTCAGCTTAAAGCTTAACATAATTTTAAACAATTTTTTTCGTTAATAAAAAGCATATCAAAAATATGTAATTTTGAAAAATGGTCAAAAAGTCTTTTTTCGATTTTGGGTGCCTGTAACTTCGATAATTTTTACTTAATCTGTAAATTTTATTTATCACTGGAAAGAGCACATCAATACCTTTCGATCTACTTGTCTTTCATGACGATACATGAATTGATTCACGAGATATTGAGGAATAACTGAATAACAGTGCCCAAAAACATGTTTTTCGAAAATATCTCGAAAACGGTGCTTAGAAAAACAACGTTGCCATTTTCGACCCCAAATTACCCTAAAAAATACTTTTTTAGGATGGTTCACTCGATGACGCTTAGATTTGTAAACTTGTGTAATTACTTTGTCAAAAAATGCGAATTTTTTATACATCTCCGAGATGCCAAGTTGTTGTAACCACTTAAGCAAATTTTATATTATTACTCATCAAATCCAATAGCTGCTCCTCTGGCGCTGTCCACTTGCAGCTGGGATATTTTAGAGCACAGTAAAATTCGGAATCTCTGTTTTTGCCTGCCTCAATGGCCTCACGTAATGGTGTTTGCTCCAGCCAAGATAAAAGCCAGGACCAGCTGACAGCGCCATCTAGCACGCGCTCCAGATCCGTGGCCTGACCACTCTGCACATTTAAGCCAGCTTTCTGCACCAGTGCACACAAGGACTTAAGCACACATGCTTCCAGATTGATGTCATTCTGCAGAAAAGTGCTCTCTATGGTGTTGAACAGACTGGGCAGCGTAGTTTCTGTATAGGATTCAGGGTAAGGAACAGCAATTATATATGTATTTCAGCACCTACCCACACGCTCGCCGCTCTGGTTGCGATAAACCAGTTTAAAATTCTCAAAGAGCTGCAACAAGCTGGATTCGTTGTCTGAGAGCGCACGTGCCGTATGATTTACTGCAGCCGCGTCATCTGACTTGGCTACATCCTCTATAGTTTCCAGGCCCACAGTGCGTATGAGATGACCCACAAATATGCCGCCCACTGCTATGAGCCCGCAGCTTATGATAGCGCCAGTGTTGACCACGACCAATGGCTGGGTATGTAGCAGAGTAAGTATGCAAGGGCACTATTTGTTGCAACACTTACCCTAGGTGGCGCATTGCGCTTACGCTTTACGGGCACCTCCAGAAAGGGCACCAGATAATCCAAACCCAAGGCCACATGATTACCAAAGGCATCAAAGGATATGAGTTTTGCAGCGGGATAGCTTGGCTGATAAGGCAGCTGTTTCGTGGACTTGCTAGCGTTATGATCCTGGCCGTGACCCCTGTGCGCGCACACTAACGCACAGCTGGCCAGGAGCGTAATCGTTGTTTGCCAAATCTTCATGCTGCCGCTCAAAGGTCCGCACCGTCGAATAGCTTCCAAGCATTTGAAGCTCAATTCACACTTTGATGTGCAACTATATGATGAGTAAGTTACGTGTCGACGACAAATTTGTCACTTCCCAGCGCGGATACGCTACAGTGCCTCTTAACCATGATAATTTCAAAGATCAAAGCTTGTTATGGCCCATGTTGCTACTGTTGTAGTACAAAATGCAACAAAATGTGGCGCATGCGTGACGTAACATTATAACTGTGGCAGATGGAGTTGGATTCACCTGTGCATGGGTGGTAAAAAAACTCATTAAACAGCTTAAGAAAATGGTTTTAAATATGCCATGGGAAAAATATCAAAAATAAACGTTTAGCTTTATCGATAAAAAATATCGAAATATGAACAGAATATTGGGCTGGAGATAGCGTAAAAGCACAGATTAAGGGCCATACTAGTCATTACAATAAACATCTTCCAAGCTAATAAAAAGGAAAAAAAAAAACAAAGATTTAAAAGAAGGTCATTAAGGGGTAACACCTGTGTAGAATCTTCCGAAAATCGATTTTTTTTTTTGCTAAATTGGTAGACAATTGTGTTAGAAATGATGTCCCTAAGTAATTTTTAAAAAACAAAATTTTTCCTCCGCTTATAAGCGTCGTTTTCAAACATTAAAAGGGATTCTCTTGATCGATTTGAAATCACAGTCTTTATAACATTATTCTCTAGTAAGCCACATAAGATTTTGTCAAAATAATAAAAACTTTTTATTTTACAACTCATTTTTTTTAAATTGATATTTTTGAGAACCCCTACGTGGTTTACTTGCTTTTGATTCATAGCATACAAATTATTTTTATATGCCATAACACCTATTAAAGTTGCTAAAATACAATATTTAAAGTTTGCAAAATATCGATTTTTATAATTTTTTATTTAATATAGGGTGGGCCATCTGTTGGCTTGTTTGTTAAACACTCATAATTCGGAACATACCTGTCCAAAGTGGATGCTCTTCGATATATGTCAAGTTTAAAACTACTCAAATTTTAGTTATGGATCGTTATTAACATTAACAGCCAAATGAGTTTTCGTCAAAGAAAAAGTCATCGAAAATTACAATCATCGCATACGGATCTATAGAGCCAGCCGCGGTGTCCATTATTTGTCAGACATAAATGAGTAGTTTCAAACTTACATTTGGTATCTACGTTTTCCCAATTTTGTTGAAAATGTACGAATAAAATGCAATTAACAAACAAACCAATAGATGGCCCACCCTATATATTGTCAATATTTCATCAACAATATAAATATATGCAATAAAGTTAATAATATTAAGGACATGTTTTTATTGGGTTGAGTAGTTGTAAATAATTATAAAAAAATTAATGAAATTATCAAAAAAAATGTAACGCAAATCTGAGTAGCGATTTCTTAAGCCAAACCAAAACCCTCTTCCATTTTTTATAATGTAACGCAATTTGTAGGTTTTCTTATATCTCTTAATCGATAATTCCGATTGTTGTAATTTTTTGTAATTACGAAATTCCAAATTCTTTTAAATAAAAACGATTCCTTACAAATGTTCCTGTTAGCTGCTCTTCTAGAGTGTTTTCTTCTGAAGGAAGATCAACCACTTCCTAAAAAGCTTGATTGGGCTTCGTAGATCATCGGATTGTGCTTGTCGTCCATGATTTTCAATGTACCCTATTTTTGTTTACTTAGCAGATAGTTCTTGCAGAATTTGGACGAGAACCTGGGAATTGTATTTGGTCAAAAATTGCATACCGCCTCTTTAAGTATTTCTTTAACTTAGGACAACGTGTTTTTAATTTTATTTACAGAACTTAAAAATAAACTAAAAGTTATTGTATAAACATAAAATAAATATCGCATGGGTTGGCTTCATCATTCAAAGTTCCCAAGTCCCACATTAACCATTGAAATACTGCAAAAGGTGTGGCAACGCTTGCAGCCATTGCATATTGAGTTGCGGCCATTGGCAGCTGCGATAGATGTGGGAGCAATCGCGTCCTCCACGTGCTGCTCCAATGGCCTTAAAAACTGCAGTGTCATTTAAATAAGCGTCCAGCCATTGCACGCTGTTTGGGAGTATAAAAATGCTATCAGTTCATATGAACCAATTCCAACTAATGATCATTCATACTTGACCAAGGCATCAATAAGTTTGGCAGGGCTCTCTACTGTTAGGCCTCTGCTGCGCACCTGCATCGCATTCCTTTGCAGATATTGACAGATATAACGCTGTGCGCAGGCAGACATGTCTATGTTGTGCTCGTCCAGCTGGGATTCCACGACATCTGTCAAACTGCGCACTAGAAGATGAGCACAAAATTAACAGTGGAATAATCTTGACTAGGTAAGTACTTACTGCTTCTGCTTATGTAGCTGTTGTTCTGATGAACATCATCATCTCTTTCCTTCTGTCTTTGAGCATAACCATAGGAGCCGACTACAATTGGCGCCAGCACTAGTCGCACCACGGCTGCTATGATGGCGCCCGCAGCCACCACAACCACTGTATTCACCAATGCATTCAATCTGAGATTCATTATGCTGGAAACTGCAGCTCTGGCCAACGAAAGACTACGCTGCACAGGCACCTTGAGAAAAGGTACGATAAACTCCATTTCCACGCTGACATCCTCACCGCTGGCATGAAAATGAAAACCACGTGCCTCGCGTGAGCCATCCAGATCTTCCAAGCGTCTGCTCTGCATTCCAGCCCCCTCGCTCTGCTGTCGCGGCTCAAAGTCGCGGAAACGCAGTAGCTTCACGCTCGCATTGCCGTAATAATGGTCGTAGTTGTGGCTGGAACCGTCGCTGCCGCTGTCCACACTTTCTCCAAACTTGAGCAACAATATGACAGCCATGAAACTAAAGTTGTATGTCAAGTGCCGAGCAGTGGAAGACATTGTTGTGCTGCCTGGTGGGCGGTCGGCTCGCGACTGAGCTTGCGGCTGGCATTTGTCGGACGCTTTGTAGGGCAAATGAGTAGTACGAATTACATGCTTCATGCGTTCCAAAATCAAGATATGATATTCATTTAATCAAAGTGAATGGAGCAAATAGAGTTGCTACATTACTCAGGATACACGTTGTTTAAAACTAAGGAAATAAATTTCTTAAAATATTTAGTTGTGGTTTTTGAATGATAATGTCTGATTAGAGGATTTTTAAGATCCTATTGTGGTAAGTTCATCTGCGATGGGTTACGATAATGATTGATCCGCAAAGAAATTGTATCACGGGGTTCTTTGGTTGGTTTATAATTCATAGAGTCCTCCCTTTGGTACCTGGTATGAGCAGTTAGACATCCTAAGAACTATGATTGATTCTTGAAAATAGTAAATTTCTTTATTGCCCTCACATGAATCTATTAACCAAATTTCTTATGTATTTTATTTATCTGATTCAAAATGTTGCATAATTTTATATTGTCTACTTCTAACCGATAATCGAAACAATGCAGTTCATATTGATGTAGCCTACGAGGACACAAGGTATGGACTTCAACAGCTCCTGCTACTCTTGGGAGACATAACCTTTACAAATTTGGGGCAGAGTATAAAAAGAAACTGCAAGAAATATCTATGTCCTATGTTCCTTCTGGAAAACAATATATCTATATAAATTCCATATAAATGGGAACTAAAATAAATAATACAAAAAATAATCTCCAAAAACCCCACAAACTTTTTTTGCGGGACCGGCTGTCCGGAGATGATGTTTTTGGTGTCGTTTAATCCGAAACCGAGATCAAAAACACTTTAGAACGTCAGGTTTCTGCGACAACCTCTTAAATACACCTCGGATTCAGCGACCCCAATAAGGCATAGCAGACATTGTCTAGCACCAGGATCCAAAAGTCGATTTGGTAGTTATTAAAAAGCTGTATGCTAGGAAATAGCAGTAATGGCTTAGGTTTTGATCGTGAACAGTGGGAACTATGGTAGGATTATATTTTTGTTGCGCTTGGGAATGGCTGGTGGAGTGTCCCGAGTAGTGTGCAATGATTCTAGTTTAGATTGGTTTAATTGCTGAGTTGGCCTTATTCGCTGCGAGTTATGGAGGAATAGGAACGAGCAAGCGTGTCTGGGTACTCTCCCAAAGAGGAGGGCCACAGCTTTTTTGGTTTTTTTCTCGTTTTTTTTTTATTTCCCGAAGAAAGGGGGGGGAGAGTGAGCAAGTAATTTTCCGCCTCACAGTATTGGGGAAACCCATTTGTTAGAGCTCACTAATTCTGTGACGGATGTGGAAATTTTTAGCTTAGCTTGCCATCAATTCTAAAACTGTGAAAATTGCGCTCAAACTCTTTTTTCAAAAAGCGCTTATCTGATAATTTGACAAAACCCAACAGAGCATGAAGAGAGTGCCGGCGCAACATTAGATATTAGAAAGACATTTGGAGGTGATTATGGGCCGTAAAATTTGCATATAGGTACATATAGCATATAGTATAACTTTACTGTTATATCATCAGAGCTACCGTTGGCGGTAAAGGTTAAGTAAACAAAAGCAATAGTTATTAGGTGAAGTAACATCTGTAATGGGTTTTCTGAACTTGAGTAGCTGCGAAATAAAAATGGGACAAGTGCTTGCTACCAAACTGTATTTAAACTAAAATTTAATAATAATATTAAAATATTTATAGATTTGGGAATGCTTGTAGATTTATAGATATAGATCCTGGTCGTTGTACTCCTGCTCAAATTGGGTAATAAATTTCTTCACACGTCTACGCGGCACAGCAGACTTGGGTATGGCAGCCTCTTCCAAGCGTTTGTATTTATCCTCTTGCGCATTACGATCTGTTGCTGCACGTGATGAGAATTGAGCTGTTTCCGCAGGCTGGCTGATACATTCATTGGCCAGCTCCTCGCTTACATAACCGCCTTTTGCTCGAGCGCCTTTAGCCGACTTCCTCTTGCGCTTCTTAATGTTGCGCATTATGGGTGGCTTCGGCTCAGCATGCACATTACCCTTGCCATAGATCCACTTGAAGAAGTTCTTGCGCTCTCCTTCGGTACAGCCACAATACTGCACAAATGCATTGGGCGGATGTGGAAACATGGAGGACGTAGCCCAATCGTTTTCATCGTATTGTGTCTCTTTGTCCACAACATGCGAACTTTTGAGACGCTCCGGTTTCATAATGCCCGCTGGAGGTGTCACACCAAAGTCAAATTCAGCTTCGCTGTCTGAAGTTTCCGATAGCACCAGTTCCTCTTGGCAACTGGGATCGACCTGACGCTGCTCACAGAGTTGCTCCAACTCGTAGAGCAGTCGCTTTTTGTCCAGGAAGCTGCGACAATAGCAGCTCATCACGGGTCTGTGGCACTTGCATTTGCTGAATCCCATATCCTTCAGGCAACGCTTCATTTCACGATACTGTTTGAGCAGTGGATTCTTGACAATGCGAAATTGCACGGGTTTCATGTCCGCATAGGGATTAGCAGCACGCTGCAAGGACTCTGCATCCTTCAACGGTCGCAGCGTTATAGTATACTCATCATGCTTTTTCTCAATATGTAGCGTGGGCACCTGCACCAGATCCTCGGCTTTCTCCTGGTACTGCGGTGGAGGTATTTTCTTATTTTTATAATAGGACATGTACTTGGACAACGGTATGGTATCGACTGGAAAATCTTTAAGAAAATAGCCCATCAGTACGCGTATAGAGCGTCTTATGGCGCCTGGTCGCCAATTTGGGTACTTGGCCAACGGATTATGAGTCCAAAGCCAGCCCATATGCGGTGGCACGCTTTTGGCATCAGTAAAGCATTCCGTATGACGCAGCCTGTGAGACTTGCGCACGGATAGCAATGAGTAGAACTTGGATTTGAAGGCTGGCTTGCGTCGCTTGGGACGCTTTTTCTTGGGTTCAGCGCATGGATCTTCACCAACTTTTTTCATTAGCTTTGCATATCTGGCCTTGCTGGATTTGGCCATTTTGCAGGCTTCCTCACAGATATCCGCAATTTTAGTTTTTGAATCCGTATCCTTTAACTTGAACATATTCTTCAGCTCTTCAAAAACCTTAGCCATATGAGGGCTTTGTTTACTGACTGAAGACTGCGCTGCAGCTGACATTGGACAGGTACCGACGTTTGTGTTTTTTTTAATGCTCTTCTTAAGCAACTTGTAGTCTTTAACTATGTCTTCAAATTCATCAGAGTTGTTGGTTTCCTTTGGTTCATCCTCCTGCTGTACAGAGCTGCCGCTAACCGATCCGAAACTTTGCTGGGAATCTATTGCTTTAATGATAAGCGCCTCTGCCGTAAGCTTTTCATTGTAAGTCTGCTCTTTGAACTCAGGCACCGGCTTGTAGCCACACTGTGGGCAGGTGGCGATCTTAGGCAACCAAGACAAATCCTCTTGACATAAAGGACAACAACGTCGACCCATTACCGTAGTCTGTTTTAAATGCGGCGAGGAGAACTTGGCGCATAATCTGTTGATATTACCATCGCCCAATGCAGAGCGCATAGCAAACTGCGCACTTGGTCCAGGTGCCGCTTCCACTTCTGCACATCTATCGGGCTCCTCTTCCCAGCAGCATGTGGTGAAGGGTCCAGCCATGTCCACTAGTTTTGTAGGCGGTGTCTAAACGCACTTCTTTTATTAGAGTATCCTGAACTAAGATTTCTCTACTTACCGCACAGAAGTCGTTGTTGTCGGGTAGGCTTTCATCTTTGGCCGAGCGCTTGTTGCGATGACTACAATTCGAGCGTATATTGTTGTCCTGCGATTCGTGATCGCTCGGATAAAAGCCCAGACAGGGATCACTGGAGTCTGAGCTGGGCAGGCAATAGGAAGTAAGCTTTCGGTTACCGCCACTTTTTTGTCGTGTGTTTGATTCCTTTTCTCTATTGAAATTTAGGGGCTATCACAATGGGTTGTTTCGAACCGAAAGTCGCAGCATAAACGTGCTACTTACTCTTGAGTCGGACACCTCATGGAAATCTGCGTTTTCACCGTAGCCAGGCCCACAGTGCAGCACTTGCAGCCCAGCTCGCACTTGGATATATGCGTTGTATCGCCTGATATGTTGCACATGCGCTCAATTACGTGCGCCGGAAGCTTAAAAGAGCCGCAGGCTGAATAAGAGTCGTGGTTAGAGTGACGGCATACCAAACATATCGCATCCCAAAGTACTTACCAATTTCTTTGCCCATGTACTGCACCGACATCAAAATACCTTCCGACAAGCATTCCTGCAGGCATTCCGGTTCCATGGCAAACTCGCACAGCGGCTCTAAGGGCATACAGTTGACATCGATGCGAGTGGCGTCCAAGACCGGTTTGCAACCCTTGCAGATGGGCATTTCAATGCAAAGTTCATCCCGACATTCAAAGTCCCTGCCAGGCATGTACAACTTCTGGCAGATAATGTTCACCGCGTAACAAAATTTGTCGTCCATGTCGTCTTCTTCTGACTTCTTTTTTTGCTTCTTTGATTTGTTGGGCGCTATATGCGACGAGGATGAAAGAATCGTAATGGGAGTTACATTCATTTTTAAAAACTTTAGAAAAAATTCGAAATAAATATTTACAATTTTTGTCTGCTTTGTTTTTTGAGTTTCTTTTTTCCTGCTTGGTCTTTATAGGCGCTGCATACGACGAGAAAGATAGGTCAAAGTTAATAGTTTATATCAATAATTTTTAAAAAAAATTTATAAAAAATTAAAAAAAAATATTTACAATTTTTATTATCCGCGTTATCTTTTGAGTTCCTTTTTTCCTGCTTTGTCTTGGTGGGCGCTAAGACAAAGAAATAATCAGAGTTAGAACTTTGCAACAATAATTTTAAAAAAAAAATTTTAAATGAAAAATAAATATTTACATTTTTTATTATCCGTGCTATCTTTTGAACTCCTTTTTTCCTGCCTTGTCTTTGTGGGCGCTAAAAGGAAGAAATAATCAAAGTTAGAACTTTGCAACAAAAATTTTAAAAATTTAAAAAAAAATGAAAAATAAATATTTACAATTTTTATTATCCGCGCTATCTTTTGAGCTCCTTTTTTCCTGCTTTGTCTTGGTGGGCGCTAAAAGGAAGAAATAATCAAAGTTAGAACTTTGTAACAAAAATTTTAAAAATTTAAAAAAAAATGAAAAAGAAATATTTACAATTTTTATTGTCCGTATTTTCTTTTGACTTCCTTTTTTCCTGCTTGGGCTTTATAGGCGCTAAGAGCAAGATATAATCGAAATCAAAGTTGAAATAATAATAATTTTAAAAAATTTTACAAAAAACTAAATATTTACACTTTTTAATGGCAGCGCTTTCTTTTGAGTTTCTTTTCCCCTCTTTTGACTTGTTGGGCGCTAAGAGGAAGAAATAATCGAAATCAGAGTTAGAATAATAATAATAGTTTTTGAAAAAAGTTACAAAAAAACTAAAAACAAATATTTACAATTTTTATTGGCCGCGTTTTCTTTTGATTTCCTTTTTTCCTGATTTGGCTTGGTAGGCGCTACACGCGTTAAGGACAAAATAATTGTAGTCAGAGTTAGAACTTTGTACCAATAATTATTAAGGCACTACAAAAAAAATTAAAATTTACAGTTTTTATTCTTCGTGTTTTCTTTTGAGTTGCGTTTTTCCTCCTTTGGCATAATACAAGCGACGAGGAAAAATTTAAGCGATTTCGAAATTAATCGAAATCAAAGTTAGAACTTTGTACAATCAATTTTTGACACACTTTACAAAAAATAAACAAAAAAAATTTACAAAATTATTAAAGCACAAAAGTTTTTAGGGTCCGAAACAACCGAACACCCTGAAATTTCAATAGAGAATGAATATACTGCCAAACGATACTAAGGCATTTTAAAATTTGTAATGAAGTCAAAATCAAAGCTTACTAATTATTTGTATTATACTCTTAAATAAAGCCAAAAGTGTTTCCATCTGATCTACACTGTGAGGAGACAAATTCCCACCTCACATGGGTTCTTCCTATTTTGCTAATAGGGTGTTATAAAACTGCTTGCACTGTTTGGCGATAGTAGCAGTTTAAGCGCCGTTTACTCTCACTAATACTAGGGAAGGCGTAGCGAATCTTGCTTGCACTGCTTGGCGATAGTAGCGGCTTAAGCAGCGTTTACTCTCACCATTACTAGGAAAGGCGTAGCCAATCCTGTTTGCACTGCTTGGCAAAAGTTGCGGTTTAAGCGCCGTTTATTCTTACTAATACTAGGGAAGGCGTAGCAAATTCGTGTTTGCCGCCTTGTTAGGGGGTGTTAGTGCGTAGATGTGAGTGTGTAGAGTAGGCTGTGGAATATGGTAGGGTACACTGTGCCCTGTCTAATGTATTTGGAAAGATAGTTGCTTTGGGTAGGATTTTTAGTAGTTGACGGATGGGCAGCCGAGCTGGGTCAGTCACTTAGTGAACAATGATTAGAGGAAAGAAAAGTTAAGCCCGAAAACGTAAAATCCTTGAACGGAGAAATCCTTGAAGAAAGCTTAATGCACAATCCGAATTATTGATCTGTCAGATTCAATGTACAGTAAACAAAAGTTTTAAAATGGTGTAACTAAAAGTATGCAACATTTTTTTTATTAATAGTATGTGAAGAATTTTTTTAATAATCACTATTTTTGTAAAATACACTATCTATAATTTATACAACTTTTTTTTAATTCGTTGGTTGTATATTTAAAGTTACGCAGTCGTCTCACTTGGAAGTCTTTGGTAAAAGTTTTCTCTTCCTTTTTTTAATATTTCGCATCTTAGGTGACTTCGGCTCCGCATGCACATTACCCTTGCCGTAAATCCATTTAAAGAAATTCTTTCGCTCGCCTGCGGTGCAGCCGCAGTACTGAACAAATGCATTCGGCGGATGTGGATACATCGTGGGCACGGCCCAATCGTTCTCATCGTATTGGGTCTCTGCGTTTATTAGATGACTTTCTTTAAGACGTTCCGGCTTAATAATAGCCGCTGGTGGGGTAACGCCAAAGTCGTATTCCGCCTCGCTATCGCTATCACTAGGCTCTGAGTACACAAAAGTATCGCTCAAACCTAGCCAGCCATCCTGTTGACACATGTTTTCCAGCTCAGTCACAACGATTTTCTTATCAATCCAGCTGCGGCAGCAGCATTGCTGCACGGTTTGCTGGCACCGGCAGGGGGGGAAGCCAAGTTTTTGCAGCTCACGCTTGAGATGACGCTTCTCCGCCAACTCGGGATCCTTTATAATGTGTACAACCACCGGTTTCATATCGGCGAAGGGATCGGCGGATAAGGCCAGTGTGACCGCATCCTTAAGCGGACGGAATGTGACGATATACTCATTTTTCTTTTTGCAGATATGCAGCATAGTATGCTGCACGAGCGGCTGCTCGGGCGTTTTCGGCGCTGGCTTTGAGACCACATGATAACGGGACAAACAAATTGTATCCACTGGAAAGTCCTTTAGAAAATAAGACATCAGCTGGCGTATGGGTTTGGTTATAGCACCCGGTTTCCACGATTTGTGGCGTGCCAAATCGGCCTTAGTCCACCACCAGCCCATGTGACACGGCACCTTTGTAGGGATAGTGTCTTTTATGCAATTGTCGTGCCGAATGTGCTGATATCTATTATTCTGTCTTTTCTCTAAGAAGTAGTAGCTATGGGGAAAGGGATTGGCATAAGCAGTGCTATTTAGCTGACAGCTTATACTTACCGCTTAGAGAGAGGACGAGGTTTTGGCAGCTTTCGCTTCTTTTTAGATGGATACATTTGATCGATTTCCTTGACTACACGTTTCAGAAATTTTCTGGTGCGCCGTTGTGCTGGTGAAGATGTGGTTTTCTTGCATTGCTCGTTAAGCTCCTTACTTAAGTTATCGGCTAGTGAGTCTTCTTTACACTTCTTCCCACTAGGCTCATAGGCGTTGCGCATTTCTGTAAAGATCTTTACCAGCTGTGCTCTGCGCTGCGATGTGCTTGAAGGCTTCTGCTCCAACATTGGTTCTGGCTTGGCTTGTTCTTGTAGCGGTGCAAAAACACTTTGTGGCTTATTGTCTTCTTTAAACATTTTGCGGCTAAGTTTTCGTATACGGCAGCGCGCACACATTTGTTCTGCTTGGCAGCCGCATCTCTGTGCAGAAGTCTCTGAGGTTTTAGCTTCCCTGTACTTAGGAAGTTGCTCCTGTGAGTCTTGCTTCAAAACGGGCTTATACATACGTTGCTGCAACAGCTGATTGGCGGAGACATGCTCGTCGTAGCGCTCTTCCATAAACTCTGCCATAGCTCTGTATCCGCAATCCGGGCAGGCGGACTTTGCGGGCAGCCAGCTATTATCCGCGCCACACATTTGGCAATAGTCCGGTTTCACAATCTTCGTTTCACATAAAACTGGTGGCTCTACTTGTAGACAATCCCGACGGCGCCGCTGTCGTGCGCGCTGCTCAACACATGCCCTATCCTCCGCATCAGCATCGTAGCAATAATTGCCTTGTCTCCGCTCGTCGTCGGAGCTGGAATCAGTAGATGAGGGCCACTCGAAACTCTCGCTCGCTGGCTTTGGTGGTGTTGGCAGCCGACATACGACTGGTTTTGTTAAGGCATCAACATTAAGTTCTTGCAGCAGTCGTTGAAGTTCCAAGCGCTGCTTCTGCGGACTTGGATCTTGCGACAATGGTTGTACGCCGCGCAGACCGCATTGGCAATCACCCAGCTCTGGAGCAACTGCTGCATGAACGCAATCAAATGGCGCGCCAACATGCGACATCAGACGCTGATCTGTTATGCAAGTATTAGCTGGACACTTATTCGAACGACCCAGCGTAAAGATTGAGTCCTGTGGGTTGATAGACTTTTCCAGAGGTTTGCAGACATCATAGCAACCAAAGTCGGGAAATCGATTTCTGTTGGTTATAAATTAAAGCTTGACAAGACTTAGACGACTGCAAACAGTTACTTACTCGAAATCGGGATGCTTGGATTCTAATTTGATCTTTAGTTCTACCAAATCCACGTGTTTGTTGCGCTGTAGTAGCTCCACCTTTATAGAATGTGTAACCGAGAAGTTGGGATCGGAGAGCTGTCGCAGCATATACGGAGGCAAAATACCGCTGCCGGCGCCAAGTGTTTCTTCATTTCTACGCAGCATGATGCACATACCCTGCGAACTTAGCGAGTCTATCAGCTCACAGGGACTAGCCGTAAGTTGTCCCAAGGGTTCATTGGGAAATTTCTTTGCGAACACACGATCCAACGGCAGCTCAACAAAATCTTTATATAAACGCACACAATAAACGTAATCGGGCGGTGTATCCTCCTCGGGCGGTGGCATTTCAGATTCAACGACAAGGACATCATACGTATACTCTTGCATAGCGGGTTCCATTTTGAGTGAGTTCTCTGGCTTAAAATTTTGGTAGTCACGTGGTTAAAATAACTTCTAAAAAATTTACTCTGTATTTCTTGATCTGACATTAAAACGAATAAAAATTTTATATTTCTCTGAATATAGAAATACAAAGCCAACTTGATATTTTTTTTGTTTAATATGTGGACTTGGTTTGCTTACTTAGCCCTATCCCGCCTTCCATATTCATTTCGGCCATGCCTACTTTAACAAAGGGTCATCAATCTTGAGGTTTCTTTTTTTTAAATGCAAAAAAACACAAAAAATTCAAATGAATCGGAAAATCTTTATTATCAATAGAAAGAACCGTTCTTGCCACTCACTTTTTAAAAATAATCCCTTTCAAATGTTGGCCTCAACTGGGCCGTAGCTCGTCCAAGCGGAGGTTCCAATTTTAAATGACGCGTGCGAGCATAATCGGCGGTATCTTGGAATAACATAGATAATGTTGGTATCTAATGCTTCAATCGTAGCTGGCTTATCCACAAACACTTTAGACTTTACGTAGCCCCAAAGGAAAAGTCTAACGGTGTGATATCACACGATCTTGGTGGCGAATTCACTGGTCAGGAGCGTGAAATTAATTGTTCAACGAACTGGTTCCTCAATATGTCCATTATTTCACGGGCTGTGTGGCAAGTAGCGCCGTCTTGTTGAAACCAATTGTCGCCGAGATCTCGGGTTTCAATTTCAGGTAGCAAATAATGTTGACGTATCCATTGAGCCAAAAATGGGCCTCATCGCTGAACAAAATTTTGGTTGAAAACAGTGGAAAACAGAACGCGAATTTCCGTTATATAATTGTACGATTTGTAAAGGTTTTTCGGGTGTAAGTCTTTCCATGATGAAATGGCAATGAAATTTGAATAAAAAACACATGGCAACTTGACAGTACTCACGCGTGATTTATCAAAAAAACCCTACTAAAAAGAACCCTCAAGATTGATGACCCTTTATATGGTGTACAACAGTCTTGCCCGCTTGACTTTACAATACCCTGAACCAACTCGCTGTATAAGGGAACGTGCGCATACTACGTGACACAATTTTTTAAATATTTACCCCCCTCCCCCAATAGGTGAACATCCGTAGTATATGTCAATAAAAATATAAATAATCAAATAATTTTTTAAAAAAAGCGCGAGATTTACCACTTGACAAAACCTAAACCCCCACCCTGCTCCAGTGACCAAGCGTGGTATGGAAGATCCACCTTCCTTAGTGAACGGGTCACGTAGTATGGGTACTTTCCCTAATCGGTATCCAGGCAACCCCATAAAGCCATCGGAGGTAGATTACATGTTTTTAGTGGATTCTCTAGTCCCAGCACACCCTGGCGAATCATATCATTTCATTTTAAAAACTTTCACTCTTCATCTAAATTTCTGGGCCATTCCACTTTATAATAGGCTCGGAACCACTGTGCTTGGCAGACTGTTTCAAAGTTCAATGTTATTATTAGTACCACAAAATCCAAAGCCATATCAAATATAATATACAAACATTGAAGTACGTTATCGTCTACTCAATAAACAATCTATATTTGGTTGAGTAATGAATTAAATGAAATGAACTTAAGATACATTTATGTAATATTATCATTGCCGAAATAATTTAAATTATACATAATTAATTTGCTTTACTATCAGACGCTTAATGGTTTGAGAATTTTTCCAACTAACCAATAAATTGGCAATTTTTTTTTGTGGTTTTTAAATGTAACAACAACAATAAATTTAGATGTGCATAATGCATTCAAAGCGAGGTAGGACATGGACTCCTTCCCCAGTAACACGATTTATATATGGTATATACTATCATATATTGCGATTCTCAAGGGCAGTTTTGGATGCTTTTGTGCTGCTTTAGTGGGTGGGTCTTGTTCGTTTACTTTCTGGCATTGATGATGTCCACGAATTCGGGCTTCAGCGAAGCGCCACCTACCAGAAAACCATCAATATCGGGCTTCTTGGCCAGCTCCTTGGCATTGGCGGCGGTAACAGAGCCACCGTATTGAATACGCAAAGAAGCAGCTACTTCCTTGTTGGTATTCTCAGTCAGCCATTGACGCAGGAAGGCATGCACTTCTTGGGCCTATGGGTAAGATAAATATTTAGTTTGTAAGACAACAGTGCGAGCTTGGCTAGAGTCTAACCTGTTCTGGAGTGGCAGTTTTGCCGGTACCAATGGCCCAGACTGGTTCGTAGGCCACCACCACATTTGTCCAGTCGCGTATCTTCTGCGCATAGGCGCACATTTGACGTGCCACCACCTCGTTGGTCTTGCCGGCTTCGCGTTCCTCCAGTGTCTCACCAATGCAGGCAATCACCTTCAGACCCTCGGCCAAAGCGTGCTCAGCCTTCTCGGCAATCAGCTCATCGGTTTCCTTGAAAATAGCACGACGCTCCGAGTGACCCAGAATGACCCAGTCGGCGCCAATGTCTTTCAACATAGCTGGCGAAATTTCGCCGGTGTAGGCGCCCTTGGCCACCTTGTACGCGTTCTGGCCGGCCACACCAATATTGCAGGGCAGCAGATTGCGTGCGTACATCAGATAGATGGCTGGGCAGCCAATGACCACCTCTGCATTGGGATCCAGCTGTGCAGTGCTGAGTGTCTTACAGATCTCGGCAATGTTCTTCTGGTCGCCGTTCATCTTCCAGTTGCCACCAACGCAAAACTTACGCCCGCTCATATTGCTTTCTGTGCTGAAGTCCGCGTAGAACTGCAATTCCGAAAGTAGCAAAGAAATAGTTACTAAAAATGTTGCAAATTAAAACTGGAAATTTTGTTAAGTAAATGCAAAGTTTGATTGAAAAGTCGTTGTATTTGTATTGTTATCAAATTTTTCAAGCAGCGCGAATTTCGTGCGGCACACACCCACCTCGTATAATATGAAATAATATACTAACCTTCTTTTGACCTTCATAAGTCTTCCACTGACACTTGAAAAGCTTTGGAAAAACATCTGTGAATTTGCCCAAAAAAGCATTGGTAACGACGCTTTTGAGTAGGTTGGCAGTCACGACAGTCGGACTGGGGTTGTTGTCCATGCTGCTGGAGCTGGCCATAATAACCTGAGAATGACGATTAGTTTCAGCAGAATATGTATGAGCTTGATTTCCGCCTAAAATGCACTGGTTGTGGCTATTACAAAGCGTTTTGTTTATCGCTTGCATTATAGTACAATGTTTTGAGTTAAGCTAAATGTTTACTATAAAAAAAAAAATGCAAATGTTTACCAGCAATGTTGCTTTGGATTGACTATGGAAAAACTCTACATGAAATATAAAATAAATAATTTACTTAAAAAACAAAGCTTGCTAAAGTTCATAGCTTTGGTTTTAGTAAAGTTTATAAGTTCAAATATGTGTAATAAAAAATAATTTTAAAATCAATGAGGCTGCCTTATTACTTAGCATGGTTATAAACCACGCACGGCGAGCAGCTGCGGCAAAGCTTTTCGCACAGCTTATTGGCATGAAGCAGCTGTTTTGCTGTGTACGTCAGCTGAACGCCAAAAAAAAAGCTGCACGAAAGCTTATGGGAATGAATCAGCTGTATAAAGTAAGCGTTTCGCGGTGAATGTCCACTTTGCGGCTATAAAAATTATCGAAGCTCAAAGCTTTATAACGTATTTTTGTTAAGGGTTGACATGGTTTTTTTTTCGATTTTTTTCAAAGAAACTTTCGTTTATATTCAAAATCCAAATAGCTGACAATATTATACATATTTTGAGATACAAAAATGAATTTTTCAAAAGTAATAGAAATCAAAATGGCGCATTTAGAGCGCTACGTGTTTTAGAGAGGCCTACACGGCTGCAGCTTTTTGACGTCGCCATTGATATGAAACATAAAAATATTTTCCCTTAAGCTACGGACCAAAATCAAGTGAACCACGTAGGGGGGGTTCCGAAAATATCAATTTCGATAAAAAAAATCATGAAAAATAAGTTGTAAAATCAAAAGTTTGACGAATTCCTAGGTGGCTCACTAAAAAATAATGTTATAAAGATTGTGATTTCAAATCGATCGGGTATAAATTGACTGAGTTATTCGTGAAGCCATTCGAAAAATAGTGGTTTCGAGAAAAAGCGTCTAAAGATTTAAAATTGAAACGACCGCGCGGCGGGGTGTCATGCGCCCGACGCTTATAAGTGGGGGGAAATTTTTTTTTCAAAAATCACTTCGGGACATAATTTCTTACATAATTTTCTACCAATTTAGTTAAAAAAAATGGATTTTCTGAAGATTCTACACAGGTGTTACCCCTTAAGTTGCATAGGGTGGTAGCTACGTTGTCGCGATCTTTGCATGGTCAACCTTTATTTACAAGATTATCGTGCATAGTTATATGAAAAAATTGTACGCTTTGGTTAATTTAATGATCAACGAATTTCGAGGTTGTTGACCAAAGATCGAAATCCAAATTGGTTTGATTTGACAAGCCCCTAGATGTTTACAAAAGCAAGAAATAGTTCAAAACATGTGGAAAAGCTTCAACTATCCAAAAGTTCTTGAACAGTTTTAAATAGCCTTTTTTAATGACTACGACGCTGCTCCTCAACACTTGCCCTTCCCTTTGCATAAGCGTCGTGCTCACTCGTCGTCGTCGCAGCTGGAATCACTGGATGAGGGCCACTCAAAGCTCTCGCTGCTTGAGGATTCTTGCAGTGGCGGTCGTGGTGGCAATGGCGGCGGACTACATGTAGCTGCTCTGACCAAAGCATCAACATTAAGTTCCTTTAGCAGTTGCTGAAGTTCCAAGCGCTGCTTTTGTGGATTTGTTTCAGGCGGTGGTGGTTGTGCGCCACGCAGACCACATTGACAATCACCCGGATTTGGAGCAACTTCACTATGAACGCAAACAAATGGCGCGCCAACATGCGACATGAGACGCTGATCTGTAATGCAAGTATTAGCTGGGCACTTATTCGAACGACCCAGCGTAAAGATTAGGTCATTGGCATTGATGGACTTAACAATAGGTCTGCAGACCTCATAGCAACCATAGTCTGGTAAACGATTTCTGTTTGTTTTAAGTTAAAACTTGATAAATTACACAGAAGACTGCAAACAGTTACTTACTCGAAATCGGGATGCTTGGATTCTAATTTGATCTTTAGTTCTACCAAATCCACGTGCTTATTGCGCTGTAGTAGCTCCACCTTTATAGAATGCGTTACCGAGGAGTTAGGATCGGAGAGCTGTCGCAACATATAAGCGGGCCATATAACGCTACCGGTGCCAAGGATTTCTTCTTTTTTACGCAGCGTCAAGCACATACCCTGCGAGGTTAGGGAGTCTATGAGGTCACAAGGACTAGCCGTAAATTGTCCCAAGGGTTCATTGGGAAACTTTTTTGCGAACAGACGATCCAAGGGTAGCTCAACAAAGTCTTTGTAGACACGCACACAATAAACGTGCTCGGGTGGTGTGTCCTCCTTGGGCGGGGGCTTTTCAGATTCTACGACAATGACATCGTACGTATACTCTTGCTCAGTGGGTTCCATCTGGCTTAAAATTTTGTTAGTCACGTGCTTAAAATTTGTGCTTTACTTTTTGATCTGACATCTGTATTTTTGTGAAAGCAGAGCTACTTGGCCAACTTAATATATATTTTTTTTATATATAGCAACTAGCTATTGCTCGCTAGTCCGCTCGGGAATTAAATATCCGCACATGGACGAGAAGAAAGTGCGCAACAAATTCATTTTATATGCTTTAATTTGGTTTTCACAGACGTTCAGGTATACATAAATATTATTTAATATACATTTAACATTACACTAAAGCTCTATTTAATTGCATATGGTACACATAAATAGACTTAATTTCATTCGAACATTTAACAAATATTATTTACAAGAAAATGTACTATTACAAATAATTACATACATAGGTACATCTATATTAAATAATAAATGCGCATAATTCACTAAACTTGCCGAGACTGAGAGTAAGAGTGAAACAACTATTATATACTAAATTAGCACAATGAATTAAATTTTACATAAAGTATTCAAGAGAGCGAGCGGGACAACAACAGCAATAAAAGCTTTCTTTGTTTGCGAGTATTTTGTGGAGTTGTTGTTATTGTTGTTGATTTTGTCTTGGGAGCTTAACAGATATCAGCTTGCTGAGGTCAACTCTCGACTAGGGACGGTGTTGGTGCTGGTGGCGTCTGTGGCTCGGGAGCAGCTGCCACCGTGGATGTGGACGAGTTGGGCGTTACTGCTACGCTAGGAGCTGCGCTTGTAACAACATGCGGCGTGGCAGTGTTCTGCGTTGTTGTTGTTGTCGTCGTCGTTGTGGCACCATGAGTTTGGAACATATGAAAGAGATTGGAATGCTTGCCTATGGGCTGTAGCATAAAGTTACCCACGGATTTGAGAAAACTCTCATGTGCCGGCTGCTGCTCTGGTGAGCTTGCATTGGCATGATTATTATTGTTGCTGGCGGGCGGAGAGTTGGAATCACTTGTGCAGGAGCAGGAACGACTCTTCTTGCGTGAATTGCGCGTCAAAGTCGTAGACTTGCGATACTTTGGCTTGTGACCCGGCGCTGAAATTGGATGCGCGCTGCTGTCTATGACATAGACTGGACCACTGCCGGCTGCAGTGGCGGGCAGACAGTGAGCGCTATTCGAGTTGCCAGCCAGCAGCTTAAGTCGCAGTCTGCCGTTGCTGGGTGAGTTTTGCGTGGAGCAGGTCTGTGGCCGCGAACCAAGCTCCAGCTCAAACTCACCTCTATCGTAGGCATTGTAGTCATTAGCCGGCTGCTGCTGCTGGCTGTGATAGTCCGTGTCATCGGAACGCAGCTTCTCACGCATGACACAAGCCAGCGAACGTCTCAGCTCAGCTGCATCAATGCCACCCTGTGGCACAAACACGTCCTCGTACTCCAGTGCGTCATCGTTATCAACGAGATCATCATCATCCGCGCTGGTGGAGTAGTTGTGGTTGTCATAGGAGTAGGCGCTGTCGCAGCGCTGATGCTGCGAAGGCTGCTGGGAAAGCTGCTGTGCCGCTGGCTGCTCTGGCGTTACTGCCGATAGATTGCTGTCCCTGTCGCTGTCCTGTTTGGCACTAGGAAATTCGTAGCTTACCTCGCCCAGCTCTGCGCCACTGGAAGCTTCCATGATATTCCACATTTGCCGCTCAATATCCGTGGTGACTGAGGCCACAGCGGCTACGGTCTGATGTATGGTGCCAAAGCAGGGCGTAACCACGCCGCACTTGGGCAGCAGCTGTGAGTTCTTCAAAGCTTCCTGCTGCTGACGCAGCCAAATGGGCGAATCTGCATTTGGATATACGAGTTTAATATAGCACATGTCGACTGTTCTCAAGCCACAACGCGCACTCACACTCACCCACATACATGCGCGGTTGCGTGGAGCGCATATTGGAGTCCATGGACTGCAGACGATGCTGACTGGCCAAAGAGAAGCGATGTATGGCCTCTGCCTGCTGATCTATGTCCACGCCCATAAGCTTTAAGAGCAGATTTTTGAGCGCCGCACGAAAGTCCTTCAAGTGATAGGCATAGAGCACAGGGTTGACAGCGGAGTTCAGATGGGAGAGTATAATGCAAAAAAGCGTTAGTTTGGGATGCACATAGCAATCGGGACAAAAGGCTTTGATGCAGTTGATGGTGTACAGCGGTATCCAACAGATCATGAAAAAGAGCACTATGATGGATAGGTTTTGTGTGGCCTTGACGTCACGTTTGCGCGCGGCGCCTAGAACGCGCAGCATGGTGCCACCGCGACCAGGCGCTGTAACCTGTATCTGGGCGGTGGATGAGCGGCGACTGAGATCCGAGGCAGGATTCATGGTGACAATTTGGCGTACCTAGGCAGCAAAGCAGTTAAGTAAGGTAGTTTGACGAAATAGCTTGAGAGGATTACCTGCTTGATGATCACACGGTAGATGTGCGTGTAAAAAGCCAGCATGAGCAGCGCGGGAGTAATAATAGTGGCAAAGTAAAGAAACACCAGATAGTCATAGTCCATGACCTCAACGAACAGACACTCTTGATTGTGATCCACATCTGCATGCCAGCCAAAGAGTGGCAGAAATCCCACAATGGTGCCAGCTACCCAGCACATGGAGATGATGACTGAAAAAAAGTTCTAGTGTAAGTAAATTGCAGACTAACAGAAGACGTACAAGTCAGGGTCCTTAAATGGCGCAGGAAAATAGCCAATCAAATCCAAAGACGTCATGTCTCGCCATGGCTTAAAGGCGCTGCATATTGGTAATGGATATGCAGTTTGAACAGCTGTGACTCACTGACTCAGTGACGCTCTGAATGAGAGGCTGGCTTTGTTTGGCTTTGCTTTGGTGGCAATGGTTGCAATTTATGTTGCATACGTCAGGGCTATAAAGCAGTCAGTGCATTGAACCAGATTGAGCAAATGACGCAAATGCATTAAATGCTAGAAAACAGCCATTGTTGGGCATGGCTAAAGCCACAACTCAAACATGGCCAACTTTGAGCTATTAGCCAACAAAGGCATCAAGGCCGTATAGTGCTTAAACAAAAGGCTTAAAAGTAAAACAATGGCCAACATAACCGCAAATATTTAGTACAGAAAGTTGGACGTGACGAACTTGGTTATATCCGTTAGCGGGATACTCTTATCTCCCGACAGGGAACAGTGTATAAAAAGTAAAAGCTACCAAATTAAATACTCACTTATTGCGGTGCGTGTGCGCACATTACGCGAATAAGCCATGGGATACAGTATAGCCCAGTAGCGATCCACGGATACGGCCACCAGACAGAATATGGATATGGTGCAGAGCACCACAAGCAGTGAGACCGTAAAGAGGCAGGCATGCAAATTACGTGGTAGTCCAATAGAAGCCAGTATTGCAAATGGCACGCCCAGCGAACCCACCAGGAAATCCGCCATGGCAAGTGACACAATGTAGTAGTTAGTGCGTCGCCTCAGCTTGCGTTCACGTCGAAATACTATGATGACCATGAGATTGCCTATGACGCTGACAATGGCCACGAGTATCTCGAAGACGGCATAGGGAATGTTTAGTTCGGTGGTGGGATTATCTGGTATTTCCTGCTCTGTTTGTTGGGCGGCATGGAATGGTTGTATTGGCAGATTGACCAGATTCTGTGAGCGATTGGTGGTGAAGGCAAAATCCGTATACGAGACGAAACGAAACTCGGCCATGTTGCAGCACGCGCTGTTTAGCGCGCAGATCTCCAGAGAGAGCAAGAGAAAGTTCGCTAATTGATTTTGTTTTTTTTAATATATTTTTCTCTTTTTTTTTTTGGCTATAAACAATTTCAATTAATTTGTGCTCTGACTCGCGAATTTCTTAATTGAGCTGAGCTGGCGGCAGAACAAACAGCAGAGTATACTACATGTTGCACGTTGCGTATACGCCATGTCTGCGGCCATGGCCAGGCGAGCGGCTCCCACTGCGGCGCGCGTTCACACTGTTGGTGTTGTCACTCTTACTTCTGTTGTTGTTTTTTTGTTATTATATATATATAATAACATATGTATATAGTTGTTGCACAAGTTCAAAGTATATAAGCAAAAGGCATGCATGCCATTTTTCTATAGCTGCGGGGAAACGAGAGAGAAAAACAAAAATACAAGAGAAAATTAATCATTGTTCGGCACGTTTACATCGCACATACTCTACACACACACTCTTACACACACACACTCTCACACACACATATACATGTATATAGCACGCCACAGTGGAGTAGAAAACTTTTTGCAATGGAAGGGGATACTTACTTTTTTTTTAAGTTTCATTTTACCCAATGGAATCATACAAAAACAATTAAAAGGGCTGGTTGTGGTTTTTCTAAAGTTTATATATTTGGACCAATATTAGTGAATTAATGGCTAACAGAAGATACTTTTGTAGATACAGTATTTGGAATATGCAAAAGACTGATTTTTGTGAACTTTGCAGACGCGATCACGATATTCATCGTAACTTTTAAAATTTATTATATTTCCATGCTGAGGATTAATCTTTATTTAACACTTTTACTAGGTAGTGGGTAATATGCAATGACGAAGATAAGCATAAGTGCTGTTATTATAGGAGTAACCAATTTTTTCTTTCTTAGTTAGTTTATAACGGCCTAATCATATCAAAAGATGGATCCAGCTGCACCCGGGATTGACGACTATACAAGTTCGTTACTACAATAACTATTGTATAACAGAAAAGTAATGAACAATGAATTAATTTTTCACCTTACGCCTATGTGAATGTAGCGAAATGGCCAAGCCACATATTTTGACTAAGGTGTAGAGTTTGTGAAGTTAGGCGTTGTAGAGTTAGGGCGCGTAGAGTTAGAAGCTTGGCTCTACATGAGATCTGATATCTTTTTGACAGTACGAGTCATATGGTCTCGTCTGCGCAACATTTTACATGAAAATGTTTTTGGTGGGATTTCATTTCTTTTTGTAAGTTGTTTGTAACAAAATTTTTTTTTTTTTTTTTTTTTATAATAATTTATAATAACAAGGAGTACCAATATATATATGTATATGTATATATCTGGGGGCATCAAGTTTCAGATCAGATTAGACATCTAGCGTCAAAATTGAAAATTGCAGGTCTCATACAAACTCCCATCCCCTAGTTTAAGGGGTTGGGGGATGAAAGTTACAAGTTTTATAATTTTTGTTGTGGTTTGTGTGCTAATACTAGCTTACATACAAAATTTCAGCTTTCTAGGACATTAGGAAATACCCTAAGAATTTTGATGATCATCAGTGAGTCAGTGATCTTAAAAACAGATATCAATAAAATCGAAAGTATAGGAGCTATGTAATTAAAACTTTATATGTTTAATAAGTCCGCTATTGGCAACATATCCCGAAAATGTTGTTGATCTAGCATAATCCAAACCCAAGATATAAGGGTTCAAAAAAACGACGAAGCGCTTCGAGAAAAGGTAGGTAGTGCCCTTGCGCGTCGCTTCGCTTGGCTCGTCTTGGCGGATTCCACTCATGCAGCAATGTACCACAAAGAATTTTATACACAAATTTTCCACTTTTCCAACGTTTTTCACACGATTTTCATAAATTCATAACCCGTTAACAAGGACCCCGACGCACGCCACAAATAGTGCAAAATATAATGACAATAAGAAATTTCCCTGCAGCATAACTACAAAATTTCCCACTCTCTGCAAACGTCAAACCAAAAAATGAGAGAAATTGAAATTAGCTCCTCTCAGTTTCTTGCGCCCACACAATAACAAAGAAAGAGCAAAGCAACAAAAATGCGAAAATACATGATCAAGAAAGAAAAGAAGCAACCCATGAGAAAATATGTAAGAGAAAATATTTCGTTTGCTACTGCAAGCGAAAAATTTTAACTGTCTTATTGCTGTACATTTTGTAGGTTTGTTTTTTTTTTTTGGCTTTTGATCGTTTGTTGTTGCTGCAATTTTTACATGGACCTATTTTCTTAAAAAGAAAAAAAATGAAGTTCTGAACTGGTTCGCAACCACCCCAAACGTGAAACTGTGTGTCCCAAACCTAGTATGATTGTATACTTGGGAACCAGTTCAGAACTTCACTTTTTATCCTGCAGGGTTACTGCACACTGTCTAATGTGCTTGTTTTTGTAGACTATTTTTTTTAAATAATTAAAAAACACATTTTTGGTCGGTGCGTAGCGGTCTGTCCATGTAAAAATTGCAGCAACAACAAACGATTACATTTACAGCAACACATACAAGCAGCAAAAGCAAAACAAAGAGCAATAAGACAGTTAAAATTTTTTGTCCTACACACACACACACATTTTCTCATGGGTTGCTTCTTTTCTTTCTTGATCATGTATTTTCGCATTTTTGTTTCTTTGCTCTCGCTTTGTTTTTGTGTGGGAGTAAGAAACTGAGAGGAGCTAATTTTCCTATCTCTAATTTTTTGGTTTGACGTTTGCAGAGAGTGGGAAATTTCGCAGTTATGCTGCAGGGATATTTCTTATTGTCATTATATTTTGTACTATTTGTGGCGTGCGTCGTGGTCCTTGTTAACGGGTTATAAATTTATGAAAATCGTGTGAAAAACGTTGGAAAATTGGAAAATTTGTGTATAAAATTCTTTGTGGTACATTGCTGCATGAGTGGAAAATAATATCTAAAGCGGTCGTAATGTTTTTGAAGCTCCTTTTGTGTGTGCGTCGGTTGGAGTCGGCTGCAGCAGCGTGCGTCGGCGTCGCAGTTTTTTCTTTCAATTCAATGGCTTTCTTTTATTGTTTTGTGTTTTTTTTCGAGTGGCTTATTAGAGCAAATAATAATAATAATAACAATTAATTTGTTTAAGCGCGTTGTTTAAAATGTTCGCAAGATGCTGCTCAATCGCCGCAGCAGGACTAATCGCTGTGCGTCAGCGTCGCGGTTGTCCCCGAAGTGTGCGTGTGTGTGTGTTTGCCTTTTTTACTTCAATTCAGTAGCATTGGTTTTTTTTTTGCTTTTTGTTTTGTGTTTTTATTTTCAAGTGATTTTCCAAAAATTCCAAAGGAGCTGCCTTATTCATTGTGCGCAGCAGCGGCGTCAGGCGTGCGTCGGCGTTGCGTCGTTTTCAAGCTGCTCTGCTCAACGCAGCAGCAGCAAATCCTTGGCGTCGTAAAGAACAACGACGCGTAATAGTGTGTGTAATAATTTACTATGTTTTTGTTATATATTTTTTTTGTGATTCTTTTTTTAAGTTGATTGTCATAATAATTAATTTTATTATATAAAAATTGTTGTTATTTATTTGTGCAATCGCGTCGTAGTACAAATTCATTGCTGCGCAGCAACAGCAGCGCAATGCGTGCGTCGGCGTCGCAGTTGAAGGCGTTGTGTTTGTGGTTTAGTTTTTTCAAATGACTTGTTAATACAAATAATAATATTTATTTAAAATTTATTTTTATTGATAATAAAAAAAAATAACTAGTGATTATGTGTGGAAAAAAATTAAATACCTTACATCTTCATTAAGGTAAGCATAACCCCAATTTGACCCTGCCCTCGGCAGTACCAGTCCAATTTTTGTATAGAAAATTTTTTTATCTGTAATGTCTCTAAGCATTTTACATAGAGCATAGATATGCCTCCCAAAGGTGATCCACTTCTACTGTCAATCTCATTAAGTACCCTTTGAAAGAATTATGTATTCTCGGTTTTGTGATCCCAAGGCCATTGTCGTCCTCTTTCAATAGCCAATGTGTAGCTTATAATAATTTTGAAGTCCCCTGTTATTTTGGTATTCACTAACTTCTGTCACCTTTAAGTTACAGAACCGAGTGGCCGATCGATAAAAGTTTTGCATAATTTTTTTTTTTTTTACAAGCCCTAGAGGCAGAAATTTCTTAGTATTATGGTTCTACAAAGGCTAGATACTCCGACCGTAGAATATATATACATTTCTTAGTTTTTTATTTCCATGGATTCCGGAAATAAATGTAATTAATTTTATATTTAATCATTTGCAATTTTTAATATGGGAAGGTTAAAATAGCGGAAGCTGTGTTTCTAAAACTTGTAAATTTGTATATTTGTATGTCCATATAACGATTATAATTTCGACGACTTTTGGTTATTAATTGCCCAAGTTCTGCATCATAAAATAAAATGTTTAAGGGAAGTATTATATAAAAAAGTAGTTCCAGCTTCAAGATTTCACTGAATTAATTCTACAAATGCAAGCGCGGCTTAGGTTTCGGAAAATTCTTGCGCAGCGCGGCCCGTACTCTGGACAAGATACCGCCCAAAGATTTGAGAATATTGCGCGAATTTTGACGCATTCCCATGACCGAATCCTTGGAGAGCGGCACGGAGTTGCATATATAGTCACAACGTAAGAATTTTGATGATCATCAGTGAGTCAGTGACGAAATCAGCGTTTTTTAAATATATCAATAAAATCTGTTGATCTAGCATAATCCAAACCCAAGATATAAGGGTTCAAAAAAACGACGAAGCGCTTCGAGAAAAGGTAGGTAGTGCCCTTGCGCGTCGCTTTGCTTGGCTCGTCTTGGCGGGGGCACTACCAGATTTGGTGGAACACTGTTAAAAAAAAATAAAATATTACATTTTTTAATGTTTTTTTAAAAAAATGTATGAACAAATTTTCTATTTTGTTATTAAACCAAAGCAGCCACAATATAAGAAAATCTCAATTTTAACCCAACAAGGCCTAGAAGATGCCACTGACGAATTCTTTTGCAAGATTCTTTAAATAAAAGTGCTAAAATAAAAATAGTCTTGTGTCATGAGAACTTAAACGACTTTTTGGCTGACAGTTTTATTAAATTAAATGCTTTCTTGACGAAATACCCATCAAACTCAAATGCCAATCAGCGGCAAGATTCAGAGCTGCAACCAAATCTCACTCTAACTTTTAATCAACCTATTCTAGGCGATTGTCAAAAGCTAATATAATCCAAATCTGGATTTACTATCTAAGCTATGTATGTATGGAAGAATTTTTATGTTCTCCCTCAAATCCTCCTTCTATCTACACCACTGACAAATACACACACACACACACATGTTCAGCACACCCTGCTACAAGAGCGCACTTAATTGCAGCAATTTTTTAGTGTAATAAATTGATAAATATTTGCCAAAAATATGTCGAAGCTTCATAGCCGATAAGAACCGACAACAAAAAAAGACCAAAAAAAATGTATCCCAAAAAACAAAAAAAGAGATTTTGCTGAATGAACACTATCTCTCAAATACAATAACCAGCTGTTAAAGTAAACAAGCTCCAATGTCGAAAACAGCATTGGAATCAATAGCCAGACAATCCCCACTACAACTAGAGAAGCTTTAAGGGGCATTTAAGAGCCAATGCACACACACAGATACTCACAAATACACTGGTAAATAATAGAGTCAGGATATTGCTTGCTTACCGCAACTTGAACATATGTGCATGTGTGTGTGCCCCTTTTTTTTTTTTTGCTGGTCAGGCAAGAGGCCCACAGGAAATTGTCCAGTTGAGTTATCAAAAGCTGGCATGAATTGCGTTTTTAATAGCCATAAAAAGCGCTTGACAGTTGTTGAAGCGTTTGCTTCTCTACTGTGACCAAGTGGGTGTAAAGTTTACACCGGACAACAAGATTCATATCTCAATTATATGGGCGATGAAATGGACAAGTAGTAGCTATAAATGATATGACCCGTAGGAGTATTTAGTAGTACTAGCAGGTGTATTATTGTTGGCCACAATATGTATTTATTAAAAAATTTGTGCGCTTTAAATTGGCGTTAGTTACTCATGAGATTGGAACTCGGGCGTCCATATAACGCTTAATTTATACAATTCATGGAAAAGGCAACTGAATCATTTAACTTATGCGACTTTTGAATCGATTTGATTACAAATTGATTGGACCACTTTGAAATTTATGAAATTCATTGATTTAAACGATTTTGAATGAGAACCTGGACCAACGCAGTCTGGTAAGCCCGACGAAAATGTACCCTATATCCTTGTCAGTTTTCTGTTTAGTGTGACTGTATATTAATACTTAGTCTTTTTCCGCTGGGGGAAGCAGCACATTCAGCGAAAAATTGTTAAAATGCCGCTAGATGGCGCCAGCAAATTGCTGCATATTTATGCTCACAATCACGGATGCCATTTAAAATAATCAAAAAGTGACAAAAAATAAAATAAAAATAGCCAATTTCATTAAAAATGAGCCAAAAAATTACAAACTACATTGCTAAAATAAAAAAATATATTTCAAATATTTATTTTAACATAAAAACAAAACTTACTATATTCATTATTTTGATACATTTTGAGATCAATAGATTTACAGATTTAAGCAGACCACACACAATTTGGGTTCCTACTATTAGAAACTGAATTAAATTTAAGTTTATTTCTTAATTTAGTTTTTATCGAGGTAATTGCCTAAAACTTACACTCTAAAAATTTTGTTAATCGGTCATGAATATGGTTCTAGCTTGAAACTTCGAAGTCTTTAGTTTTGACATTTTCAACATCCAAATTCTTAAAATATTTGTGTGATACAAAAAAAAAAAACTAGTCGCTCGCACATAAGAGATCACAAAAAATGTGTAAATTCGAATTTTTTCATTATCTTGGTTTTACTTAAAATTTGAGATCACCTACCCAAAATGTCCCCAAACACAAAAATCGATGACTTTAAGAAAAAACTAATGTTGAAAGTCACGAAATTTTTGGGATTTTAAAAACAAATATCATGAACACAATATTTCAGCATAAGTCTTCAACACTTGAAAAGTGAGCTATGGCATGTTATAGAGCATGATAAGTTGATTTGATTTCTGTATATAGGGTCATCTTTTTATGGTAAAAATTTATTGTAATAATGTAAAATGGTTTTTGAAGCGTTTTTTTTTTGTCACTTTAAGCTGCGTTATCAAAGCTCTTGTCTTTTGGACTGTTATATAATTTAGTAATCATTACTTTCCGAATGAGCGTTTTTCATGAAACTTGAACCGTCCATTGAACATCAACAGTTCAATTAATCACCATGACTACACGAAATCTTAAGATTTCACCAAAAATAAAAGAATTTTTATTAATAATGGTGCTTATGAGAAAATTTCTTAGAAATACAAAAAGCCCGGAGACTAAGTTTGTTTACTCCCTCAGTTGCTGACGAACTGGCCAAACAAGGCACCACCCTGTCCGCTATCTATAACTGTATAGACATTGGTACACCCCTTGCCACAGTCAAACTGGCCATTAAACAAAAATATCTTGCAAATGCCCGCACTGCCTGGTCCAATGAAGATTCTTGCCGCATCTCAGGACTCACCTGGCCAAACATTAATGGCAACAAAACCAGAAAGTTGCTTACACTAAATCGCAAGTCCCTATCGACCACAGTGTCTATCCTAACGTGACATTGCCTTATGGGTAGGCATGCCAAAGGAATGCGCGCCCCCTTCAACGATTATTGCCGCGGCTGCGGATCCGAAGAAGAGGAGGAAACCGTTGTACATTTTATGTGTCAATGCCCCTCCCTGTCCAGAAGAAGATTAAGGACCCTAGAGTCCCCATTTCTGACCGACCTTACAGACCTCTCGAACCTATGTTCTAGGGACATAGCGAGGTTTATTGAGCTTTCAGGTTGGTTCAGCAACAATATGGTTACAGTTGAATAGTCGTGCCTGTTCTTCTTCAGAGCTGACCGTGTTCTAACCACGAATGCCCATATACATAGTTATAAGAGCATCCCTGGTCAGCTCTCGAGCAGCTTTACCTGTGGCATCACAAAGGGCCTTTTTTGTGCTTAAGTGCATCTGGGCTCTTCCAAAACAGGCAACCACCTCAACCTAACCTAACCTAACCCTCAGTTGCAAAGAATTGATGCATAGTTGTTAATTTTTCAAAAATCAACTTATAAAACAATATAATGACAATGTAAATACTTAAAGGGAATAATGCACAAATAAATAAATAAATAAATAAATAAATAAAACAATATTCTTCTTATTAGCGATAGGTGACAGATAAATAATTGCAGCTTTTTTGACTGAAGTCAATCATTCGGCAAAAAACGCCATTTTTAATAAAAAAAAAAACCAGGGTACCAGAGGAAAAAAAAGCACCAGCTCTGGCGCGAAATCGTCAAGTGTGGTAACCGTGGTCATTGGCATCATTTATTTTATGTTTAGTGTGACCGTATATTAATACTAAGTCTTGTCGCTAGATGGAGCCTGAAAATTGCTGCATATTTGTGCTCACAATATTTCTTATATTATTTAAGCATAATTACTATATTTTATAAAAAAAAAAATTTTGAAATATATAAATATATATTTGTTGTACTACTTATAAAATATTTTTTTTTTTATGCGATGTAAATAAAAATATTCTTTTTATCCATTTGGTAAAATTTTACTGCCGCTCGTTCTAATCCTTGCACGCAATATATCATCCAGTGTAAACAGTGCTCAATTGTTCTGTGGAGTGCTTGTGTAAGAGGAAGCTGTGGCTGTCAGCTTTGCGCCAAGTTTTCACACTTAAAGTTGCATGCTTCATCATGCCACTTCAACGATGATGATGACGACAAAGCCAAAGACAACGACTACAGCAAAAGTGCCAAGTTAGGAGCAACGCATCGATCAAGCTATGACAGGCTTCGGAGCAACATGAAAACGTTTTTCAGTTAATTGGCTCTTTACCTACGACCTTTTGTGGCGTTGCAGCTCTTGGCCTTGGCGTTCACAAGCTGCACACCCTACGATTTATCAACTGCTTCACTCACGTGCAACGTGCTTGGAAAGTGGAGGTAGCGCACCACCTAAACACCTCTACACAGCTAGCCCTGCAACACTGTCTCACGTTGGAGCCCGGTTTTATTACACTTGGCCGTGTTTTGTTTAGCCGCGGCACTGCACTTAAGAGTTCTCGGTATTGTCCCAACGCGGGTTTGGGCACGCCATTCCCCTTGGTCCGCCCGTGTTGCCTTTGCTCTTTCATGCTTGCAACATTAACACCGTAATTCAATCGACCCTTATTGCTGTTAGGCGGGCGTTGGGACTGCTATGGCTCTGTCGCCATCTTGGCCAACTTGTTGCCACTGAAATTATTTTCGTGCGCTGCCCGGTCCACACCAGCCGCAATTCCCTAAAGGTACCTCCTACCACTGGGCACATTCTACATAATTCGCTTTGCGTAATTGGCTTTCGCCTAATTAATTCAATCGAACGCACGGCTTTGGACTTGGAACAGCAGTTCCTTCGAAGTTGTAAGTAAATTTTAGTGACATTTCAAAAATGGCAAACACAATCAGCCAAATGGTCGAATGGTTGGAACGTTCCCTAGGAGGCAGTTTTAGCCAGTCGTGACGTCTTTGCTGCTGACTCAATTAATTTGGCCAATACAATTTGCGTCTTGGCCCAAAACGAGTGCGTGCAAGAAATGTTTAAAATTTGCACTTGAGGCCCGCTGCGACTAACACTGCTTGTTACGGGGTTGGGTCAGTTCAATGCACCCGAACAGTGCCTTAAAAAAAAAGTTGTACAGCTTTATTTCTTATATAATCTACTAATTATTTATGTGCCTATTAGTTATGAATTATTGAACAATGTGCGTGATATGGCTAATCAATAATGCCGGCTTTGAGCACTTTTCAATACAAGTGTTAGATATGAACTTTATTCATGGAACTTGTGGCACTACGTGAGTCACAATTCAAGTGCAGTCGGAGCCGATATTAAGTAAGTTTGAAGCGGCTATCTTTATGGGTTATACAGTATGACTCAACGGATGCCAATAGCGAGATGTATTGGAGCTGCTTATTTTTAGAAAAGAAGTATACAGAAGCGTAACCATTTATCAATTGAAAAGAAAAACTTTATAAATGAAAACCAAGTGAGTTTTTTTTTTTAAATTTTTCAGAAATCGTAATATTATATTTTTCAATTGAAATTAATAGAATTTATGCTATCTACTATGTTAGCTTTAAGTATTTTGTTGGCCATTTCGAAATAAGGTACGAGATTGTACAATAATTGATAATGCCCACTGTGCAAAATCATAATGATGATTATGTCGAGTATTATGGACTACTGTCTCATTTTGATACAGTTTTTAATTTTTTTGCTTGAAGCTTTCTACACTATTTGAAGGTTTCTAACCTATTGGAAATGAATTAAGGCACTACTTTATCGGCAAACTGGCCATATGGCTTTCAGCTTGTTAGTCAAATAATAATTCCAGGAGAAACTTTAAGACAAAGTTCGAAATTATAATAATGTTATTTATTCAATTTTTAATTATTTTAGTAGAAAACGAAAATTCGCATTTTTTTCAGCATTTCACAGTTTGGGTTTCTTTTAGTGTGAGAAAAAAAATCTGATTTCAGCTTTATAAAAAAGAGGTATGGCCCAATTGGGATTAGTTATGTGTATGCAAAAATGCGCTAAGAAATCAAAAGCAAATTAAAGACTTGAAGGAATCGCGCCAGTGTTGGATAATTAAAAAATAAGAAAATTTAGTCTTTTTTAAGATGCCTTTGTTTGTTCAATAGTAAGTATTAAAACAAACTTGTGACGTTTAAATAAGTTTGTTTTGGATTAATTTTGAGTTGACCATGGCAAAAAGTATTTAAAAACACACAAATTTTTTAAAATATAATTACAATTTCGTAACCACATTACTAACGGCTAAATTAAGAAAAAAAGGCAATAGTTAAAAACGTGCGCGGTCGGCTTTGAAAACCCCTGAACCATCACATTTTAAGGCAACTTAGTATCTGCATATAATAAAAAAAATTGATAAAAATAAAAAAATGTGACTCGTCTAGATACATCAAGTTCTAAGGCCAACACTCTACCCATTCAGCTACCCTTTTGTATGATTTTGTCACTGGACTATTTAACTCCAGCCTCTAAAATAGTACATATATTTCAATTTTCTCCGATATTAAGATCCCTCCCCCCCTTCCATAACCAAGCGGGGCATTCTGAAGATCCCCACCTCCCTGAACTAGTCACGTAGTATGGGTACGTTTCCTAATGTCTTTTGTCCTGCTGACCATATTGGTGGTAACTTTGAGGGGTCTCTGGCGGAACCTTCTCTATGTTACTAACATTTGCACAAACTTAACATGCCCCTTACCTTAGTCGAGGTGGTGCCCTGGTGTTGTGGGACACCCAATATTCTAAAAAAAATACAAAGTTCTGCATATATAAATATGAAAACTTTTTTCGAATTTAACTGCTTTCAAACTGCTTGAATACAGCTTAGGCAGTGTCGAATCGATAAAAAGTCGATGTGGCTTAGTTTCTTAGGCCTACATAAGGCTTCATACCATACTTTAGATAGTGTAGATCTTTGTTAAGTAGCAAATTTCTTCTAAATTCAATAAACTTAAGCTGGTCTTCGAGACATAGGTGTTCCTACGGACCGCATTCACTACTCGGGATTATTATAACCATTTTGATATAAAGAACTTTTAGTCTGCCGCGCCTGCTTCTGCCTGTTACATACATTGACCCTATGGGACAAGACATAATTAACACATTACCTAGAATTCGTTTAAGTGTAAATTACAATGCCAATGCCAATTAACTGACCTAAAATTAGCATATTAAAAGCAATAATAAATCACTCATACGCAGCATGCACCGCCATTTGCCGAAATTTTCGCTGCTCTTCTCTGCAGGCCCAAATGCTGCACAGTCATAAAATATAAACTTTTGGAAAACTGTCTAGAACTTGTAAAGGCATAAAGAATGCGCATTGAGCCACATCTAATTTGCCTTTTTTGAATTTCAAGTGCAAGTGCAAGTGCTGTCAAAATCAGTGTCATGTTGCCATTAAGTGTGTTTTCATGTTGAAGGACGCATCCCAAGGAGCCGCCCACCACTTCCCAGGAGACACTAAATTGGCCCCTTTTTGGCACAGTCCTTGTCAACACTTTTGGCAACGACCCGAAAATTGTGCTTTCAACTTGCGCTGCATTTATCTTTATGCTTTCTGGCTGCTTGTCCTCACTCTTGGCATTTTGCAGTCGCATTTGGAGAGGGAGAAGGAGTAGTCGCTGTTGCAGCTGTCATCTCTTGGTTGTTCAGCTAGTTTTTAAGCGACCAGGGCTGCCAAAAATGTTTGAGACCTAGCACAGTCAAACGCTAAACCGTGACACTTGTATGTACTATGTAGTTCTCTATAACTTATTTTTCAGCTTATTGTGGCGTATACTTGATTTTTTTCTCTATAGTAGTTCTGGATTTTGGTTTCGAATTTGATGTGTCGAAATGATTTAACTTTTCAGAAAATGAGATACCTATTTCAATAGCTCTGGTCCACTTTTCCGATTTGGTGATGTGCATTTTAAATGTTGGGAAAACAACACCTGAAGCTAATCGGATAACAACTATTTTTATCCCTTGAATTTCTATAGCTTTATGAAATGGGACATACATTTTTTTGGCTGAACATACACATAAACATGATTCGAAGTAAACCATTGATCCTAAGCCTAAGCAAGAGATTCGTGAAAATTCGCGAACTAAAGTTCAAAAAAACTTTTTGAGATTTGCAGCCCTGGCCCCAACGCTACTAGTTGATAAAGTGCTTTTCAGTTGCGAAGCGCTATCTGCGCGCTGTGAGAAAAATGAAGGTGAAGATAAGGACACAACACCACAGCGAAGCTTATTTACACATGTTAAATTTTGTTGCCTTTGATAAATAGGTTTTGGAGAGGTAAAACTTAGTTCCAGGATGACCTCTTAACTCACGCTGCATAAATGTTTTTACACTAGGACAAACTTTGCAGCTCAAAATAAAAAATTTCATAAAAATGCAATGCCAAGCCATGATTGGTTACTGTGAATTCAGCCTTGATTAGTTTCTTGCTTTCTTGTTGGTTCTTCTTAAGTTTTCACTCTTTGTCTCAGTTGTATTCTTGCTTCCCTACAAAGTCCTAAAGCATAGGGCGTCATGCAGCAAAAAGGTCACCAATTATTGTGACTTAATTGGCGGAACTGTTTGCCAAATTATGCCGTTTTATGCGTATCCGCAGGAAGCAATCACTATTACGCTCGTCCCTTTTGAGTTGTTTGGATAAGACGGGATTTTAAAGTTATTCCATTACACGCTCCAGTATTGATTTTTGGCATTGATTTTGTTTTTGGCCTCAACTCTAAGACGTAGTTATAAAATTTTGTTTTTTAATGCGCCTTGTAAAGCGATTCCTTCTGGTTTACTAGGAGTACGTTCATGGTAAGGTCGTACCATTTTATTGCTATACTTTTCGAATAAAACTGAATATGTTATTTGAAATTTATATATCTTAGTTTAATTTTTTGAACGATTATATTTTTTTTTGTTCTGATGGAAGTATTGTGAATTTTCGAAAAAATGTGCTTCGGAAAAGGAATCTGAACATTTTTTTCGGATTCGTTTTGAAACCGAATGTTTTGGTGCTCCCAATTTAACCAAACTGAATTTTTTCATGTGGTTTCAAGCCAAAAGTTTTGTTGCAAGGGGAATTAAAGCAAATCGGCAAAATAGGTTTAACAAAGTACAAATTTTATACTGAAATAATTTTTTAAATATTCTTTGATATTTTAAGATTTATTTATGCCAACTTCAAGTTAGATATTGACAATTATTTTTAATTATTTTTTTTTCTGACTAAACCCTAAAAATAACAAGCACAGCCCTGTAGGTAGAAAGGGTATACTAGATTTGTGCAATGTATGTAACGGACAGAAGGAGGCGTGGCAGACGCCAAGTCGTATACCATGTCTGTCTGTATGAACACCTAGATTTTGGAAACTAGACGAGCTAGAGATACGAAACTTTAGCAGCTGGTGCACAATTCCTCAGAAGATAAAGTTTGTCAAATTAGGTCGATATCTTCCCCCCTTCCCCCGTAGTTGATTTCCGCTTTTTTTTGGCTACACCGTTTAATATTTTCATTTGAAACGTGACAGAACGATGCACCGTAATTCTATGCATCTGTTTATCGATTAACAAAATCGGAAAAATACTACAACAAAAGTTATAGCCAAAAATGCTCAAATTTCACCTACCCTTGCCTATAAGCGGCATTAATATTTGACTCAACGCAATTATGGTAACACTTGGCCTAGAATCAGCAATTTTGGTAAGCTTATTCATGTGGATCTAATAAACAAATCCACATCCAAATTTTATCGAAGCGCACCCCCCACCCCCGCAATCGATTTACAGTGTTTTCTTCCATACCCCTCAACATATGCACTTGAAACTTCCCCCATTACTTAAATAAATTCTTTGACTTAAGTATTGATTTTCATCAAAATCGGTTAAAAATTACGGAATCGCTCTGCACCAAAAAAAAATAAAAAATCCAATTGGAAAGTTCTTAAAATGAATATTCAAGAATGTACTTTTTATCGAAAAAAAAAGGTACAGGGTATTACACTGTCGGGCACCGCCTCGACTGTATTATATTTTTTTTTTGTGTTAGTGCATGTGCGCATATCATATAATAATTTTTTTTTTAAATTAAAAGTAAAATATCGATACGACAATTCGTTTTTCGGAGCATGTAAAAAAAAAAATTCCGAATAAAATTGTTCGGTTTGGTTTTTTCGTTTTCTGGAGTACGGCTGATTATACAATTTTTTGCATTTAACAAAATTGGATTCCTCAACTCATGTCATTCGTCACAGAGTAAAGTATCAAGTGGTTCCCTTGGGTAGGACTAAATTTGAATCAAATTGGCATTTTTTTTAAAAGATTCACGTACAACTTTACATTAGTTGAAAGTCATATTCAAAGGACTAATAAAGATGGCAATCTCACTTGTGTTAACTGAAATGCGGTTCGTTGGACTGTGAGATGAGTGAACCACTTTGATGTGAATCTGCTTTGACAGCGCGTCTGCTTTAAATGAGTTTACAATCAAGTATCCATGCCACTCAAAAATCTTAAAGCTTTTTTTATAACAGTAAGTGTTATCTAGTTATCTGTTTTTCCGCTCATTTATCTTCGTTTCTTAGTTCGTTTTTTGTGCGCGGTCATCACTTGGCACTTTACACATTTAATTACAAGAAAATAGGGGAAAAACTTCAAGTGAAATGCGACCAACTGCAGATGCACATTTTTCCCAAGCGCCATTTTATTTTTTTTGGCTCTTGTATTACCAACAATTACTTACAAAAGACAAATTAAAAGCAGCAAATTAATTTGGCTTCGCTTTTGGCCAAAAGCGTATCCATTTCATTGTGATTCCCAAATGATTGCTAAACGTAATAAGTAGTACTACGTACTACGTCATCAAAGTGTTAACGCATTACAAATGGCGTAAGCGGAGATTAACTGTCACAATCGTCATAGCGGCATATTTGACATATTTAGCATAACGGTATGCAATTGCGTCTATATTTAACCGCTTAGCACGTGAGCAGCACATGCGGGTTGTAAAAGTCGCCATTGTTTACAAGTTTCACTATATAAAATATATAAAAAAACAATTGCGTATCTAAATAGAGCAAAGCGTAACCGAATTTGAAATGTACGTATACAGAGGCTATATCCGATTATTGTATACACTGCACTCGATTTTACTCAAAAACTATCTACTCTTTCAAGCGTACTTTAGTAGTAAACTATACTAAGTTTCCTATATAACTACCAAACATTTTAACTGCTTGTTTTTATTATAAAATATAAAATATGTAAAGATCATCAAAATCGAAGAGATCGAAGATCTATTCACATTTTTTTTGCAACAAAAAATCAAACCAACTACTGACATAAGCATTTTTTTTCGAAAAAGTTGAGATTGGATGCATCTGCAAAATTTTGTAATAGTACCTTTTTCAAAAAAAAATTTTATCATAAGAATTTTTCCACAATTTGCTCAAAAATCATATTTTCTTAAAAAAATAACGCCCAAAATATTTAGGCCACATATTTCCCTTTTTTTATTGCGCCACTAAGCCAAAAATTAGATGATAACTTCAACAGAAAAAAATATTCTCTCTATATTGCAAATCTATAGCTACCCTCTTCACTTCAATCGAAAATTCGAATATCGAAAAAGTGTTTGCAGGACAACTGTACTCCCTTGGCTAAATTGAGGTTTAGATTAGAAACGTTATTCTGATTTCAATCTATATCAAGTAACTTATCTAAAGCAGAAAAGTTTTTTTGAAAAATTTGCTGTCGTCTTTATTCGAAAAATTAATCTTTTCAGATGAATAATTTTTCATATTTGGTCTCCAGGACTTTTGATCTTAATATGCATAAAAACAGACGAACATGTCTACCTGCGGTGCCAAGGAAATCTCTAGAGATTTTGGGTACGGTCTGAAACCAAATCTCTATTAAAAACCGTAGGTGCCACAGAAATCTCAGAGATTTCATTTTTCGGACAATTGTTTCCGAATGTTTACACGTTTACGTGAATGGCAAAAAAGAGTGTAAACAAATGCATTTGTTTACATTTACATTTAAGTTTGGATTCTCTTTTGATTTCAATCATACGTTCAAAATGCTTTTTTATGGTAACTTAGTAAAAATAAAAATATTAAAATTTTTTTTTAACTTTCATTTAACATCAAAAAATATATTAATATGTATGTCAAATTAAATACTCCGAAATGTTATTATCTAGTACCTCAACTAGGTGGAAAGTCCTAAGCTCGAGACGGTTTTCCAGATTTTTATAGCGATTTTTTAAAAATTAAAATCATAAATTAAAAAATTCGATCTATTAAATTATAGAAAAACAACTACTACTATAGTAACAGCATCTTTGAATAAAATTGGTTTTATTAATGCATTTTATGAAATCTCGAGCGAATTTAGGTGAGATTTAAAACCGTCTCGAAAAGGTGTCTGTGGCACCGAGAATTGGAATTGCAAAGAAATTGTAGAGAAATTCTTTTCTGTGGCACCCCGGTATATCTCTTATCAATTTGGTATTTCTGGTTATTTAGTATTATTATTATTATTATTATAAGATTGATACTACCTGGTGACAAAAATTCATACAAAGTCCATATAGCTCATTACTCTATTAGTAAAGTGCATATAAAAAATCTTTGGCAATCGTTTTCAAAGTTCACTTTGTCTGCACATGTGACGCTTCCCATGTCAACGGGATCGGGACCTGGCAGCTACAATGTTGTCAACAAATACGATGCGGATGTAGCACGATAAAGACGCACGCCACGGCAGCAAAAATCCCAATGAATAATCACTTGCTGGATTGACAGAGTTAGTAGCAGAGAGCAGGGAACAGGGAGCAGACACACAAAATGCTTGTATTTGGGCCAATGTTGGGTAGTTATATGGCCTGACAACGACCAGTCGGCTACTATATTTGCCACCAGCTTTTGTGATGGCTCTTTGGTTCACTACACAGTTCCGATCCGTCCGTCAATGTGTCCTGGTTATCAGCATTAGCAGGCTTAACAATTTGTATAAAGAAAGCAATAGCAACAATGACTACAAGCATATACTACATAGACATAGACTATATATAACATTATCATTTTTGGAACGCAAATGGTGTAAACATATAAGTAAATTGTAGGTAATTAAATGTTATGAGTTTGTTATCTAGTAGTACACACAAGTCATCATTCCTATGCTATATACAAGCTTGTATATATGTATGTATATCAAATACTCATCGATGCTTGTCCAGCTGTTGATTGACATGTCAAAGAGGTTTAGCTGTAATTTGCAATTTATGCCCAAGTCCTGGGTGTCCCTGTGTGTATACTTATTGTAATCAATGTTCAGTCGTTAGGAGCAGCCGCAGCAGCAGGCGCAGCTAAAGCAAGCCTTGACAGCAAATCAATCAAAGAGTGACCCATAAAGCCATACATATACAAATTAATACACATTTGACTGACCGCAGGACATGGCTTTTTGTCACATATTTCAAAATATTTGGCAATTTTGCTTCATCATATGATTTTTTTTTATACCCTGTACTTGTGGTTTAAGCATGTATTAGGTATCGTAGAAAAAAAAGATATGTGGGACACCTAGTAGGAATCGAGAAGACCACAACCTTTATACCAAATTGATCAGGACGACAAAAAAATTGATTTAGCTGTTTCCTTTCTCGAAGACAAGAGAGAAAAAAAAAAATGGGGTTTTTGCACAAGGTGCGTCTTATGCTCTACTTTGGCACTGCCGCTTTCTCTTATGAACCACCCCCTTTTTTTTCCCTTTTGTTGCCCCTCTTGGGAGCTTAGGGTCTCTGCATGAGACTTTCTATTGTATTGGCCAGATGCGACACATCCCAGTGGTGGGGCTTCGATCTATCGCCAAAGCTCTCAGGGGAAAAAGCTCATCTTACAGGGTTAGCACTTTATTTTACATTTTTCTCGCCGCGTTTTCTATTGGCAAAGATGTGAACCAAGATGACAACGGTTTGTGTCCTTGCTGATCGCATTGAGCTTGATCGATCTTTTTACAGCACCACTCGATGATCTTCTCTTCCTTGCAAAGCTGTGTGCTGCAGTGATGCTTTCTGGTGAAATAGCGGGGTTGAGGTGGGTTTGCAAAGGGTTGAAAATATTGGCAAAACAGAAATAATGTAGTCATGGTGATTTTGGCGCTGGACGGTTCGCGGGTTAGAGCCAGGGACCTCTGGGATGGGAGTGCAGCACGCCAACCACGGCACCACCGAGGTCCCATAGAATTGATTTATTGCTTAGAAGCTCCACTTCTCCCCTTTGCTCTAAAAAAGCTAAAGTCACTAACAAATTTATGGGGACGTATGTACATGAAAATATAAAAATCTTCAGGTTTGGAACACGCTATCCTTCAAAAGAAAGTTAAAACTGAATGCTACCAATAAAATAATCGTTTTCTTAAAATAAGAAATTTATTAAATTTTAGGGTATATTATAGTCGGAAAATTCCTCTTGTAACGGCCCTACTTGCTTTAAATGTTCCTCTGCTGTGTAGTACAGTGCGTATGAGTAATAAACGCTTATATATATATTTATGTCTTAAAATCAGATGAACACTGTGAAAATGTATTAAATGTTAGGGTGTATTATAGTCGAAATACTGCGCTTGTAACTGCTCTACTTGTTTTAGGCTGTTCCTGTGTAGTACAGTGCGTATGAGTAATAAACATATATATATTTATTTCATGCTTCAAGTAAACTACAGCACCGTGGGACCTACCCACTCCCAGTTGTCATGCTGTCATCATTTAATTTACTTTCCGGCTATGCATCAAAGGACATCAGCAAAGATCTAACCGAAATGTTTGCTCTGTTGTTTTGTAATAAAGTTGGCATAGACTAATAGACTCTGTGATTGAGTTCCGCTTACGCTTGAAGAGTCAAAAAGTCAGCATTGCTTTGGCCAAAAGCTTCTGGCCAAATTCCAGATGCAGCGACAAGTTTTAAACAGCTTAGCAAGTCCGCTGTCAAGGGCAAGCAAAAGACATCCGAAAAACCAGACTTTTCGTGACTTTGAATAAGCAATGCGCTTCTTATGGTGTGACCTGTCTGTTACTTATGTACACAAAGGGTTAAACCGCTTGAAGCAATAATGGCGGCGTATAAAATGGGAATTAGTTAAGGAGCGACAGTGGAATACGCTGCACTACTACTCCAAATAAATAAATTTCGCATCCGTACGTTGAGGATTGTAGGAGCATTCATGGTAAACGGGAAAAGGTGATTGGGGCGAAGCTTGAGAAAAGTCAACATTTTGTGGTTGATCAGACTCACATAAGCCGACATAGCAAACTGGGTGATTTAGTTTGCTTATTAATTAAATTAACTAAGGTACAGTAGAGGTAAGGGGCATGATCCAAGAATTAAAAGGTTATTCGTGTCTCTCTGAATAGAGAGCACAGCTTAAATTTCTGAATTTTTTTTTTTTTTTTTAATATTGTGACTAAGTTTATGTCAGTTGAACTTTTTTTAGAATAAACATTTGTGTGAAGATTTTTCAAAATGGGTTCACTATTTCATATAGCTGCCATATAAAAATTGAACCAGCTTTCTGCGCATCCTAACTAGCGCAATTGATTGCAGCACCTTGTAAAATTCATTACATCATGGGTAAGGAGAAGAGGTAGTCTCGCCAAAGTTATCACCAATATGCTACGTCTGATAATATGAACGTCTAGATTTTCGAATTTATATGAGCTGGGATGAATAAGAATAAGTGAATACTTTTTTTCTATGACACGCTCTCTTCTAACCCCCAGTACCGAAGATAATCGCAATGTAGAATATTTGAGATCAAGGTCCGAATCGCGTCAGAAGCAAATCGTTCAGTTACCAATCAAAGCAAACTAATAAATTTTTAGACTTCATTCTTAACAAAGTGTATAGTTGCTCCGAATTTCGAGTGTGGGTGGAAGTCGCGAAATTCTTCAAAGGAGGAGCTTACCCTTGATCCTCTAGGTGCATGGCATACAAATTAACACCTGTAACACAGGTAACAGCTGTGTAGAATCTTCAGAAAATCGACTTTTTTAATTTACAACTTTTTAAACTTTTTATTTTACAACTCATTTTTCATGATATTTTTGGACGGAAAAAAATTTGTTTAACAAATTTTTTTTTAAGATATTTTTGAAACCCCTACGTGGCTCAATTGGTTTTGGTCCATAGATTAAGAGAAAACTTTTTTTTTTATAGAGGAGGAGGTCAGTCATGTACTCGTATCTCCAGGATCCATTTTGTTTTTTATTAATTTGGAAAAATTAATTTTTGTAGCTTAAAATATGTATAACATCTTCACCTTTTTGGATTGTGAATATAAAACAAAGTTTCTTTGAAAAGTGAAAAATTACCTTAAAAAACCATGCTCCACACAGGTGTTACCTCTTAAGTCGAAACAGTCATTCTAAAATTGTCATATTACATTGCAAGTATATTCATACTCTCTGCCATCTGCCTGTTGCTAACTGACTGACGAACTCCATAGAACCCTTCTGAAGAGCATTAAATCAAAAGCAAATATTTATAAAACCAATAAAGATTCTATTGATATTTGCTTGTTTTACAGCACTCACATGTAGAGTGGAAGCATGTTGGTGGGGATGGGGGTCTAAAGCTGAAGGTTAAGGATGCTGCCTGTTATATCCCAGCTTATGCCATTGCCACTTTGCCATTTCAAAGTCTGTCACTTGGTCAAATGGGTGAAATTGTCAACAGGCAAGGTGACGACACATCGTTTGCATTTTTGTTTCTGTTGATTTTGGCTCAATGGCACGCAGCTACAGATACATATACGGCTACAGATACAGATACAGATACATTTATAGCAAAAAGTTTATATGTACGTATGTTTGTTTTCCTTTGGGCTTTTGCGCAGCAGTCATACTCAGTAACATACTTCTTGTCAACGTCATCGCCGTTGTCAAACTTGTAAAGAAACTCTCAAAATAGGAGGCTCAGTAACCGTCTAGGAATAAGTCAATGTGCGGGCTGCCAGCTGCCAGTTAAATTTAATTACAATGCCCAAAGCAAGTCGAGGACTTGAAATTTGCTGTAACTGGAGCTGCTTTAACATAGCTAATGATGTGTGGCCTGGCGCTAAGTGTTCATTAACAGGACTAAACGCGAGGATACGTGACTTTTAGTTGCGTTCACGCCATGCACGACGCATTTATCTCTCGTATACTTAATGTACTTTTAGTTGGCAGAAGTTGCAAGTTGCGCGACTTTAATGTGGCATTAACTAGACGGAAACTTAATATAGAAAGTATAAAGAGTTAGAATGTGCCCCATTTCCGGCGGATGTGACCAGCTTATTAGTTTTTGCTGCTGCTGCTGCGACTGCGCAACAAAAAATTCCTGCACTAAGCACACAAAATACATTAACCACCTTAATGGCTGCAAAAAAAAAAAAATCAAATTCAAATTTTATTTACTTTTGAAAAATTCTACTTATTTCTTCACAAACAATTTATAGCCACCACACCTTCTTAGAAATCAACAAACAATAGACAACATAAAAAATCACCATTTTAAGAGTCCCATTTAATGCCATTTTTATATCATTTTAATACACTGTATTTGCGTATTGACATTTTTTGGGCGAGTGAAATGGGTATGACGTCAGGCAAGGATTTGGGCATTTTTTTCGAGTGTCGACGTGCAAGTGAGCAGGTACGCCCGGATTGCTGCTCTGCTCAGCGTCAGTCTCTGAAAGGTCTACAGTTAAGGCTGTTAATTTTAGCTATTACTATTGCCTGACGTATCTTAATTGCCCAATTTATTTGTATGCAAGAGAGACTGAATCATCAATTAGATAAAATGTTGATAGCATACAAGTAATAAAAACCAACACAATTCAGGAACTGTCCAGTTTCTTACTTCCATCACTCTCGGAGTCTGTTTTCAATTAGGGGTGTCAAAATAAAAAATTATCACTTAAAACATAGCTATGCTTAGTAGAAATGATCACAAGAACGTGAAAGATGAAGATGAAAACAAGATGACGCAGATGATTATGATGTCGAAGAAGATAACGGAAAATCACTTTAATGAAGATTTTTATATTAACAGAAGAGTTGTTCAGATTGTTTATAATGAAGATGATGATGTAAAAAATTTTATAGATGATGATGGTGATGTTAATGTCGATATTAATGATGACGATTATAATGTTGATGACGGATGTGATGATGGCAATGAGAGACAAATATCAAAAAAAAAAAACGGAATAATTTACATAGTAAAAAAGTAATATCTAGTAAACAGATAGAGATGAAGATGATGATGTAGATGATGATTATGATGATGATGACAATTATTAAAATGAGAATGAAGATTTTTATGTTGCCAAAGATGATGAAAGTGTTGATAATGAAGAATATGATTTTGTTAATGATGATGTTGAAGATGATTATGTTCAAAATATGATGATGATGTTGTAGTGATCAATAGGATGATGAAGATGCGGATAAATATTATGGATGTTAACATTTATGTTGATAATAATAATGATGACAAATGTGATGATGATTTTTATGACGAATATGCTGATGAATTGATGTTGATGGCGATTATGATGATGATGATGACAATTACTAAAGATGATAATGAAGATATTTGTGTTGCCAAAGAAGATGGTGAAAGTGTTGATCATGAAGAAGATAATTTTGATAATGATGATGTTGAAAATGATTACGATGAAAATAAAATGATGATATTGATAGTGATCAAGAGGATGTTGCTAACCAACATGATGATGGTGATGTTGATTTTTATGTTAATGATGCTAATGTTGATGATCGATGTGATGATGAAAATGATGATGGCAAATAGGGTCAAATATTAACAAAAACGGCGTAATTTACAAAGTAAAAAGGTATTATCTAGTAAAAGGATACATATGATGATGAAAATGATGATGATGATGATCGTGTTGATGAAGGCGATGAGAGTCAAATATAATTTACGAAGTTAAAAAAGTATTATTTAGTTAAATGATACATATGGTGATGATTGTGAATATGATGAAGATGATGACGTTGATGCCGTTGAGAGTCAAATATCTTCAAAAACGCAATAATTTAAAAAGTAAAAAAGCATATCCTTTGGCATAGAAATATACATTTGTTGAAAGGCTGAAAGTTTTATTTTTTTCTATCGTACAGTAAATACTAGCATTGGCGATAAAGTAGCATTAGCATTAAGCTTACTGAGGATCCGGTGCAATGACCAAATGAATTTCCTGTACCATGAGCAAGATTTGTGTCCTAACAGGGAATGAAACGTGACAATGCGAGATGAGAGAAAAAAAGCCTTAAAAATATATTTCTTAACTTCATATTTTCACACGTCTTCGCTAGAACGGTTTTTGGTCATGACTTCTGCCACAAACTACGAATCTGTCAGGATTGTTTTCACATAAAGCCGCAATAGTCTTAAGGACTTCAAGTAATTTTTATTTTTTAAATAATTTTTAGCAAAAAAAAATCTGTTTTTTTTTGGTTGCTACTCCTTAAGTATTATCGCAAGACCACGAGGGAAACTCAAAGAACTATTTGCAATGGCAATATATTTATATTCTTGAGTTAACGAACAAACAATATACATTTAACTTTATGTATATAAATAGAAAGAAATCCGTACTAAAATTCCACGGCAGCAGTTTCAAAGCAGTGTTTTATTTTTACACATTTCAAAATACACAGATCACAAATATTTATTAATACGACTCTCTTCTCTGCATTAATAATTTTCAAGGTGGCTGGAAAATGTGTATGGTCCTAAGCTCAACAACTCGTTAATTATGCAAGCAGACAAAATGTCATAAATGGGGCGACAGCTGGACGAGCTGCCAGTCAGTACTGGCCAACCACAGCTCGTAGAGAACCCGTGGACGTCTCTACATCTCTGTATCTTCCTATAGAGAACACTACGAGTTAAAATTAATGAGCGTCGTGTGCACCGTGTGCACTCGCATCAGTTTATGACAATTTCCACACTACATTGAATCTACGTCTCTACTATGGTTTGCTATGGTCACGCAGCCAGTCGGTCAGTCACCAAGTCAGTTTTGAGCAGTTTTTCACCAGGGGGAGCAGCGGAAAGCCATGGGCACGTGCAGTGGGGCTAAAATCTAAAAATTATATTTGTCAAATTTGTGCCAATGTAGGGTCTATTTATAGCCAATGCTGCAATGTCAATTCAAAATTTAATTCTAATAATTTCTCATAGTATTTGGTATGGCAAGTGGAACTGCAGGCGCCTTGTCCTTGATAGAAATCCACTATGTTTGCTCGTTCCAAGTAATCCACTTAGTTTGATGGCCATGCCCACGCGCACGCAGATACACACTTAAACATCCAGATACAAAGACACACACACAAACACACATAAAGTGACATGCCCACTAATCCATGTGTTCGTGTGCTGGCTGCATCTAAGAGGCAAATGGCATACAAAGTATCCAACGAATACGCGACTGCATTATGAAAGTTTACGATTATGAATACAGATAGAGTATCTGTGTGTGTGTGTGTGCGTGTATCTGCGTGAGTACGATAAGGCAAATGGAAAGTTATGGATATCTCTCTATATACTAGTAGTATATATGGATGGTTGGTACATATTGTTTTTATCAATGCAAATTTAATGCAATTGAAGACGCCTCAGGCTTGAGGACTATGCAACAAAATCTCTGGGGTTCAGCGGCTTAGATAGCATTTTGTGGTGTGGGAGAACATGAAAAGAATCATTTTTTAGGTTGAAGGAATTAAATGGAAATAACTTTTCGAAGATACTAGGATTGATGAACTTCAACCGACAGCCAGGTAGGTCATGACTTCTAACTTAGGTTGTATCGAACCTACCTACAGTGGATCGCGACAATCGGCTGTGTATTTTGCACGTATTGAATATCTACTAAAATAGTACCCAGAACTATAAACAAAAACTAGTTCGGAGAGTCGTCAACCGCTTTTGTTAGGGCTTCGTGACATAAATCTGAATATGAACTTGAAAAAAATTAAGGTTTGTCAGTGCTTTAATATAAGTTTAATATCACATGGAATACTCTACTCCGTTGAATAGATACTTACATCTACTTCCTTTGATGCTAATGAAAAAGATTGCGTCGAACTCATCGTCCTTCGTTTACTAAGGCTGGCCATCGTGGTTCGGTTCGTACTCCCTGAACACCATAAAAGTTTTGAAAAAATTGGAATAAATTAAGCTTTTCACAGGGCTGGAACTTCTCGTATCTATCCGCATATCTCTCAAATGCAGATATAGAGCTGGCGAGGGGTTAGGTTCTCGTCACGTGATCAATATCTTCTAGATATGGGGGTCTTGGCATACACTACGGATGGTCCGCGAGTATGGGTACGTTCCCTAAGAGCACTTAACTGCAAGTACCTTACTGATCCAAATTTATACTGTAGGGTTGGAGTTTTCGTTTGAATTTATTTTCTCTGATTGAGCTGCCCCACTTTCTACGCCACTGCTGAAATGCATATTCAAAACATTTGGAGTGTCATGAATGGAAGCTGGATTACTTGTCGTATACGTACATATGTAATTGGCATAGCAACAGCGTGACACTAATCCCCAAGTACGCTGGGCATACACACAGACAATTACCTGACGCGTCATCCTAGCAACTCTACGGATTTTTGGGCTATAAACGATTGCCTTACCAAATGAACTGACAAAATTGCTCAATTGTGTCAATACCATTTGAACCAATTTCATAGACTTAACTTCAAAAGAGCTCATAAAATGAGCCAAAGTGGCTGACGTTCGGTAATAACTCCGCACTTAAAGGGTCCCCACGTCAAGGCAGAGCTGGGGGTCTGGCCAGTGATGTCAACGTTAAATTCATACACGGCGCGTATACGTCAACGCCCAGGCTGAAAGGCAACAATAGGTCACTAGCCGGTTAGACAGTAAAATTCATCCATTGGGATTTGCGGCAATGGCACGTTGCCAGCTTATCCATCATGCTCAGAAGAGGCCGAGTCCACTGTGCCACCCAACTGCCTTGCGGTGCTGTCAAAATATTGACACTTTGTATTTAGTTGTTGTAGTTTGTGGAAAGTTTTGGCATTGTCTTTAGGGTTAAGACTGCACAGGACATTAAATTCGCATTGATGTAGCATTTGAAACACATCAACGACAGCCTGGAGGGGGCGCGAGGAGCTGTTAATCTGTGCCAGCAACAGACATTCGAAATTTAGTGCTGACGGGTTTCTGGCGTTTGTGAATTTGCAAATTTAATTAGCGCTACGTTTATTTTCTAATTGAATGCTAATTGGAGTGGGCAAATAAGAGAAGTCTCTGCCAACGGCAACTGGAACTGCCTCTTTTATTGGAGGCTAACGGCTGAGCAGACCATTATGTTTGCTTTTTTTGCTGTCTTGTTGTCTTGTTGAGCGTAAAGATGCTAAAATCCGATGTTGTTTACAAGTTCGTGACTTACTTTTAATTTAAATAATCAAATTGGAATCAGTTTATGTCAAATACTCTAAGACGCATACTGAGGAAATGAGATGATACAGTCAATTGCTCATATTTCAATACTCTACAGACAAGAAAGTGTATCAAAGAGTCATTAAGAGGTTTGTAACGCCAAGGTATAGCCTTATAGAAAGGACTTATAAAGATTGTGTCATTGTATATTATCCAGTAGATCCAATCGTAAATACTTAGTAACCTCAGTGAAGCGCCCTGGTACGACCTCAATCACACAAAAAATAATTGGTAAATTGTAGGGTTATACTAAACTTCTCGCCCTATCACTAACTCTATCAAAGTGTACACGTCTTCGTTTATCTCCTATCTTCTCCTATCTCTCTTAGGTTTAGATTTGGAATAAATATTGTGACTCCAAGAGGAGTCAAGGTAGGTTGAAGGAGGTAATAACCACTATTATGGTCTGTATAGACGAAGAAGGGCGGACAGTCAAGCACGATGTCCCCCTCGGCTGTCTATATAAAGACCTTAATTTTATAGAACTCTATCTTTGAATTTTACAAAAAAATTTAAATCATCAAGATCCTGCAAAGATAAGCAGCAATGTATCCATAGAAGGCTCTCTCTTTAACCAACTGTAACAAGAAGAAGAGCTTTTTGGCGAAGCTTTCATTCCGCCTTTCCGACTGGCTTAGGGTTTTTCAGGCCAAGATATATGCACTCTAGACTTGTCCATAGTCAGGCTGCAATTAAGGCTCGGACATTGCATACCATAAAAAGTAAAATCATCCGTATCACGGTGCTGGCACTGCACCATAGGTCTAACGGCTGAGAGGATGCACGTCCCCCATAACGACTTCTGCCGCGGAGATGAGTAGGAGAGAGAAAGCATCCAACAACTGCTATGTAATTGCACGGCGCCTCTTATAAGACCAACTCAGTTTCTGGGTAAACCATTCTTTGGAGACCCGGGCAGTCTGGCAAATGCGCCCATAGCGGATTTGGCCACTTTTGTCGAATTCTCAAAATGGTTCTGCAAAGAAAGGGACTTGGCGACTGGGAATGCCCATACAAATAATCCTCTTCTACCCCTTACCCCCTTGCCCCCCTTCCTAACTCTTTCATACTTCTTTCTCCCCATACACAATTAGGCAGCCCAGTGGATCTCATGGTCTCTGGGTGATCGCAATAATTGATTGAGCAGCCTTATCAATCTAACCTAACCTAACAAAATTCTATTAAGTTTCTGTAAATGTCCCTCTGTACCTCTTGCTGTTTGTCTGAACGCCTAGATCTTGGAGGCTATAATAGGTAGAATAACCCAACTTGAGTTTTGCACTCCTTACATAACCAGGCATGTCAAGTTAGTTTTTGATTCTTCTGCCATGTCATCTTCTACTCCCAAATAATGTCAAATCGCTTTTCTACAATTTTAAAGTTTTAGCTTGACTTCTTATAGATAAAATGTGGGAAATGAAATCATCATTAAAGGTGGCGATAACTCCATTATGGTATTTCAGAGGCGGCAGTTCGAAACGCCGCAGTGGCCATATCATAGTATATAAGGGTAGATCAGTTGTTTGAGTGTAGAAACTTAAAGTCGGGACGAAGGTTAGGCTCCCAGACGCGGCAATTTTTATATGTAAACGAGAACCACCAAATCTGGGACTTGGAATCCTATTGAATAAATACTTGTGTTACCGAAATGCTATTTTCTTTGATTGATTCATTTCGCTATTTCAATTAATTGTCTTAAACTCATGAGTTTGTATGCAACACACACCGTAGATGGAGGCTATTAAAACAAACATTTAATTGGAATTTGCATCAAACATTCATAAAATATGTATGACAGATATTAGTTCTGATAGTAAAATGCCGGAAATGGACTTACGCATTATTCGAAATGGCCCACACGTAATTATGTCTGTGTCGAATGTGTACAAAAAGTAAGATAATCTCTGGCAATATGTTGAATTACAAATTTATACTATATTCCGGACATAAGTACGTTCGAAAAATTCCAACTCTGTTTCTACAAAATGTTTCTTGCACTAAATATCAAAAGTTATTCACAGGTACCTAGATTACTCGGCGTCTGTTAGGGTATGTTGAATTCGTTGTTCCTCAATTAGTACGCCAAAATATTAATATTCGATTTTCTATTTGTATAAAAGCTTACATATTTCGCCGTTTTCCAGCTAGTCCTCCAAAAGATTGATATTTGAATTGGCGTACATGTAGTTATTGATTTTGGCAACTGTATGGCTATCAACTCATTGTCATATGAGCGTATACTTAATATTTATGCAAATATACGCAAGTATTGCCAATATTGTTAGGTGTTTACGAAATTTTGTATGGTACCAGTTTGTGTCTGCTTGAGGTGTGAGTGAGTGATTGAGTGAGTGGAGGCTTGGTAGTCAGCATGATATTGCGTATACGCTGGGTATACATTGCAATGTCAAGAATGGTAGCAAAGGATTAACTCAGTTTAACCCCTTAAGCAGCATACCAGTCACTCTTTCGCTCGAGTCCCCTGCCTGTTTATCTGCATGTGTGTATTTTGCTATTCCTCAACACGTTTCACACGTTTGACATTTGGAGGCTTAACCGGAAACTTTTAATTTAATTAATTTATACACAAAGGCGCAATCAACAGAAGATGACGATGACGACGACGACAACGTCGACCACAACGTTGGCAAGTAACTTAGTTTACTGACTCGCGACGACATGTCTGCACATGCTCACACACGTTGAATATCTCTCGCGTTTATTATGAAAACTGTTGCATATTGCGCCATGCCCCTCAGCAAACCCCTTATGCATACATTGTAGCTGCCTGGTTATTGCATGCGTATTACAACAGTTACAATCTACAACAATTCTGACTCGTCGCTTGTTGTTATTTTTGTATCTGATAAATTCTCTGACTGACCGCAGCAAGCAGACTGCGCTTGCACTTGAAGCTACAATAATTCTTTCATAATTTCGTTTGTTTTGCCTTTGATGTTATTTTTCGAATGATCCATTTGTCATGCTTTATTTGCAAAGACAACAAAATGTGGCAGAGAGGGAGTGCATGTTTGCTTAAAATTCCAAATTTGACTTTGAAATTGCATTTCTTTTACTGCAATTGCATTTCTTTGCGAGCAATTTAGCAGGCACATGGGGCGTATGAGCAATGTCTTATCCCGCATTGACACTGGCGCCGCCAGGGGGCGCTGCCAAGCGACGCAGCAAAGGTGTTGCACTCAAGGAGCAGTGTTTATGCACATTTGTGGGCTCATGCCACTGTTTTATTCATTGTTTCGGCATAGGAGTAGTTGAAGTTCTACTCCAAAAATTTTGTAATAATAAAGTCCATTAAGTTTAAACCCTTTCAGTTATGTATTGCACAAAGACATGTAATACTGTATGACACTAAGTAAGATATTTTTTTAAATAACACTAGAGAACTCTTCAAAAGAGGCTGTGTCTAAGCATATTGTAGAAAAGTAATTATTTTGTTTGTTAAATAAAATAATTTTATTGAAATTTAATTGAAACTATTGGCCGTGCTCCGGAAAACGAAGCCGAACATTTTATTCGGATTCGTTTTGAAACCGAATGCTTGGGGCTCCCAATTTCACCAAACCAAATTTTTCATGTGGTTGCAAGTGCAATTAAAACGAATCAGCAAAATGGGTTTAAAAAGTGCGCATTTCATACTGAATTAATTTTTTATATATTCTTTGATATTCTTAAATTATATTTATGCCAACTTCGAGTTAGATATTTATTGACAATTATGTTTAATTATTTTTTTCTGACTCACCCCAAAAAATGGCATGCACAGCCAAAATGAATTTTTTTTTTTTGTGTTCGTGTATGTGCATAATATAATACACGCACACATGACGATAAGTGCGACAGGGTTGCCGCGTTACACAAAAAAAAATTTCTCTTGTAACAAAAATTTATTTTATTTCCATAGATATTGTTGCTAAAGGCCTATACGCAGTTCGAAATATTTCGCACGGAATCACAAAACTTAATATAAAAAAAAAAAATCCCAAATGGGATATCCCAAATGGGAAATATTTCGAACTGCGTATAGGCCTTAAAGTAATATTTTTGTGTAATTTTACTTAAAAGATAGAATAATAAAGAACTACCAATATTTTAATGAAAAGATATATAAAAAGGTGCAGAGCTGCGGCAACCATGTCAGCTGTTTTGTATCAAACAAAAATAATTTCGCGCCAACACAACAGGAGAATTTAACAAAAAATAAGGGAAATATACGAAATTATCGAAAATAAAAAGGGGACAAAAGGGGACGTTCGGAGCACGCAAAAACGAATCCGAATAAAATTGTTCGGTTTGGTTTTTTCGTTGTACTCTACTTTCAAAATGAGTGAAATCTTCGCCAATTCAGAACTTGACGCTGAAGAACACTTTTTAGGAAATGATTATTAAGGTCCACCCAGATACTTTTGGATTGTGACGTCAGTGGAAACGGTGCACTAGAAATTGCGGGCAACAGGTGCACAATTCTTTTTGCTAATTGTATTATATTAAGTAAATGTTTAATGGGCTGCATGCTGACAGCTGATTATTGGAATTGAAGAGCTCCTCTCACATGTGCCATAATCAAATTGATGGAACGGAAGTCAAGTGACTGTCCACAGGCGGCAATTATCTACATTTTAATTAATATGGGACATAAATCTGTGTGCGGTTGTACGAAATGAATGTAACAAAGTGAAAAACATTGTTTAGAAGCTCATTAATTAATTATTGATTTGTATTATTGATTTTTAGACACTATTTTGGGCCTAGCTGCGACCTAAGTGGCATGTCTGCTATAGCAGTAGCATATTTAATTTTGTGTTTTATACAAGACTGTTTGGCCTAGTTTTTATGCTTTAAATCTCTTTATAAGTACTGAGTTTAAAAAATTAAATTTTATTTCTATTTTATAATTTGCTGAATTTTAGATCTGACACACCACTGATTAAGTTGTAAAATCTGTAGACACATAAAATTCACACTTACCAAATGTAGTTGAAAGCAAATCTGTTGATTTTATGAGCTGTAAACCATTCAGATCTTTTTAGAACACACAGAACATATACTATTTATAACAAACACTGGACACTTAAGACACTTTATTAATCTCTTACTACGCAAACAGTGTCCATAAAAATGTATTAATTGCAATTTTATGTATATCCATAGACCACAAATTTGACTCTAAGTGAAACCACTTTGGATTTTATAAGGGGCCTCCACACTGCCGCCACCAACACGCACCGTATTTTTTTTTTTGGCTGAACACTTGTTGCGCCTTTTTAATTTCTTTATGTTAACGCTAATTCAATTGACACTTTCGGCAGATGGAAAACTTTTTGCTTATTTTTGCGCTCTGACGACGCGTTTCATTGACAAAAACACAATGCAAAATAATTTGTTAATTAAATATTTATGGTTGAAACTAATTTCAATGTTTTTTGGCTTCGTTTTCGAATAGTTGCTACGCTCGCGCCTTTTTGTTTTTCGCAAGAAACTGCGAGGCATAGTCCGTACTGGACAACGGTCGAGGGCAAAATGCGCAAATGTGCGAACGGATGGCGTTGACTGCGCCCTGCGATTGTGACTTAGGCTCGGCAAAAAAAAAAAGAGCTCGGCTCCACTCGGTTGCTGCTCGTATGGCATTAAACGATGCTCGGCTTTCAAGCGGAAGGCGTAGAAAACTTGGCGCCGCTCATTTGTGCACTGCTTGCACTGCTTACATGTTGCTATGTTGACTTTGCGCATGTGGTGAGTTTCGTGTGGCTCAGTTGTACGGCTGCATGGACATAATAACAAATGTAAACACATAAGAAAATAAAATATTTTATTACTCTGCGATTTTGTTTGGTTTTTTTTTTTTTGTTGCAAATTTATTTTAGATTTTTAGAGCAAAGGCGTGTGGTTAGAGGGGGTTTTTCCCACATAAGCTCATATTTAATTAAAGTCTTTGTATATTGTATTAAAAATATATTTATTTTATACTATGAGAAAGAGTTAATTTCTTTGCATCGAAAGTCTCATTTATGTCCGTAATCTTCGTAAATTTAAAGCGCCTTTTTTTTACTTAAGCCTAGAATTTTGGTCCATTACAGGTGCAGTAAAATAAACGCAACAACAAAAAAAAATGTGATACACTCGAGGGGGTGCCCGACAGTGAAATACCCTTTACGAGAAAAAAAAATGATTCCTTCTAAGAACTTTCCAATTGGATTTTTTTTTTAGTGCAGAACGATATTTTTACCTATAAGTTTCGTAAATTTTTAACGATTTTGATGAAAATCGAAAGTTACGTTATTAAAAGTATTTCAAGTTTATATGTTGATGGGTATGGGAGAAAACAGACAGGGTTTTGTTGGCTTGTAGTCGCCTTGTTGGTTTGGTGCGACTATTTTATGGTTTTGCTTTTATTGATTTTATAATTGCAAAATATGGAACGAATAACAAAGCTCAGTTTTTACCCAAGTTAAAGGCTTGGGATAAAAACGTACTATAAAGCGAACGCCATCTTGACATCTAGCTGCACTTATAGAACAACCCTTTTACTAATTTAAGTCCCCCTTCCCAAAAATCTATCTACGTCACTGATTCAGGGACACAGCTGCCTGTAACTGTATCAAAATTAGACATTGTACAAATTTTTTCTCAGTTCTTTGACTTTTTAATGGACCACTGTAAAGCGTAGCAACCCTTCCCGTCACTCCGTCAGTCCGCATAAACACTCTAGGTGGCGTTTATTAATATAAATGGTGTGTGTCAGCATGTTGACAGCAAATGATTGACATTGGCAGTGAATTGACGCCCTACGAATTGGTGGACCTCGTAGCGCGGTTTTCAATCAAATGTCGCCCATATAGCCAAAAATCAATTTTTACTGCTCGTTTTTGTTGGTTTATGACAATTAACTATTGACAATTATCGAAAACATTTTTGATGCATATTAATTGGCCGCTTTGCGGCTACAGTACGCAATCATTTTGTATCGTTATGTTTTTAACTGCTTAAATAATAAATATTTATTGACATATCAGGCACGTGACATGCTATTAAATTATGATATTAATACCCTGTAATTAACGGGTTAAGGGTATAATAGATTGGTGTCTGTATGCACGTTTATTTGTCTATATGTTACAATAGATGGCGTTAGTGAGCGTATTAAGATACCATGGACATCATGGACATCAAAAAATAAAGTCGTTCCTGCATTGATGAAAAGTAGATCCATTTCGAGAATCCTAAACGCAAAAAATCATGGGTTGATCTCCTCTAACCATCAACATCTTACGCAAGACCAAATCGCTTCGTTCGGAAGACGATGCTGTGCGTTTGGTGGGATTAGCAGGGTACTATGCCCACCGCCACCATCAAAACTGATCAAATTGACGACAACGCACCATCGCACACGTCATAAATGGTCCGAAACTACAATAATTGGAGACACTCAATTGGGAGGTCCCATCCCGCTTATTCACCAGAGTTGGCTCCATCCGACTACCACCTGTTCTCATCGATGGGCCACGCGCTAGCTGAGCAGCACTACGAATTTTAGGAAGACGGCCGATGAGTGGTTGGCCACAAAAGAGAAGGAAATTTTTTTGGCGTGGCATCCACAAATTGCCCGAGATATGGAAAAAATGTCGCTAGCGAAGGCAATTACTATGAATATGAAAGAAACATATGTTTTTCTTACTGAAGCGGATTTAGGCTTATACACCTATATCTACCTTTTAAGTTGTTTTTTTTGCCATCTGTTCAGTGGGCCCACAAAAAGTAGTCTCAATTTTAACTGACATACTGGAGTTTTTTGGAGCTCGGGTTCGAGTTCAGTGGATGAAAGTCCATGACCATTTTGTGCGTATGGCTAAACAAGCTTCGAGTAAGGTTTTCAATGCGGGAGCGGCGAAGGGGTAGACCATGTCTCCTGGTATCAGCGAGTGGAAATGGCATGCGCTATAAAAAAGAAATTTGTCTGCAAGTGCATTGGCATCGAATCAACGCTCAGGAAATTACAATGAACGAAATAAAGAAGTTAGAAGTCGTGAAAACAGAGTATATTAAAGTCGAGCTTTTCAAAAACCACTTGTTTGTAATAGCTTTGTGGCTTATTATACCTATTAAAAACATTAGTTCAAACAATTAGTTATTGTTTCTTGTAAATGGGTGCACCGATTTCTTCGTGTATTTGTTTATTAATTCTTGTTTATGTCTTTAGGATTTCAATTATACAAGTTTTATGGTTATTTGTTACTATGAAATTTACGTCATTGCCATAAACGTAAATACGCGGCTGAAGCTAGCAATCATAGCAGCCAGCTTTTGTACGCAGTTAATGAGAGGTGCTTGTCTAGGCTAAGTGCACATGTTTTTGGTCTTTGCTACAAAATTTTATTTGAATTTGCTCAAAAATTACTGAAGATAAATTAAAAACTTATCATCGGTTTTATGACCCAACTCAAGGTCGTTACCAAAGAGCGTATAAACATAAAGTTATATAAGACATATCCATATCAGTTGTGAGTCGTGAAAAACATTCAGTAAGCTGAATAAATGAATGTGCTTTTCTGGGAGATAGCCCTGTATTTCACGCATATGTTGCCCTCTTGGCTCCAACATGTCTCAAGCATTTGTAACCAGATCTTGGGAGCTCTTAGTTTAGTTTTATACACAAAATGTATTGTATGTAATTCTAGATGCACAACAACATTCAATGAATTCCAGCCACTGCAAAACGATGAGTAATTCAAAATGATAAATGGTACTTATATATCTATATGTAAATGCATTTGTATTACAAGCAGTGTGCTCCTGCTGTCCTATGGTATCGTCGCTGCCATGGATGTTGCTCTGGCTGTGTTCCATACAGAGCGGCGCACTCACTCTGTAGTTGGCTGCACTTTTTTTAAAAACTGCGAATCACGAGACTGTGACAATTGGCATATTGAGTTACCATCAGCTCCAAAAACAACTACACCAAAACAATGAAACAAGTTGCGGCTGCGGCGTTGGCAGTGCAACCATTTTGCAGCGGCAGCGCTTCTCGTTGTGATCACACATGCGTACTTTTACATACACATGTTCCCCCCTCAGAATATGCGAGGGTTAGCTTTTCTTTTACGGATACATAGAATATCACCACAATACGATTTTGATAATGATTACAAAAAGCAAATTATGTTTGAAAGATCATGCCGTTGAAATCACATATAGTTGCTCTGGTAATGTTGATGTTTAAACCAGTTGTGGATTACAAGCTGGAGTAGGTAAAAAATATTATTTTTATATATAACAAAATGTAATGTATAACGGCCCTTTAGACATATTTTCTTTTATTGCGCGTTTATAAAAACGTACGAGAAGGATGACCTAGCAGGCGACTTAATAAAGCAACATTGCCGTAAATGCACAGTGCCGAGGAGCGAGTTTTAGCTTTGTTTCTGAATTTGTTTAGCACTTCTACCAATGCAACTTCCCATAATTGGAAGCGGTTTTTTAAAAGAACTATCTACTCTTTTTTGCATCCTCTTGAATGTAAATTTACAGAACGGAATTTTGTTGTGCACAGAAAGTTTTGCTACAGCCTCTTAATAGGCACTCCTGTTTAAGATCTTATACTAAAGCAGTCCAATAACGAGGATAATATCATCATGATAATAACCAATCTGCAAAATAAAATCACTACAATCAATACTATCTAATTATGAAAAACAAATCAAATTTTTCACTTTATAGCAGTTGCATATTATGCCACTCTCTGTTTAAACGATTTGTGAATTACAAGCTGCAGTACGTAAAAAATATTCTTTTTAAACAAAATAAGTGTGTTGTGTGGGAGAAAAAAAAAGGGAGTGCCTATTAAGAGGCTGTAGCAAAACTTTCTGTGCACAACAAAATTCCGTTCTGTAAATTTACATTCAAGAGGATGCAAAAAAGAGTAGATAGTTCATTTAAAAAACCGCTTCCAATTATGGTAAGTTGCATTGGTAGAAGTGCCAAACAAATTCAGAAACAAAGCTAAAACTCGCTCCTCGGCACTGTGCATTCACGGCAATGTTGCTTTATTAAGTCGCCTGCTAGGTCATCATTCTCGTATGTTTTTATAAAAGCGCAATAAAAGAAAATATGTCTAAAAGGCCGTTATGCATTACATAAAGATCTTATACTAAAGCAGTCGGATTATGAGGATAACGATAATAACCAATATGCAAAATAAAATCACTACAATCAATACTATCTACTTATGAAAAACAAATCAAATTTGTCACTTTATAGCACTTGCATATTATGCCACTCTCTGTTTAAACTAGTTGTGAATTACAAGCTGCAGTACGTAAAAAATTTTTATTGTATAAACAAAATAAGTGTGTTGTGGGGGGGCAAAAAAAAAAAAAGAATAACTATTAAGAGGCTGTAGCAAAACTTTCTATGCACAACAAAATTCCGTTCTGTAAATTATTTACTAGCTAAATTTTACTTTTAAGAGGATGCAAAAAAAAGTAGACAGTTCTTTTAAAAAACCGCTTCCAATTATGGGAATTGCATTGGTAGAAGTGCTACACAAATTCATAAACAAAGCTAAAACTTGTAAGGCGCGCTCTTAGATACTGTGCATTCACGGCAATATTGCTTTATTAAGTGTGAATTACAAGCTGCAGTACGTAAAAAATATTATTGTCTAAACGAAATACGTGCTTTAGTGAAGGCTTACACCGCCAGATCATGGTTGCTATTTAAAGTCAAACCCTGTGGTCAGATTAGAAAAGACCAAACTAGAGTTTTGGCCTGTTGCCGAAACATGTAAGGCAACCCTCGTGTCTATATTAATACCGCTATAGATAATGTGCATATGGGGAGCGTTTTGAGCAAAGTTTTGGATTGAAGGGGGTTTGCGTATTAAGCACATTTTTAATTAATGAGCACGACGCGCTCAGAAACGCCAGTCAGCGCCACAACCAGAACAGTGGCGCTGCCAGGGCTCTCAGTCTTAAGCGTCGCGCGGCCGTGAAAGATGTGGCGCAGCGGAGTACTCAGTGTTTTGGACAATGCAAAGGCGCAGCTCGACGTGTTATAATTCGATTTAGTGGCAGACAGTGGGCTCCTTTGTTATTGTTTGGTTTGCCGGCTGCGTCATGTGCTGCTGGTGTGCACGTGTCTATTGGACAGTCCTACAGAACCTTTTCGCGCGTTTCTACAATAATCTTATCGAAACAAACTGTTGTTATAGGCAGTGTTGCTGTAGCTGTTGTCATGGTTATCAGCGTCAAGCCAGCGGTGATGCCGCTGCTGCTGGCACTGACGCCAACAAACAAGTTTCCAGCCGATCTCGAGACAATGACGCAGGCAGTGGAGCTTTCGAGTTTCACCAACAAACGCCCAAGCACGATTACGTCATAGTAGGTGAGCTCGTTCTGTGATTGTTATTGTTTTGATCTTTTGCTGACTGTCTGTTGTTTACACTCCGCGTAGAAGATGCAGACGCTAACTATGCGGAAATCGAACAACGCAGCATTGAAACCGAGTCCTACTACTTTACTGTGGATCGGCAGACGGCGGAGCGCATGCTTGCGGATCGCGAAGATGGCGCCTGTCTAGTGCGTCCCTTCAAGGCCACCGATATATGCATCAAATACATTGTCAGCATCTATGCGGCACAGCAGTATTATCATCTCTTTGTGCGCCAGATCGACAGCAGACAGCGCTATGCCATTGGACAGGAAAAGCCAAATGAGCGACATTTTCCCTCTCCCTGTGACATCATAGAGTTCTATGGCCAAAATGCGCTGCTCTGCAGCAACAAACAGCTGAGCCAATGCGTTCTGCTTAAGCCCATTACCTATGCCTAGGCGGCGCTCTCTAAGATCTGGCTAGAGTTTAGGTATAATTTATTGGGTTTAAGTTTAAATATGTACAAATTTTGCAACTTATGTAATATAGGCTAAGCGATAACTAAAATTTAATGAAAATTGCATATGGTCGGACTTCGTTTACAATTTAACAATTTATCGTAATGGTCCGTAACAGACAATCGGGTATGTTGTAAGCTTAGGTGGCAACAACGGCCTTGAAAACGCAGTGATTATTCTGCATGAGTGCAGGCCAGAGAAAAGATTTGATTAGATCCGAACGACGATCGGCTTGTGGATGTCTTTCATGTTTTTCGGGACGCAGAAAACCTGTCAAAGCAAAGTTGCATTAAAAATACGTACTCAGTGTTCATAGTCAGTACTCACCCAGATTGAAATCCGTGTCAAGATAATAGGGCGCCTTCTGATTAATCATCTTCCAGGCCAGACGCACACAAGCGCTGACAAAGTGTGTCAAAGGCGGACACGACTCCAGACAAGGATACTCATGTAATGTGGACAGTACCTGATTGAATACAGAGCGTTCAATCTCACCCAGCGGAAAGCTATTCACAGTTTCGTGCAAATGCTGGCGCACAGATCGATCTAGAGCTAATGTTGTCTCCGTGCTGCTATCCAGGGCACAGTTGAGCGTGCGGCGCACCTCCAGCACCTTGCGTTCGCGCATGCCGTGGCAAAGGCGAAAAGAAAGCTGAGACAAAAAAAAAATTTCAATCATTAGTTCAATAATTGCCTACGGCGGCGGCCCAAGTGACTGATCCACCCAATCTTTGCAGCTCAATGTCATTCATCTTTCGCTCACTCAGCCACTTGAATGAATAATCAACGTCAGTCCATGGCGTCAACATGAAGATCGAAAGTTTTCTATGTAATTTTTTTATTTTTTTTTTATTACTTATCTACTACAAGTTGACCAAAAATCGCCAACGTAATTTCTAAGACCGTACGTGGCCCGCGGCGGTTTACTTTCCTCTCAACACCAAACATAACAACAACAAGATGGCTTTTATAACTGCTAATCGGCGAATACAATCTTGTGAAAGACGCGTTTTGAGGCATGTGGCATGACGAATTGATATTTTGCAACAACAGGTTTGTGCGTAGCAGGATCTGTAGCAGCTAGAGGCAACTATACGATATGCATAATTAAAATAATTTCAGATTCGCTTAGAAATCGAAAGTAACTATCTTTACAGTTTGAGAGCAACTGGGGGCAGCAGTAGCCAACGGCAAATCGATATGCATAATAAAAAGGTTGATGATATGCTATCTTTGTGTCAAGGTATTTTTTAGACAAGCTAAAGATCTATCGTGATTATACATGAGGTAGATTGTTTTAATGAATTTATGAACCCAAGCCGGTTAACTATTTTAAGCGTGTCCCCATAGTTCACAACTGCATCTTCGAATTGGATTTTTTTTATTCTCAACCTACTCAGAACATTTGGACATACTACGAGCCCTTTTTGTCCAAGTTTTAGCCGAAGCTATGACTCACTGCTTGTTAGGGAACCAAAAACTGACGCATGAGATATGAAATTTATGCCTCGATAGTAATCATTTCAAAAATGTATTTTGACGCTACATTTAATAAATGTGGCGAATGTTGAAGTCAGACAAAGCTCGAATTTAATATACCATTTACACACATGCTTAGGTACTCCAAAAAAAAAAACAGTAACTGGTGACCGTCAAAAATTTAGTTACCAAATCTTCATAAAGAAACGAAAAACAATACTAAAATTCATTAAGTATAGGACTTCAATTTAATACTCTCAAAAACAAAGGTATCAATAAAATAATAATCAATATAAAATAGAAATACTATCGTATCGGATCCTTCTCCTAATCCTCTCCAGCTGTTTTCTTCGCTGCACGTCACTTGTTAAAAATATATATAATTTAATACTCTCAAAAACAAAGGTATCAATAAAATAATAATCAATATAAAATGGAAATACTATCGTATCGGATCCTTCTCCTAATCCTCTCCAGCTGTTTTCTTCGCTGCACGTCACTTGTTAAAAATATATATATTTTTTTACATATACATAGTATAATAAGTGTGTACAAATGTATATCATGAGTAGAAAGAGGCGCATTTAAAGCACATTGTGATAAAAATATTTTATAAACGCTTAAAACTGAAAGTAACGAACCCTAAAGTTTGAGAGCACCTGTGTGCATGCTAAGGTTGTGTGTCTGCGCTCAAATTGTTTAAACAGAGTGAGCGAAAGAGAGTGTGAGAAAAGAGAGTTAGCTCAACTTACCACAATCATAGAAAATAGTATCTTGCCCTTGAGTCCATTCGCGTGTTTCAATTGCGGCAAACTGTCCAAAGCCTCCAACGCATCTGCCCGATTTTCGATATACAAATTTCTATAATGTGACACCATTTCGCTGTAGAAAGTAGAAATGAGCATAAGTGCGCTTCAGACTCATAGTTTGATGAGCATTGTGTGGGCGTTAGCAGCACAAAAGCATGTCAAGTGCTAGAACTCCAGCTTACCCGCCATCTTCACTGGTGGAGTCATCCGAGTGATAGCCATCGCTGCAACTGCTGCCGCCGCCACAAACGCCTTTGGCAGCCGCCAAAGGACTGGGTGGCACACTCTCCGGTCCCATCATGTGTAGCACCACCTCGCAACCGCGCGAAAAGTTCATTAGCAAACCAGCAGCTGGACGCTTGTCTATATGCGCCTCGCCATGCAAACGCTTCACCTGGCCTACACAGGTCAGCACCTCCTTGTCGTTCTCAACACGTTGTGTTAGATTCTCGACTAGTGTGACCAGCTGCTTTAGCGCCGGCTTGTCCAGCATGGTCAGCAAAGTCTTGTTGTCAATCAATCGCTGCTGTATGTCTCCATAGTTAATGGCCAGCAAACGTTGATGCGAAGAGTGTGCCGGATCTTGGTTGACGGTAACCATGCTGAGCTCTTCCAGCTTGTGTATGGCCATTTTGTATATGTCTACATGCCGCTGCAGCTCAGTCTTGAGCGCAACATGCAGCGATATAAGCTGTCCAGAAGCATCTGTGGTCAGTCCATGCACGCCCAGACCCTGCACTGCATTGTCAAAGTTGCGACGACGTTCGCGCACTGTCTGACGCAGTGTGGGCTCATAGTTAGCCAGTGACTGTATAAGCTTGCAGCAGCGCTGTCGCAAGCCGGACTCATGTGGATTGGCAAACAGACGCACCAAATGCCAGACCACAGTGTCTATGGGCACATCTGGTTTGGGCGTAGTATTGAGCGTGCTCAAACTGTGGAGGAATCCGTTAAGCAGTGACTTACGCTGTTGGGCGACAAAAACTTACCGTGTAAAGAAGGACTCCAAAAGATAAGCACTATGTGGTAAATGCTCCAGCAGCAAGTCCAAGGGCAATTCCGCTATAACCGAGCGCAGCACGGAGGGGCCCAGACGACCCACAACACCCGCCGCCTCACGAAACTGACGACCCTCCGAGAGCAGCATAAGACGTCGTAAAACCTGTCGCGGACTGGTCAGAAACTCGCGTCCATCACGCGAAGGACCGCGTATGCGTTCCCGGCTGTCAGCCATGGGCACCGACTGTGACTGAATGGCGTCCTGATGATTCTTCAGCAGCAGCTGTTTCCTGTCGATGATTTTGGAGTTGTGGTGTTGTTACTACACTCAAAGTTGTTGTGAGATGAAGTCAGTGAAATGAGAGTTGAGGTGCAAAAAAAGCGGTGATCAGAGAGCAAATGCAGAGAGCAGAGAGCAAGTGGTAACTGAACTGGAGCTTACAGCAGTTTGGGCTCCATGGCGGGCGCGCTGCTTCAATTCAGAGTAACAAACGACGACTATGCGTAGCTGGCTGGGCTGTAAATACAAATAAAAATAGCTCTATACAAATGGATTGCAGTAAAATATATCTTTGACGGAAATCTGGCCAAGAATCCCCATACACACACAAAACAATTGGCACTTTCTCCGGACAGACACATAATTTATCATAACTTAAAATGGCACGCGTAATCACGTAGATACATAGATACATATGCCGAGATACATAGATACATATTTAAAACTATCTATGTAGGTTTTGCAATTGTTGAGGAAGTTGTAGCAACAATGCGCGATACATTGTGGGAGTTTTTCATTTCATTTCATTTCAAATATGACAACTAGGAAACCAACAAACAGCTTTAGACAATAAGACACAACGCCACGCAGCAAAAACAATTCCAGGGGAAACTATGTTTGTAGTTGGTCACAAGTACCACTTACTATTTACCATAAGCGGTTAAATATTTGTACAATTTCTTTGTGCCTGCCAAGAAATTCTATTAAAAAGCATTTAAGGCCGCCAAACAAGCCGGCAAATGCCACAACTTGTATATTTACATTGAATCCCAGCTCGATGCACTGAAGCTGAACCAAAACCGAAAACCAGCGCCACAATGCAACCGCAGGGCAGCACGGCAGCACGGCAGCAGCGGGTTGTAGCCATGGAATATGTTTATGTTCTCAAGAATCCAAACATTTTATGTTTACCAACATTACTTGTTGTTGTTTTTGTTGTTGTTGTTGTACATGAAAACCAACCGACCAAATCCAAGAATGTACAAGTTTATAAATGAATGGCCGAGTGAGTGACCCGCCCAAAGAGTTCAACTAAGGTGCATTACCGGCCCAAAGCGAACCGCTAAGTAACTAACAGATACTTTTGGTTAGTGTTTCTTAATGACCAAGTGGCCAGCCTAATTGGACTCGCCCCCTTGGACACTTCTAGAAGTGTGTAGAGTGGTGTGTAGTTTGCGCACTTGTTTTCGGGCTAAATGCGCTTTGGCAATGCTCTGGGTCAGTGGCTGAGATAGTTTAGCTTACGATTGGAGGGAATGTGCCAGCATGGAAATGTTCTTTTATTATTATACAAAGCTATTTTCACGTCGTTGTTATCGTTCCCGTCATTAATTTCTTTTCTGTTTATTGTAGGCGCTAGATGGCGCAAGCAAGTTTTTGTCGCTAGATGGCGCAAGAAAGTGACATGCACTTGTTCATAATAATATAAATGTAGAAGCAGAAATAAATAGAATGTTTAAAATAAAAATAATTAAATGGAAAAAAGTCAGTGTTGCGAAGCAGGGAGCGAAGCACCCCAGTGCCTCTAATTGTTTATCTAGCTGTGGGCGAAGTCACTCAGGAATAAAAGTTTAAAACCGAGTATTATGCATTTTTTTTTTACAATTCTTGTATGATATTATTATTTGTGAATCCAAAATCATGGTGAATTCCCAAAGTGAGTATAAAAAATTTATTGAAAGCCAGTGTTAACAGGCAGCGATTGTATTTTTTTTTCAATGTTCAATTTAAGATTCAATTTTTATTTCATCGAATCGTCGAGGGGATTTTAGGTAGTTCTTTGCCAAAATTAATACCCAGAATTATTCAAAATGTCGCCGGACAGTAAAATCTTAGGTTCGCAACTTTGTAATTCTGGAATTCTAGCCCCAGAGTCGTGATTAGCGACCCCGAAAACCCATATTTGCATACCCAACTCGAATTTTAAACACAAAATGAAAAACACATCTTAGGTCTGCCATTTTGAAATTTAGAAAAACTAACAAAGTACTTATAATCAGCTATCTCAAAAGTATCTGAAAAGCATATAAAAGGGGTTGCAATAATGTTTTGCTGAGAATAAGATAAAAAATAGTGATTCAATTATGGAGTTACTTTGCTTTGGCGGCCAGTGTAGCTCCGCCATTTTGAAATATCACAAATCACCATGCGGCTTTAAAAAGTAGACGAGAAGACGAAAAAAGCTGAAAAACGTTGATTTATCTTGAAAATTGAAGTGTGAGGAGAGGGTGGCTGATTTGACAGTGAATGACCCATATATTATTTATACTAAATATCTTATATAATAAATAAAATTAAAAATTTTCTTATTTATTTTTTCAAGATTGTAAAAACGACGCGTCACAGTGGCACGGAAGCCGAAAAAGCGTTGTAAAAATCATGCAACATTTCCCATTGAAAAATATGTAAGTACATATTTTTACATTTATAAAGAAATTTTGATGATATGGTTATTTGTTCATAATTTTATGTTTCAGTAAATAAATTTAATTTAACAATGCTTTTTTATTATAATATGTTACATAATGTGTCTTATCAGTATTTTTTTGTAAAATATTCATCCACATTGACATTTAAGGGAATATCTAAAAGACTTAACATTTCTTTTGAATAATTACTTGTAAATTCTGTATTGGATCTCACTTGTCTAAGGGGTACAACTAGTGGACCCGAAGAGGAAGCTAAGTCCTTTTAACCAAGGTATCAAACTTCTCTATATTGCCTTCCTCAACGTTAAGTTCTTTTCTGATGGCCGAAACGAATTCATTCGCGCTTTTGGAGTTTCTGAACAACTCAAATAGTTTAAACTTTAAAGTTTTCCAAAGGCATCGTTACACATATAAAATCAATGCTTACGAATTATATTTAAAGATACTTTCACTGCAATATGTGTTATTGTATATGAAGTTTATGCCTATATCCACAAAACGCATAATAGTTAAAAATTTAATTACATTAAATGTTTTAGAACTACATGGAAATACAAAAAAAAAATTGGCATGATTAATCCTTCTTTTTCCAAATGTCACAGGTAGGCTTTATTTTATTGTCAAGTAAAAATATAAGCAAACAACTCTAAATTTGGAGTTGGCTTTCTGGGCTTTTACTGGCCTTACAGCCAAATATGCAAATTCAGGCAGACAATCTTTATAGAGCAGGTAAAAAAATTAATAAGAAAAGCAAAAAGGGTAGTGCTGGGTATTTGTTTTTTCTTTTCTTCCAAAGTTGAAAAAGTGGTTCAAATATAGTGGTTCTGGTAAACGGAAGTATTGAAAATTACCAGAAAAGATACGAAGTCGGTTTTTTTTCTTTTATGTTCAAATTTTATATACCTTTTTATAGAAATCAAGAAAATAGAAATTGGTTGCATAGTTTTTTTACAAAACAATCTTAAACATGAACTTTTATTCCAAAAATTTCGATTTTTTTTGTAGTTGAAAATATACTCAACTTTGACTGGCTGTGGCAACTAAACTATTCATCCGAATTGAATAAATCTAAATTCTAAATCAGATGCATGTATTGACTTTTCAAAATGTTTTCATCAAAATTCTGATTTTTGCAACGCTTTTGTGGCTGCCGTGCCACTGTGCGAGGTAACGCCTATGAAAAGAGTTTTTTTAATAATTTATTTAAATTTAGCTCTTTGTATTGCTTTATAAGAACAAATTTTTGAAAAGTATGAATACATTGTACAACACTACAAGTTGAATTTTTTGTATTGACGTTGTTCAACACTGTTGTATGTGTATATAAAGCCGGCTCGAGAATTGTGAAATTCAGTTGATGACCAGCAAGTGGTCAAGGCTTTTTAGTATTTTATAATATTATTTTTTTCATACTTCCTTTGTAGTATTTTATTAAATGCTGTCATATATTTATATAATATCAATAATAATTTTAAGTCAAATTTGAACCATTAGTCTTACTATCTCTAAACTTGGACTATACTGTGATGATAATACGGCACTGATGAAAGGCTATTTGTTGATCCCCCAAAATCCGCTGCTATGGACGCCGCTGCTTTAGTATATGCCGTTATGGGTGTGCTACAATTGTATCTGCGCATATTGGTGGGAAAGATTTTATACACTACGAAATCTTTAAACTCAGATCTTAAATCTGTCGAAGCATAATTTTAATTTTTTGACTTTGTGCACATTTTTTAGACGTTTTGTTTTAATTAATTGTGCACAGCTGGGCTTAGTTATAGATTGCTGGGAATTGGTTATGCTATGTACGTGTTGCCAAAAATTTGCAAAGGATTAGTTTATTGTACTGTATCACGTACTAAGTGATTTTCCCACAGTCGTCACATAATTAAGGGAAATGTGCATGCAGCCTAACAAATACCAAAGATAAGCATAAGCCCGAGCAGTTTTTTGCTGAGCTCATGTCTGCAACTGGCTTTCAACTTGGCCAAGAATGAAAAACAAAGGGCGTGCATAACAAACATGACAAACGAAGACATTAGATGTAAAGATACAGCTTGGAAAAGAAAAGATAGTTTGTAGATAGATTATAATACAATTACGTGACCAAAGCGACAAAGGCGACAAATTGAAAAACCAGGCATGTGAGTAATGTAAGCCATAGAAGGGCTAACACCAAGTTATATAAGCCAAGCAAGCTGCTGGAATGTCTTGGATGCAGAACTCCAGCAAGTGCTGTTAGTGGACAAAACGGAAGCGGAGCTGTAAAGTGGAATTTCATGTGTGTCGTCGTCGCATTATTAACAGCTACAGCTATAGAACTTCAAAGCTGCTGTAGTATATGTATCTTTGTATCTTTATATCTTTTAGTTACACTCGGCATCTTAGCGACTACGTTGAGGGTTTAATGAACTCCTAGCCAGCAGAGAAACATATTTTTGTTGCCAGTGCTATAAAACCAAACATAACTTTGTTTTTTTTTTTTTTTTTTTGCTTTTATGATTACAATTTGTTAGGTTTATGTTAGGTGTCGTCGGTGTGAGTGTGTGTGTGTATCTTTTTTTACGGTTAACAAACTTCTAATTACCCGCACTCAGCTCACATGCAATCGAGCGACTTTTTTTCAGTCAAGTGTTTTCTATTTGTAGATCGCTAGATCTGTACATCTTCTGTCCATCTGTATCTGTATTATATCCATTTCAATCTGACGACTTTTTCTGGCAGTCATAACGAGCTGCCGTGTGGCTGTCATTAAGATTTTATTACCAATTCCCGGCCTGGCATGTTGACCAGCAATCAGCGTCTCAGCACTGGGTTTGCTTTGACCAACACCTGCTGCAATTAGAATGTAAACTGTTTGGCATCTTCCCGAAATTATTTCTTGAGCTAACATTTGGAACCGCTAGTTCATAAATCAAAAGTCGCCAACACCTTTTGACCCCAAAAAAAAAAACAAACAAGTGGGTACAGTCCGACTGTGGTATACACTGTTTGCTTGGAAAGTAATTCCCAGAGTTATCAAGCGATTAAGAGGGATTTGGCATGGTGTTTCGAAAAAAAAAAATATATTTTTTGAATTATGCAGCTGATCTTATTAGAAATTTATAAATTTTTTGTTGCTAGAAGAATCTGTCGTTTATTTTTCATTAAACATATTCCTAGTGGCACTCTAATATGGATTTTCACATTTGAAACAACAAGTAACATTTTTGCAATTTTAGGGAAATTTTTTTTCCGCTAATATTTTCATGCTATTTTTGAGTGTACTTAGTAGACTCCTGCATTGAGTTTTCCTACATTAAAAAGAAAGGAAAAATTTTAAGCGTTATAGGGACAAATAGCTAACTATATACCAGAGGTATATCAATAAATTGTCCGTAAATAGTCAACAACAAAATAAAAAACATTTTGTAAAGCTTAGAAGCCTTAACTTTAGAAATCCGAAATGATAATAAAGTCTTTCAGATTATCCACAAATAGTAAAGAAAGAAAAAAAAAACAGTGTATCAAGTTTTCTCATTGTAAATTATGAAAGAACTAAAGCATAAGACACACATTTGCTAAGTCTTACGTCTTTAAGATGTATCGACATGAATCTCTTTATTTTCTCGTATTCACATAGTATTTTACTAAATTTATATTTTATATTTTAAATATTTTAAATTTTAGTATAAAGATCCAATTATGATCAAACTTAACACAAATGTTAAATCAAAAATAAAATACAACTGACATAAAATTGTTCACCATATTTTAAAAAATACCAAATTTTATTGAGCAAGTGTTTGTGTGATCCACTATTTCGAATAGCTACTATACACAAATTGATCCTGCGCTCTCTTCTTAAGATAGACACGTAAAACGAATCTGCGCATTGCGTTACCTTCTAATTGTTAGATCATGGCTTTAATATTCAGGAACGCAAAAAACAAAGTGGTGTGATACGTACATTTGATTGGGCTGCCCTTTGGGATTTGAAGCCGCTGAGTCCGCATTCAAGATCAAAAAACCTTAAGGTTCTGAGATAACCAAAAAATACCAGAGAAAATGTCAAAAATGACAGAACCATTTAGCGGCACAAAGTCCATAAGTGTAGCTCTGTCACATTTTTAATGTAACTCAAAATAAACTATTTATTTTAAATATCAATATATTGGTAATTTTTGTAAGGTTTTTTCCCCTTTTTCCTTATTAATTGAATATTATATAACAAATATTTTGATTTAATGTTTAAAATGTAATTATCTTAGTTGTAAAGCTGTAAAGGCTAAACTCTATATATGTTTTCTAATTAGTCAGTAAATTAATATTTAAAATATTAGGATAAATAAATAAAAATACAGGTAATCTAATTATTTACTTAAAATTAAAAAAATAAATAAAATTATGCGACTATAATCCGTGATATCTTAAAAGTTGTATCCCAGCTTTTACACACAAATCCACTGTGTCCTAACATAATAGTATAATAATAAAAAGTAATAAAATCTTAAATTAAGATTTTGAGCATTCGTTCATTTTATAATTTTTATGTACCTTAGGTAAGATGCATATTAAATTTGTGGAAATGAAATGAATATAGAAAATAAGATACCTAAGGCCCTTCCCGATAATTACTTATATAAAGAAAAAAAGGAAAGATAATAGAGTAGTTATGTTCTATCGTAGATTCTAAAGAGCTACAAGAAACAATCTTGAGATTGGTGGGATTATCGGGTCCGGACACCCCCAAAAGTTGGAATAATGGGTTGACAGTTTTTTGCGAAGTGAAAAACCCCCCAATGACCAAATTTTTTCAAAGCGCTATATTTTGTAAAATTTCAAAGTTGCAGCTTTAGTTTGTATGGGCAATATGCGTAGAATAAATAGCTTTTTTAATTAATACCAAATATTTAAATTAGAGTGCCACATAAAAATCTGTTTTCGGGCTGGAGGTCAAACAAAGTTTAGCATTTGTTTCTAGCATCGTTTAATCCTAATTCAAGTTCCAAAAAACCCCAGTAGGTAAGATCTCTGACATAATCTCAAAAACATTATAAAACAACGTGTTTTTAATGTTATGATAAAGATTGTCGGACATCCTGACTTCAAATAAATTTGGGGATTTTTAAAGCTACAAAAAAAAAAAACAAAAAATAACATCGATTTCGGGTTCGATTATAGAATGAGGTATTTTAATGGTTATGTCAGAAATATGACGAGCTGGGAATATTTTGACATTGAATTCGGTTTTAGTAGCAGAAACAAAATAATCATTGATTTCGATTTTCAGCATTTCGAAATTTAAAATTTTTACCAAATACCAAACTATCGTGTACAGTGTATAAAAAGACAATTTTAGACATGTATTTATATGGCTGTAACGCATGGCACAAAACTTTGCATAATGCTCTAAATAAGGCTACAAAAGCACCGTTAGCTATTTAGCCAAGCCAAAAAGGCCATAGAACAGAGTTGGCTATTATTCAATAAATAGACAAATTAGCATATGGAACGCTTTCTTGGTTGATTTAGTCGCCGGCTATTGATATTGGTCATTTTTTTTTTTAAACAAACGATTAGACAAGGCCCCAACTGTCAGTCACTCGGGCAGCCCGCGGGCAACGATTTACCTATATGGATGGACTAACGTAGAACTTCTCTTCGGCCATGTCAGATCATCATAATTTGCCAGCTAGTAGCGTTTTTTTTTTGTTTTTTGTCTTGGACAATCTTATTCATATTAAGTTTTTTTTTTTTTGTTTTTTTTAATATTTGTTGCTGCTGAGCTGCAATTATAAAGAAAACTAAAAAAAAAACTAGGAGAGTCATTTCTTGCTTTTACGCAGTCTCGCCGAAATGGGGTTAATAATATTCAATTAGAATAGAGCAAGAGCTCTGAAGAGCATTAAAAATCTGTTTATAACGCTCAAGCGGCTACTAATTGGTTTCAGGGCATTTTTCAAGAGTCAAGAGAGCTAATCGCATTCTTTATGGGAAACATCTGCTTGCAACAACTGCTTAATCTGCATAAATTAGTGCAAGTGACTTGTAAAAGGTGATCTAATTATTACACACTATGCTGGGGATTGCATTAGTTTTGGAATTACAGAATGGAGGTGGTTCATGGTAACAACAACTTACATTAGTTATGCGACTTATCCCAAGACAAAGATTTGGAATTTTCTCAGTTTTCAGTTTTAGCGCTGTGATTAGCTGCAGCACAATTTTCACTTTGCAGTCGAAAGCATTACCAATGCCTAGGTCACAACAGAAACAACAAGTTGCAAGTTGCTAGTTGCAAGTAGAATGCAACAACCGCAAATTAAAGCCTTAAAGTCAGTTCGTGCTTAGGCAAAACAAGCAATTCCAATGACAACAAACATTTTTGCACTTCATTAACTTTGTGTGGCAAATGCCACGGGAAAATTCTTGTAGCTTCCGCGCCAAACTCCCCATTCACAATTTACAATTCACAATTCAACGCGATTTACCGTTTGCAGGCAGCGGCGCACGCGCGCTTCACAATACAAATGTCAGTTGGATCAGTGTCAGTGTCACCGTCGCCGTCAGCTTCACCAGCAGCGTCAGTTGGTGCAAAGTGGCGCACGATGCCAGCAACAGATTCTTTCACCCGAAAAACAACTTAAACGAAACTCGCTTGCGAGCGCTACAATACCGAACACGACTAAAGTCCCAAGCAGACTGAACGAATGTCATACACAACAATGCCGCAAGACTCGCTTCAAAAAGAGAGCAAGCGCAAGTGCTGCCGTGAGAGTGCGCGCTATAGAGAGCGTGTGTGTTTGGGGTGGCTTATGCGCAGTCGCACGTTGAGCTTGAAATAATAAGAAAGTAAAGCCGCCTCTCTCTGTCTGCGCAACTACGTCACATGATGAAAATTTTTAATGTAATGATATTTTTTTGCATGAATGCTGCGGTCAATGATGCCAGCTACTCTTCACAAAAAAGGGCCAAACCGACCAAAAAAAAAGGACAAATATTTTTTTTATAAAAGCTTTGAATTGTAATGCATATGATTGTTTAAAAACAATTTATACGCTGGTGCAGCAATCCGTCTTCGCTCTCCAAATATTCCTACAGGAAATTTCAAAATTTTCTTTTATTTTTGTCAGAAATTCGTTCAGAAAATAGACATAATACAAATGGATGTATTGAACAATAGACAAGAGAAATTCTCATACTCTTGTTTGAGCTACTTTATAAATTCAACAAAACCGGTGCAATTTAAGCGAATGTTATCTTAGTTTTTCATCAATACTTTAATTCGCACCCAAGTACATCTCCCATTTCACGAATCATCATCTTAAACTCTACTGCAAAAATGTCTACATCGAATTTTATTTTATCGAGTTAATACTCAAAATCCGATCCCCTAACATTTTTGTCGGGTTAAGGCTTTTACCGAAAGCTATAATTGACTCGTTGCTTATCTTCAAAAAAGTAAAAAAAAATTGGTGTCGTTATGTAATTTGCTCGAATTAAAGGCCTTGTAGCATTTTTTAATCAATATTGAAATGCGATGTTAGCTCAATCCACTGCTCTATGGTTCATTTTACTGCATGTTCGATTGAAAGCCCCTAGACCCTTAAAAAATTTGAGTTTTTCGGTTAGAAGATGTTTGACATTTTCCTGGCTGAAGTTTTAAGGACAAATCTATATGGTAAATGATCAAATTGGCATCACTGGTTTTCATTGGGAAAGTCATTTTAAATATCAAAATTGGACGATTGTACCGAATCATCTAAACGATTACGATAATACTCTTGAATCAGAGTATACAATAGCGATGCCACATTATATTTTATATCCAAATCTAAAAAAGGCTAGATTTCCGGATAGGAGCTGATTGATATTTTTTCCGAATGAAGCAGTTGAAAAAAGAACTTCATATTTATACGGAAAAAGGCTAAATTGGCATCACTAGCTGCGGTACCCAAGTATATCATTTTGGCACCATTCTTAGTAATTTACTCAACAAGGACTAGCAGCTTCGCTAGCTTGGTTACGTTGTAGGTAAAGCTGAAATATATTTGTGACTTAGGTGTACAGTCAGACTTTTGACGGAAGACGGCCCGAACTTATGGAACCATGAACGAAAAATCACGACTACAGCTGCATACAAATTTGTGAAGACGTAAACTAACGAAAACAAAAAACTTTTAGTGAAACACTTTTTTCATACAAAAGTGTGATTGACTGAAGATTGGAACTTGCGTACATGGTTCCATAACATCTACAGTTATTACCCGATTTTAAAGATCTTAGACTCGAAATATTCGTAAAAGAATTCTCTTTCAGATTAAAGCTTAACAATTTTTCGTTAATAAAAAACAAACCAAAAATTTGTAATTTTAAAAAATGGTCAAAAATTACACTTTTTTTCGACTTTGGTTGCTTGTAACTTCTATAATTTTTAATAAATCTGTACATAATTATATATCACTCTAAAGAGCACATCAATACCTTTCGATCTTATTGTCTTTCATGTCGATACAAAAGTAAACGAGATATTGATGAATAACTGAATTAAGTGCCAAAAAACATGATTTTCAAAATATCTCGAAAACGGTGCTTAAGAAAAAAATAAGATGGCCATTTTTGTGTTTCTCGACCCCAAATTACCCTAAAAAACACTTTTTTAGGAAGGTTCATTTTTCGTGTAAACTAGTGTTATAAATGGATTAGAACAAAGCTTTGGAAAGCCTTTGTTTATTAATGTATTAAGCAAAAATATATTCTTTATTTTATTGTTTTCATAAAACTTTTTTCAGTTGATATCAATGTGAAATTCTATAAAAAGTTACAATATCTCATAATATCGAGAGAATATTGTGACGTCACACTCTTACAACTGCTTTTGCTCTCGAATAGCAGAACTGTACAATGCCTAACCTGTAGTTTCTTGAACCATCCACACGTTGTGCGTTGTTGTAGTTGTTTGTGTTGCTGTCGCTCTCAGCGGCAAAGGCAAATGGCAAAGAGAGTGGCGCAGCAAGTTGCCAATTGCCAACAAATAATAAAAATGTTGTATTTGTTTTTCTTTTCAATCTTTAGGCGAAAAGTGCAAGCCAATTGCAAGTTGCCAATTGTTATTTTAATTGCAGCCAGTTGTCCGGCCACTGGTTGAAGCTGGAGCTGAAGCCAAAGTCTAGGCCGCATTGGGAGTAGGCGGCCAGTGGCAAGGTTGTGCCGCTCACTAGTAGTCTAGGTGGGGGGGCCTTAGTAGTAGCGACTGGAGTTATTTGGGTTAGTGTGCGCGGTTTTGGCTGCTGGAATTTTTCAATCATAAGACATTATAAGCGAGTAGGTGAAAGAATTATGTGCAAACTTTCTCATTGCCATGACCGACATGGCGCACACACTCCCAAATTGTTGTTCGGGTCAAGCTGTTAGCTAAACACTTTGGAACGCATGGTTCAGTGGTTCAACGGTCACTTTCAAATGCAAAAATTGGCGAAAGGTGCAGCCGAATGTGTAGAGCATATGATGCAACATTGCAAAAACTATATTATAAGGCTGCACTGTCTACTGCCTCCACTGCCACTGACAGCTCCAATTAGTCTTAATTGCCTGTAAATCAGTAAGCGAAAAAATCAAAAATTCGCACAACAGGCGAAATGTGAAAAACGGCGGGCGCCTTAGCTAATTTGCGGCCCAAAAAAAAAAAGGTAACAACAAAAGCAAAAATGGTAAACTCCCATTAAGAAAACAAAAACAAGTGGCTTGAGGAATTAACAGAGATTTAAAGCAACTGATTAGCGCCCATTGGCAGCCTCGAAAGCTAGTTACCACTCATAAGCTACCATATACCATGTGTAGCCAAAGTTACCTTTAAGCAGTGACGGGGGTTCGGGGGTTAGGGCTCTACGCCAGCAATCACCCAATGAGTCTTCAAAAATTGTCACAATACAACAAGAATAGCTTACAAAAAAAAAATTATTTTTGCCTCATCGTAGGAAAAAGTTTTTTTATAAAAATAGGAATAAAAAAATATGAGAAGAAACGCATTAAATAAAATATCGAATAATCTAAATATTGAACCTAGAACTATTTTTATTATTTTTTCAATTAGAATAATAAAAACGAAATCTTCCTATTTTTTCAAAATGGAAGATTTGTAAAGCTAACTTGCTTAAGGGGTAACACCTGTGTAGAATCTTCAGAAAAATTTATTTTTTTTAGCTCAATTGGTAGACAATTATGTTAGAAGGTACGTCCCAAAGGGATTCACCCTTTAAACCATTTTGTTTTTTATTAATTTGGAAAAAATCATTTTTGTAGCTCAAAAAATGTATAATATCGGCACAAATTACCTTAAAAAACCATGATCCACGCAAATGTTAACTTACAATATCATAAAACAAAAGATTACTTTCGTTTAATAGTATCCAATCTTTTTCTTGACGTCTACTAATGAATCTAAAAAAAAAGATTTTTTTGATCCAAAAATGAAGAATGAAAAAAATCTGATCTGCCAAACTCATAAAAATGTCTTCCATTCTCTTCTTGTTAAGGGTCTGGAGAGGAAGACGACCCACTTTCCTAAAAACGAAAAATAAATTGGAAAAGATATACCCACTAGTTCCTGACTTTATCGTTGATGCTAGTATCTAGATGCTCATACCGACAGATTGCGAGAAGATATGGATCAATCTCTACCCAAAATTTTGACAAGCATTTTGGTATAAAGAATGCATGAATTTATAATACCGGGTAAAAAAAGCTGGATAACTACCTTTTACAATATTTCTCAAAAACATGTTCTTGTGATCAATGGCATTTGTATCATAGGTGACGCAGCCACAAATAAAATATAAAAAACTCTCAGAAATTAAATTTGCGCTTTAAATTCCCTAAGACGATTTTCATATTGAAGAATAGCAATAATCAATAGCTAATATCTGCCCCCTCATCAAAAAGTTAACCAAGCCACTGCCCTGAAGTGTGTTTATGTTTTCAGTTGGTGGCAAGTAAAAACATTGGAGTCGACCTAGCCGAGAAATTACAACATTTTCACGTGTTATTTAAACGTTAATCGTACGCAATTGAAGATGCTCCACTAACAAAACCACAATAACAACACAAAAAAAAAAATACCATATATAAAACAATTAAAAAGCACAGAGGGGCATTTATTTGCGCCAGGGTTGCCAAGCTCTGATCCGACACTCAAGCTGAGAGTTGTCTGCCATACGATTTGCATTTAGTGCGCTTAACAGGGCGTTAAGTTTCAACATACAGCAATGTGAGTTTATAAAGAAATACGCAAAGTTATCGCCTTGATAGACATTTTCAGGGGACTTCGTCAAGGGTAGGGGGGCGGCTTGAGATTAGGTCGACGTTAAATAAGGTGTTAATAAGTCAAGGTCTTTGCAGATAGCGCGATTCACGCGTCATCTTACACAAACTCCAATCACTCATACGCCCTGTTATGTCCACTTTGCTTCCTTTCTAAAAAAGACTTTTAACATTTCACTTTTCGCCAATTGTTGCGAAAGATACGACACAAAAATGCAAACGTTTCACTAGGAAAAGCAAAAAAAAATAATTTGAGCAAATATTATTTTCCCATATGTGTGTGTGTGTGTGTGTGAAATGTAAGTTGTTTAGGCTCCAAACAACTAGAGCTTCCAACTATTTCTGAATGCATTTCGAAATCACTTAACTAAATCGAGTAATTAACCATTTGATTTAGTAAACGCATAAAACTGTCAACTCGCTCTATTCGGTGACCACACTTCAAGTCTTGTTGTTGTTACAATTTGAGTGATCTCTTTGTTGTTTTTGTTATTTGTTGCTTTTGTATCATACTAGTATATGTAATTGTGTTTACCTGCCGCGCAACACGCCAGCGCACTTTTCACCGAGGAGACCGAGGAGACTTCCAGATACAAAAAAAAAATAAAAATAATACGGGCAGACGAGTTTGGGATGCCAAAGTATATATACTCTAACAAGTCGCAATGCTGCAAATAGAGTCTTAAACTTACAGTCGGACCATGGCTCAATTTCTACCCAAGGCATTGATTATTATTTTGTCTGCGATTTCTGCAAATTTTAAATATCCTTGACTCTATCGGTATAAATAGTTCATACCCGAATTTTTTTCATTTTCTTTATCCTATGCAAAGTTTCCAGTCGTAAGCTTCTTGATAGAAAGGGAGACGTCAGCCGCGTAGGCAACTTCTTATGAATGAAATTGAGCAACTACTATGACAAAATTATTAGATTTTTTTTTCAAATAAACTTTATTTAATATTCACCTTGCAAATATGTGACGATATTATACATATTTTGAACTACAAAAATTAATTTTTCCAAAGTAATAAAAAACAAAATGGCGCCTAAGTATATGACTAATTTCGGCTGCAGCTTTTTGACGTCGCCATTGATCTGAAAAATACAAAATTATTTCCTCTGAATCTATGGACTAAAATCAAGTAAGCCGCGCAGGGGTTTCCAAAAAGGGCATAGCTTGAAAATAAAAATTTTTTTTCGTCAAAAACAAACATGAAAAATTAGTTGTAAGATAAAAAGTTTTTATTATTTTAACAAAATCATACGTGGTTCACTAGAAAATGATGTTATAAAGATTGTGTCATAATTTCAAATCGATCGGATGAAAATTGACTGAGTTACTCGTGAAGTGGTTTCGTTAAAAAGGCGTATAAAGCTTTAAACTGAACGGCGCGGCAGGGTGCCAACGCTTATAAGTGGAAACATTTTTTTTTTTAGATTACTTTGGGACATAATTTCTAACATAATTGTCTACTAATTTAGCTAAAAAAAATAATCGATTTTCTGAAGATTCTCAGACTCTCTCTCCTTCAAAATTATATTTGAAATACTTTATTTACTATTTGATCAAAATGCAGGTTAATATTCAAATGGGCTTAACTGGCTGTGCCGGAAAAAATGCACAAATCTAATTATAGCTGCTATTTTACAAAATAAAGATCATCTTGCACTGATTTTTCTTTTATAATATTAGAGGACAGTTATCAGATCATGGCTATATGCCCACTGTCCAGCGTGCAACATAAATGGTAAGAGTAACCTGACTTAGTTGCAGCTCGCAAGTTTGCAGTTCGCAGGCAAAAACGCACATTACATCGACATATCTATCTATCTAACTATCTATTTATTTTGTGCATTTGTTTTGGACTGCGCTTTTTTCTCCGAATGACATCTTGACAATTTGCAGCGACGATTTCTCTTTCACAGAAAACTTTTGCAATAATCATAAAATTTTAAAACAAATATTGAGCAAAGTAATTACTATTATAAATATGTATGTGATGGTCATCTTTTCCAAAAGGAAAACTGCAAGCTATTTGATTGGATTTATGGTAACTTACTTCTGTCTTGTAGATACTCAGCACAACAACTATTATCAACTTGTTGTTGTTGTGGCACCCTTTGAAACGATTATAGCTAGCCGTTAATTTATGATTGCTATTGTGCGTTTGTAGAGATAGGCCCCAAACTGATAATGCCACAATAGGTTATGCTGCACTTGAGAAACCAAGATTTGTTTCCGGCAGATGCCTTGAAAACCAAATTGAAGATAATGCAATTTCATGCCAGATTATGAGGAACTTTGTACAAAACAGTTAGCTGCAATGTACGTTAGTTTCGTAAGTGCTTGGTTATTATATTTATTGGCAGAGCTCTTTGAAGATCAATTCTTATATAATGTGTTGAACGTGCTTGAACGTTTGGCTCAAAGAAAGAAAGTTGTTTCAAGTTGGGCTATCAACAAGTAATTAACAGTGGAAATCCAACAAGAAATAAGTCTTAACATAGCTACTAACTATATCGATTGATGGCCTAATGCGGGAGAAAACCCACTAACAGACTTGGCCAAGACATCATATGGCTGATATGTGGCCAAAGTGGCCAAGACTCCTTGACAGGCGTCGACTGGCTGGGCGCGTGAGCTTGGCCAGCCGTTTGAAAGCAACTTTCACAAAAAAAAAAAAAAAAAAAAACTGGTCGTCAGGCTGCTACTCTCTAGCGGGTAACGTTGTCGCGACGTCGTCGTCAGTCAGTTCTTATTACAGAATCAGGTGCAACTTTTGCTTTTGCTTTTTAGTTTATGTCAGTGAACTGCGGCAATTAGTATTAAGAGAGCGGCGTAGTACGGTTGACAGTAAAAGTAAGTAGGAAAGTAAGTGAGCGAGTGAGTGCATTCAACGCTACCTCGACACACATTTTGTGGCCAGCTCGGATAGATGCTTATCGCTGCAACGGATGCTGTGCCAACAATTCGATAGCTATCAACGAAAACAAAACAAACACAAAAAAGTGGGTGGCCCACAGCCAGCAGTCAAACGTAGAAATTAAACCAAAAACCGGACCCCTAAACAAAAATCAAAATCACAGTCCCCAGCTCAAACGAGCAATTGGCGTGACTTAATGGTGCATAAATCAACACCGGGACAGAGTCTGTTCACGCACGCATCTGCATAGCGCCAGAGACAACTAACGTACTCCCATGAACTTGGCTTTAATTGCACGCATGTCTCTGGCTCTTAGTTTGAGCAATGAAAGTAAGCCGCTGATAGCCAAAATAAATACAACAAAGCAACATTGCCAAAAACTTATAACCAGAATTTCCAGCTAACAGCCAAGACCCAAGAGACCCGAGAGTACTCAATACAAATTCTTGTTTGCGAGTGCAAGCAAAACTCTTTTCACTTTTTTTTGGGGCCACTAAAAAGAAAGTAAAATCTTTGGTTTATATTTTTGAGCATATTTAATGATTTGTTTATAATATTGTACGGAGTAAACATTTTAGTAGTACCAGAGCACATAAACATACAACATGATCAGCACAAACAGCAGATGTATGAGAAAAAACTCGATGGCAAGGGTAAGCAGAGCCAGTGGATTGCCCGGCCCGTAGGTAATCAAGAAGAACATCTTGCAATCTACTCTTGCACCGTGAAGGTCAATTGCTTGCTACGTGAGCTCTCAAAACGATTTGGTGTATGCATGCTCAGCATGGCTGTAATGCCCAGTGAGAGTATGCCTAAGAGAAAGGCCACCACCATAATGCCAGCCCAGATGGGCGCCGAGGTGAATCCAATGCAGTCGTACACGTCACCGAATTTGTTTATGCCATTAAGCCAGGGCTGCACCTGATAATCCGTTATCAGCAGACTCTCATTGCTATTGCTGAAGATCAAGCGCTCGGCGGAGCAACGATATGAGAAACCCAAAGGCGCCGAGGGTAGTGTATAGTCGTCGCCCAGCGCTGGCAGTGTTAGACTGCCTTTATAGTCCACATCGACATTACACAAGTGCCAAGTGCCGCGAGAGAGCGAGAATTTAAAGCGCAGCGTGCACTTTTCGTTGTTGTTCATAAAGGTAATGCTAAGACGTCCATAGCCCTTGGAGCGCTGATCATCAAAGGTTATATGCTTGTTGTGCTCCGAGAGTGTAATATTTTCGTTGAGCAAACGCAAAACCATCAAGCCTTTGACATACAGCACCGCCTTGCCTTCGGCTACGTAGATGGAGCCCTGATCGGTCTCTTCGCTTGTGGGTGTTTGTGCGGTAGTTGTGCGACTTGAGTCCTCGTCATTCTCAGCCTTGGCCTCACGCTTGGCCAAATAGTGTGCCTCTTCCTCGCGGCTGGCTAGTATGCCCAGCACATCACCGTGACCATAGATGGTCAAGGCGTCGTTGTAGCTGGACAACAATTCCGCGTCGTCCTCCTCGTTGTTGCCCGTCAAATTTATGACCTACATAAACAGAGTGTATTGTGGGTGTTGCTTTTGCCAAAACCCTTACTCATATACACACCTCAATATTGGCATTGTAATTGTAGGGCTCCGCAGCCAAGTTGCGCTGCGGCAAATAACTCCAAGCGCTGTTCTTAACCAAATTCTGAAACTTGGGATACTTGATGCCCTCCAAGCGATTAGTCGAATTTCGCACAAATATTACAATTGCCTTGGCATCCTTGAAAAGTTGCGTCAACTGCTGTTCATTTGCATCGACTAATGCTTGGGGTTGCAAATTAAATACTCTATCATGGCCCCAAAACAAATATGGTCCACTTATAGTAGCTCCGCAGTTGAGTATGAAGCTTAGCACTAGACCCAACGCAATTAACTGCATTATATGTGAGATGTGCACTGAGTACTTTTCGAATTTGCAGACACGTTGAACTAGCTGTGAAAATATGCGAGAAGGCGAAGAAAAATCGATGGAACTGAGTCTGACCCAGCGCAGGCGCAGAGGGTGTGCTTTACGGTGGTGGGTTTTTGTCAATGGGTGGCAACACTGCAAACGAACACATGCGAAGTATAGTCGTGCTTTCTACACGTGTAAAAGGATAGCCGGGTGCGCGGTTTGAGGCTAGTAAACTTCCGTACAAAACGACCTTAAGAAGTCACAGAGGCTAGCCTGTGTATATATGACAGGATCCATTAGAACCTGCCCCAAAGCAGTATTGGAAGTCCTTATAGAATTATCACCACTCCATATCGTTATAAGGCTCCAAATGAAAGCAACACTGCTAAGAATGACAGCCAAGGGAATTGGCAAGGCTCACATAATAAGTGCTAGAGACTCTGACGAACTGGCAAATATGGTCCCCTCAATTCACTTACCCAGAGATGAGATGACTACAGATTACCACTTCGAAAGAAATTTTAGTACTATTGTGAGTAACAAAAAGAATTGAACAACATTAGAGGAGACACATCCTATGAGTAGTCACACCATTGTGTGATATACGGACAGGTCTCTGACCAAAGAAGGCAGCGGACTGGGAGTCACGGGACTAAGAACTGTCAGAAGCTCTGGGTAATACATAAATATATAGCATATTTCAGGCCTATGTGCCATAGGTCGATGTGTAAACATTTAGCTAGATAGGAAATATAGAGACATAGACATTGCCATGCCCTCAGACAGTCAAGCCGCGATTAATGCTGGGACTGGCTTAATAATTAATTCAAAGTTTGTTCGGGAAACAGAGACAGATTTAGAAAAAGGAAACAGAGTCTCCCTTAGAAGGATCCTGAGACATAAGAATATTCCCAGTAAACAAGCAGCTGATGAACTGGCGAGGAATGGTGCTGCAAAACCACTAGTAGGGCAATATCCCAACTGGGCAAGAATTCCCTTAGTTTACTAACACGGGGTTACTGACGGGGCATTGCAGACTCAGGAAACACCTCATAACTATCGTAAACTCGAGCAAATGCAGGTTTTTTGAAGTTGAGGAGTGTGACGCCCTTGCCAGAAGACGGACATCCTTCCACGGCGGACATAGAGTATGCATATAAGACAACACCCGACTAGGCCCATCTCAAAAAATTAAGTTTGTTGCAGTTATTGGGCTAGTTGAGGAGCTTTAGGACTAAAAGGAAGCCCAATAGATCCTACGTGTCGCAGTGCAGCATTTCGCACTAAGTCCTGCTCCCGCGTTGCCTTGAAAAGATTTTTCCTCGGTTCCGATACTTACGCGAATCCAACTAATTCTCTCAGTTAGAGTCAAAATTTTGATAGAAACATTCAGTACGGTCGATCAGGCTGATCAGGTTATTGGTTTGGCTTTCTCTCGATATAATTATATAAGTATATTAAAATATAGGTGGTGGACAATAAGACTTTTTAGAGATTTTCGCTTAAACGTAAAACATTATTTTTTTGGGAAAACTTTTGAAAAGCATTTGTTCGAGAGTTTCGCCCATTGTTTAATATATATTAATTTCATAATATTTCATAATATGTGAATGTTATATAGGTTATTATTATGTGATGACAGGCCTGTATTTATTTATTTACTTAGCTATACATAGGTACCTACTAAACAACATAAAACTATAGTTTACTGAGAAGGAGTATTTACAAAAGGATTTTGCAGACTAAAGTCATGACTGTCATGGCTAATAAGTAAAGCTTTGGTTGCATTTGTGCTGAGCTAGAAAAAATAAAGCTGCCCTTAAAGGACTTGGTGCCTGAAAGACGTTGAATATGATAACAAAACAGTGAATCAATCTTTTTAATTTTACTTACGCTTCTCATTGGGATCCCTTACTCCACAGGTGCGATACGAGATGGTTGACTTGCGTTTAGTGTTTATATAGCCTGGTATAAACAAGCTAGGTGCCTCCAAACGTCCCGCCGCTATAAGACGCGACATGTCCAACTCCAGGCGATGTGCTAAAGGTCCCTTAAAGTGTATAATCATTTGTATGCAAGAACCACCATGCAGTTCCTTGGTCTTGCGTGCATCTACGTCCAACATCCAATCCGGTATGCCCATGACAGAGCGTAGCTCCTCTAGAAATTGCGCGCTAAAACGAGAGTGTTACCAAACTGACTGTCTCTCAAAAAGAGTAATCCTGCTTACACGACAAACCGCGGTGGTTTTTGTAGGTTGATGTATTTGATAACATTATGATCAGGTTCAATATTGGCGCAGGCAAAACGCTCATGGGAGTGATCGGGACCAAAGATAACAATGGAGCGTCCAATGGCACCAACAGGTGCAGCGAGTGGAAAATTGGAATCCGTAAGCACCTTGCGTTCACCGCCAAGATCTGGAAGACAGTGGGGTTATAAAAGACTTACGTTTAAAAAAGACCCACTTACCTATAGGGCCCAGGCGTGCACCGACATCGCCCACATAGCAGCGCAAAGGATTATCCGGGCCGCACTCTTGCTCATATAGATCCAGCTATAGTAGATTGTTTAGTAAGTAACTAGTTGGTATAGTTTGTGCCTACTCACATTTAAAGGATCCGCCAATTGTGTATAGAAGGGATTCCAAACATAGCCGCCTGCCACACAACGTGTTGCGGTAGGCTTAACCGCTGCATCCACACCCACCGGATTCACAAAGATCTGCCAGTTGTGGTCACGTGTGGAATTACGATCGTTCTTGCCCGGATGTCTTAGTTTCACCTCTATCACCGTCTCCGACTGACTGCCATCATTGTGTATAAGCTGCGTCATCTTTACATATCCATAGGCATAGCCAGTGGGATGATGAAAACTGGCTATGGCACGCAACTCACGTGCTTCACTGGGACTGTAACCACGCTCCAAGGTACTACAGGCCCAGCGAGCAGCACGCTTACGCTTGTTTATGACCACAGAACGTCCAATGATGCTGTTATAGCCAAAAAGCGGCAGATTGGTATCATTATAACTATTCTCTGTCTGTGTCAGACCATCCAAGACGCCAAATTTGCCACTAAGATCGCCCATCTCATACTGATCGCTGGTACCTTGTTTGGGCGGTGGTGAGGACTTAGGATTGACATCTAAGGGATTCCAGTGACCGTATAACGTAGAAGCCTCGCAAGGAAAGGCCAAATTGGCTTCTACGGGCGCCTTTAAAAAAAAAAATTGTTACTAAGTGATTAGAGAGGTGGTCAGTATGCTGCCCACCAAGTGTACGTGATAGCCACTGTTGTCCTGCAGTCCCTTCAGCTGCACCTCTACATTGCTGATGTCATATTCCGACTGTTGCGTGATCTCCACTTTACCACTTACTGTCAACTCATCACCATTAGCATACCATTCCTTAGCTACCACCTTGCGTCGATAATGGCCTATAAGGCTGGAACAGGCCAAGCGTTCGCCGCGCGCCTTTGGACCAAAGTCATCATAGATGACCAAGGACTTACCAAGAATGCTATGCCTGCCCGAAAGCGGCAGATTTGCATCCACAAACATGCGACGACTTAGCTCTTGAGCCTTGCGCTTACCGCCTGCTATGGTCAACCTACCCAGACGCGCATCTAATGCACCCAATCTACACATAGCAGGCAATTGTGGGCGACAGTAATCGTCTATGCTGCGATTGCCCCAGTCCACCCTATAGGGATTGTACACTGCACCCGCTGAGACACAACGTTGCTGCCAATCGTAGAAATCCTTGCCTGGTGCATTGCTGTGTATTGCCCAGCGGTGCTCAGTGGAGCTGTTCTGCGTGGATCCATCAGCCTGTATCAGATACTCAAACAACACAGTTGTATCCTGCCAAGGCTGTTCGGCAGCCTGACGCAAGATCACTCGGCCTACTACTGGGTAACGAAAGAGTACTTGCGCCGTAAACATGGGCTGCTGGTAGACGCCATTGCGCAGGTACTGATTTAACGTGGAGCAGCCCCAGATATTTTGGGTAATGTGTTCCACATCAGTACGATTGTAAGTGTATATGACCAAGGAACGCTGCGCTATACTGTGACGACCCTGCAGCGGCAGATAAACATCCCAGTAAAGTCCACTTAACTCCGAGCTGGTGCCTGGTAGTACATACTGATGGTAGTAATGTTTGTTGCGCCCCTGCAACTTGCCACTTAAGTCTCCAACGGCGTACTGCTCCTGAGTGCCGTAACCCGGTGGCGGCACAGTATCCAGCTGCAAATCCTTTGGATTGTACAGCGTTCCAGTGGATTCGCAATAGTCGGGTTTGCCATTACGATGTGGAACTGGCGGCAAACTATGCAGACGGAAAGCAGCCACATCTTCGGCGAACTTACGACTGACATGCTGGGTTAACTTGCCCGGAGCGGCCAGCGTAAAGTTGAGAAATGTGGGATCAAACTTAGAACGTTGTGTAAAGGTGACCTCGCCCTTGACGCCACCAGCGTTTATAAAAGTTCTGCAAAGAGGGATTTTTATATATAAAGACATTAATTAAGACTCTATAAACGACTTACTTGTGTGTCAGTGTTTGCACGTGGCGAATCTTGGTGCAGGCCAAAAAGTTGTCCGGATGCTGATTGTCGTAGAGCACCAAATAAAGCGTTCGATGCGGTATAGTCAAATCTGAGGGCAGCAGCGCCAACTGAGTATCCCTAAACACGCTGCGTTGTGGCGTGCGCAGTGCATTCTTGGCCACGCCAATTCTACCCAGTCGTGTGTCCAAATCACCAATGCCCTGACCAGCACCTTTGCCTTGTGGATCAAAGACTAACTGCAAGAAGTTACAATTGTCCTCGGTGCGATGATGATCATGTTTGAAAATGTCCGTTACAAAAATCTTCCAATGATGCTGGGTGAACTCGCGCTTATCAGTTTCGGATAGACTATCCTGCTGTGCCTGCACATGATAAAGATCGGCATAGATCAGCGTGTCGCCAATGGCACCTTCTGCGGGCGCTAACCAGCGAAAATAGACAGAGCCCGCCAGGGGTGTGTGAAATCGTGCCTCCGCCATGTGCTCCACAGAGCTTTGCACTGTGGTAATTGTGGCACATATGCGCGCATTTGAGTTTACCTCGCTGAGCACCAGTGACTTGCCCCAAATGCCGCGATCACCAACTAGCTGCATTTCACGCTGCCATGTTGCTGTTTCATTTCCAGGCAGCACCAGGTACTCCAAATCCTCGTCAAAACTTAAGACCTGTGCGCCCAGGCGACTCAGCTCACAGCGCTCATCGGCATCAATGTTGGTATAGTCCACAGGAAAGCGCCGCACCGCCCAGCTCCAGACCTGCTCGGGATACTGCAATGTAGCCTCCAGATTGGCCTTGATCTCCACCGTAGTTGAATTTATTTGACGAAAAGTCAGCTCACCATGCAAGCCATGTTGAGATATATAAGCAATCAGATGCTGTGCGCCAACTGTTTACGAAGCACAGAGCAAAGCGGATATGAGTAAAGCCAACAACAAAGAAAGAGCAAAAAAAAGGTGTGGTGAAAAAGCAGCCAAGGCTGAAAATTCACTTTCTCACGCAATCACAACTGCAAATTATTGCGTAGCCAACTTGATGCCAAATGGAAAATGTTTGCAACATTTTCGATCTCGAAATTTGCATACAATGCAATTAATTGGATACCAGCTAGCAAAGCTGGCAAACAGTTCCGCCTTGGACTTACCACTGCCGGGTGATGCAACACAAAAGCCCACGATGACGCATAGCAGTCTCATTAGGAGCCCGGAACCATACAACTTTACATAAGGCATGGTTTGATGAGTCTTCAGTTTATATAAACTGATATATTTATATTTTACAAACTATCTTTACGAATAGTTAGGTACTTGTTTAATTTATGTACACTTTCACATATTTACTGCGCATGCGTGCGCTCTATGAAAAAATTCCGACAACGTCAACAACGTTGCTGTTAACTGGTTGTTGGTCGACTGAAAGGCCTTGTGGGGGCTAACACACGGGCTCAAAGCCAATTCGTGCAACTCTGGTGAGTTTCTTTGTTTGCGCTGTCTGCTTGTTTATCCGCTTTATCGTTGGTTTTGTTTTGATCAACAGTTACAGCGAGTGCATCGGCTTTGTTGATTACAATGGGCAAGATCAATTTTTATGGGACAAAAATTTTACAAAGAACTTGTGACTGGTTTTTGGTTCATACCTTAACTTCAAAAAAGATTTTATTATGCTAGGTGGCCATCGGTAGCGTACTCGCTTTGCAACCCGATGGTCGGTGGTTCGATTCCCCGCAGAAGCACTGGTGCATTTGCCTAGCACTGGCATAGCTAGCAAAAAGGCACTATTTGCCCAAGAAAATCTCTTTTAATTCAAGACACCGCCGTTCGGATACGGCTATAAGCTGTAGGTTCTCTTCTAACAGTTTTTAATAGAGATCCCCATGGGAAATTATTATTATACTAGGTTAGTCAGACTCAGGCCTAGATTAACCCAAAACCGTAATCCATTGTCATGCCTCCTAAAAAAAAAGGTACTAAAAAGATTGTGGATCGGCAGGCGAAGGTGGCGTAGTTGGTTGGGATGGCTGGTGATCCTTGTCAGAGACTTACTCGACATTGCTTAAATATTTCGAGGATTCAATAAAGGGAGAAACATCCGCTATGGGAAGATTTTCCAGGCAACCCAAGAAAGGCGCCTTACAGCGTATGCAGGCAGTCTGGGGGTTACCTCGCATTGGATCCTTTATCTATTAAAGTTTTCAAGCGGCATCCTAATTTACCAAATTTTGATAGCGTAGCCTTTATAGCGCGCAATCCCCTCCAAAAGCTATGGGAAGATTTGCCACACAACCCAAGAAAGGCACCTCATTGCGTATACAGTGACCTTTAGGCGTTAGGAGTATGGTGCAGTGCCCGTTTCAACTGCTGCCACTATCCTGACCCTCTTCTTTTGAAGGAGTTTGGCTGTTTGCATTGGCTTGTACATTGACAAGAGTGCTCGAATAGTCTGATCTCTCGACAATATTATATACACCCTGTACCTTCCTTTTCACAATGTTAGGTATTTGGGGGTTGCCACCAATTGGTTCCTTTAACTATTAAAGTTTTCATGCGGTATCCTTATTTACCGAATTTTGACCGTATAACGCGGAATTCCCTCCAACGCACAGTGGGCACAGATTGTCATATTTTGTCAAAAAATCTGTCATTTCCATAATAAAAATTTTTTAGAGTGATGAAATGCTCTTAAAGGATTGAACTTTTTTTCTGGACAGTTTGAGACTCCTCAGATTTTTTAAACATAATCCAGAAGAAAAAAAATCGGTCAATTGGACTTGGACCATATTTCACACAGAGGTAGATATCAACTTCACATACTTGGCAAAAAAAAGTCTATAGGCAAGATATTGAATGGTTTTGGAGTTACAGCCCCAAAGAGTTTCAGCTTTCCAAGCCAATCTCGGAGTCTCTAAAAGCCAAGAAAATCGAATTTTCCCAAAAGTAGCGCACTATTCTCAAGATTATAAAAAAGTTAGGTAAGTCAATATCTCTTTTTACTCAGTAAAATGATGCAGTTTCTCTAAAGCTCTTTCTCCACCAAATTCCTTTTGTAGACTCATGTGGGCCTAACAAACAAGCAAACGTTGACATTTTCATTTCTTTTGCCCTTACCGCATTTACCCACTCCCTACAAAATTCGGTGCACCGATCCATTAAATTCACAATTTTAGCTTTTGGAATAAGACACTGCAGCAGTTCTATAATATCGACAAACTTTATCGAAATACTCTAAGTATGAACTCATTTGTGTGTCAAAAAAAAATTTGGAAAAGAATCGAAATTTTTTGTTGCAAAAATAAATTTGTTACCATTTGGCGTAAATGAGCGAAAATCAGCGAACGTTTGACCCACTAGAAAACTACTCCATAACACTTGACAAAATGAGCCAAGAGTTTGAAGAGCGTTGGTCCAAGCTGTCACCATCACCATATACGAATTTAGAAGGATATGTACCGCGTTCTGTTATAGGCTGCGGCACCTTTGGCACAGTGGTAAGTGAAGCCTAAGCCCAACTAAGAAGCTTAGACACGTTTTAATAACAAAGTAGTTACTGGTCAGGGAGAAGAACGGCACGGAACACTATGCTGCCAAGATGATGTACAAGGAAGAATTGGTGCGCCTGAAGCAGGTGAAGCATGTGCACAATGAGAAGAACGTCTTGGCTGCTGTGCGATTTCCCTTTCTAGTGCATTTGGTGGACTGTACCAAGGACTTTGATTGTTTGTATCTGATGCTGCCCTATGTCAATGGGGGTGAACTATTCAATTATCATCGCAAGTGAGTATACGATGATTGACGTTTTCAATAGTGCAAAGCGCTTATCTTCTACAAACAAGAGTACGTAAGTTTAGTGAAAAGCATGCGCTCTTCTATGGTGCGCAAATATTCTTGGCTTTGGAGTACATGCATCGGATGAATCTTATGTATCGGGATCTCAAGCCTGAGAACATCTTGCTGGATGCCCTAGGCTACATAAAGTTAACCGATTTTGGCTTTACCAAGGTTGTACAGCACTGCACTTTATTATAAACGTACAGATATTTAAATGTGTGCTTTAGCGTGCGACAGATCGTACTTTGACAATGTGTGGCACCCCCGAATATCTGGCACCCGAGATTATACAGTTGAAGGCCTACAACAAAAGCGTGGACTGGTGGGCTTTTGGCATATTGCTCTATGAGTTTGTGGCAGGCAGATCTCCTTTTTCGGCGTATAATCGCGATGTGCTGCGCATGTACTCAATGATTTGTCTGGGCGATTACAGCATTCCCAACAGTTTTACCTCGAATTTGTGTAACTTGGTGCAGGGTCTGGTTACGGTGGATGCAGTGCGGCGGTAAGTGCAACTAAATAGAGTTCGGCACGAATGCACGAATTGAGAGCGTTCATGCAGTGCTTAACAAGAAACGGTTCCTTCCAATTGTATATCAATCAGCACTTTCTCAGTTTGGGTAACTTAGTCGGTGGCGCACAGGATATTAAGTGCCATGCTTGGTTTCAAGGCGTCGATTGGTTTGCCATACTCAATCAGCAAGTAAGTGCGCCCTATATACCCGCTGTATTGGATTTGGATGATCCCACGATTTTCAAACCTATCGCACATAGAAATTACGTAAAATCCAAAGTAGATCGTCATGCGGAGCTCTTTCATGATTTTTAAACAACAATCATAATTATTTTTTGTTCACCAACTAAAGTCAGAATTAATGTTTCGTTAGGTATTTGAATTTTACTTAAAAATTTTTGTTGAATATATTATATGTCAATTTTTTTGGCTTTTTGATATTAAATTAATACCAGAATGTCTGAAGCGCAGCACTTTACTGCAAAAGTTGAATATTCACTGCTCTTGGATAAGCTTTATGAAGAGTTTATAAGCAGATTTGATGGACCCAGTGTGCCTTCATCCGGCATTGGTTTAAATAACTACACAGTCAAGGCTATGCTGGGCGTGGGTTCCTTTGGCAAAGTGGTACGTAAGCGGCGCGCCTTTTAAAGCGGTTTACTCTTCTTACCATATCCATCCAGCTATTGGTTAAGGAACGAGAAGGTGACAACTACCATGCTGCGAAAATGCTAAACAAGGATCAGATTGTCAAGACCAAACAGGTGAACCATATTTTGACTGAAAAGCGTGTCTTATTTTCAATGCATTTTCCCAATGTGATACATTTGGTAGCTTCCTATAAGGATGCAGACAGCTTGTATCTGATTATGCCGCTGCTGTCAGGCGGCGAATTGTTTAAATATCATCGCAGGTGCGTCAAACTTTTTTGCTGACAACTTGGTTGACTCTAATCCTACGATTCTTGCATACAGGATACGCAGATTTACCGAGAAACAGGCGCGTTTTTATGCTGCGCAGGTTTTTTTGGCGCTGGAATATTTGCATTACTGCGGTTTGCTCTATCGTGATCTAAAGCCCGAAAATATAATGCTGGATACAAGGGGCTACATTAAATTAACAGACTTTGGTTTCGCCAAGGTCAGTCTAGCTTAGCTACTACAAATTTCTGGACATTTTTTCTATCTATTATTTGTAGAGAGTCGAGACGCGCACGCTCACCCTATGTGGCACACCGGAGTATCTGGCTCCGGAGATTATAACATCAAAGCCCTATGGCAATAGTGTGGACTGGTGGGCCTTTGGCGTGCTCATCTTTGAGTTCGTAGCTGGTTACTCACCCTTCTCGCATCATAAAAGCATTACCATGAGTATGTATCAAAAAATTTGTGAAGGCAGCTACAATATGCCCATGGCTTTTAGCTCCTCGCTAAAAGATTTAGTCGAAAATTTGCTACAAGTTGATCTCTCCCGACGGCAAGTACTTAAGACTATTACGACTTACAAACATATATTTTGTCAAAGCTGCATTTCACAGCTTTGGAAATTTAAAAAATGGCAACAAGGATATTAAGAACCACACCTGGTTTCAGGGCGTCGATTGGATCGAAATGCTCAATCAAAGCCTAAATTCGCCTTACTTACCAAAAGTAATCCATCCCGAAGATGTCTCGAATTTCGACCGCTTTCCGGAATATAGACCCAAGCCTAAGCCCAGAATCGTACGTTATGAGGACACCTTTATAGATTTTTAAATGCACTAGATACATTTCTTGTAAGAGAGAGAGAGTTTGTTATAGAACAGCTGTTCGGTATAGAAATATTTTTCGAGTTGTATATGTCGTTCGCAACGTTCACCAGCGAGTTGTGATCAAGGATCAGCTAAAAAATTGATCACTGATCACTGCTGGTCTCTGGTAAACGAACTTGTAGTTTTTTGTAAAATAAACTTATAGATAAAGTCAAGGCGCATAAGTGCAATTTTAATTTCTCATCAAATATTTGTTTTGTAAGTTGAATATTTATACCCTTTACCATATGTGGTACCAAAGGGTATATTAATTTTGTGCAAGCCGAAAATGTATGTAACATATAGAAGGAGTCGTCGGAGACCCCCCAAAGCTACCTAAAGGGGTGATCAGGGTGACTAGAGAAGTCGATATACCCTTGCCCGTCGTGTATGTCTATATGAACGCGTAGAACTCAGGTAAGAGCAGGAGACAAGTTCATTTTATTCTTTTGATATCGGGGCTATAGATCCCACATGTGTGTTTCAGAGCACCTTCGTTTGTTTATGAAGATATCGTAACCAAATTAAGACAAGCTCTGTACCAAATTTGATCAAAATCGGTTGACTCTATCATATAGCCCCCATAGGACCGATCGGTCAAAAAAACGTTTTTGGGGCAAAATTTGGCAAATAAAAATTTTTTTAAGTTCTTAAGCAATATCGGATTTGATTACCATGCGGTGGTACAGGGTATCCCAAAGTCGTCCGCGCCCGACTTTAACATACGCCATCTTTTAATAACAGGCAGTCGGATTCGATTGCTATTGGGTTAAAGCTCCGTTGAAAGAGATTTATAGGCCACCGCTGGCAATTTTTTTATTCTTGGCGGAAAAGAACAAAACTAGCTGCTATCGGTATCGTACCTATCGATGGTATTGAAGGCTATGGAATATAAAAAATTGAGGAAAAGTCCATCTTGATTACATGATTCTTTAAGTTTCTTACTTCTTATCTCCCTAGTGATATTTATATAACCAGTCTTATAGAGTAATAATGTGCGAAGGCCAAATCAGTCCATCATATAGTGATGGAAATATATGCAAATAGAGAACACCTACAGAAGAAAAAAGAAGTGGTTTAAACTTTATGGATTTCTTGCCGCGGAATTAGAATCCAAAGTCCAAGAAACCGCAACCTCCGGGGTTTCTGACATAATCTCAAAGAACCCCTTAAAACGAGATATTTTTAAGGTTATCTCGTGCTAGTGTCTTTTTGACCTCGGCCTTGGAATCAGCTACCCAAAAAACATCGCGTAAAACCGCTCTAGAAAAAAAATGTAAGCTTTTTTGAGGTTACATTACAAAAAAAATTGATTTTCAGCTTCATAAGGTAGGTGACCATGTTTTTGGTCAGCCATGAAATACCATTTTATACCCTGCATCTATAGGTACAAATTGTATACTAGATTTGTGCAATGGCGAAGGCGTGGCAGACCCCAAGTCCTTTATATCAAAATGTATATTGTAATCTCGGCTAGCGATTGCGCCATGTCCGACTGTCTGTCTGTCCGTCTGTATGAACACCTACCCCGCACCCCGCAATCAATTTACCGTGTTTTTTTCCATACCTCTCAACATATGAACTTTAAACTTACCCCATATGCTTAAAATAACTTGATTGACGTAACTTTCGATTTTCATCAAAATCGGTAAAAATTTACGGAACTTATAAGTATATCGTACTATACCAAAAAAAAAATAAATTCCAATTGGAAAGATCTTAGAAGGAATCAAATTTTTTCGGAGGAAAAAGGTACAGGGTATTACACTGTTATCAACATATATTTCGCATTTTGCACTTTATCTCAATCACCACATTTGTCGCGAAGTTGGTGAATTCAATTATTTCCTTCAAAATATGTAAAGATATTATGCAATCGTGACCAAACAACTTTAACCCATATTCATATATCTTAAGCCATGTTCTTCAAAGCAAAAGCAAAACATATATATACCAAAAGATATCTTTTAAAGAACTTTGAAAACCACCTTAAGTATCATGATACATCTAGGCGTCTGGATATTTTACTCAGACACACCTTTACTCATTATCTCTACTCTCTACATTGCTCAGGTACAGCTCTCAATTGAATCAAACTACATTGGTTTGGTTTTTTTTTTTTTTTAAGACGACTTACTTGAGTTTTATTCCAAGTTATCATCATCTTCATCATCGTTATATAAAAACAATTTGTTAAAACATATCTGGCCGGGTTAAAAAAGTATTCAAATTTTTGGCTTTTTTTTTATCATGTTTTCATAACTTAATTTATACTGTAGTAAAGATTTGTCATTTGACATATTAAAATTTTTGATAAATTAGTATTGTTAAAATGGGGCTATTACTTTTGATACAACATCATTATCTTCTTCTTCGTCCATACACTAACCTAATAAGATGAAGTAGTCAAAATGGGTTGAGCTATGCTCTAGTTCGTTTTCTGGTACTGTACTTGTGTCTTCTTGAGGAGATTTTCCGCACTGTTAACTATAGTAACTCATAAATAGTACAAAATTGCATATAGATAGTCGCACTATATTGTATATAAGTTATGTTATGTAAAAATAAACACCAAACACGCCATATAAATAGACTCTAAGTGGTATATAGTAAGTATATAATAACTACGGTTGTTGTAACTCCGTCGCCTCGTGGTTAGAAAACATAAACGATAACAAAAGTATTGCTTTTTTAATAAATTTATCGATAATTTTTGATAGTAGAGAATTTATGAATCGCTTTTTTTCTTTTTTTTTATGTGGTTAAGTTTTTGTAGTTATTGTAAATTCGCATAAAACAATTTGAGCCTGAGTCTCAATAACTTTGCAATAAAATAGAATTAATTTAATTTATGTAACAAACAATATAGCATAGACATCATATTGTGTATATAGAAAGATATAATTATAAGTATATAAGCTCTCAGTTTAGTAACCCTAAAAAAATATGATATATGCCTCTCTCTCCTGACACACGTTAGTTGCCTGCAAAAAGGCAGTTACAAAAAAAAAAAAGAACTCAAACGAACAAAACTGGCTGCGCTGGAGCCAGCAGTGGCGAAACCCCCTTGTAAGGGCAGCCAATATTTCTCTAAGTGTACCTTCAACGAACGGCAGTTAAATTAAACATTTTAAATTTTGTTGTTTTTAAAGTTTTTTTTGTTGATTTTTTATAGGTGTTTTTAAATAAAATAGATTTCATTTTAATATTTTTTTTTTTTCTTGTTTATAAATTTTACGTGTAAAATTTAATTATAAATCAACTAGAAAACTAGCTGTCAAGCTGTTACTTTGACATTTTGTTGGTATTTTAACTTTTTGTTTTTAAAAGTATCCCTAAAATGAGACGTGTTCGCTACCAACTAAATAGTTGTTGTTGTAGTTGTTCACTAAATTGTTGTTGAAGAAGTTAAGAGTATTATTTGTTTTTTGGGATTTTTGGTTAACAAAAAAGAGATAATATATATAGATATTAAGAGATTCACATAAGAGTAGTATGTATTTAAAACGAGCGTTTCTTTGAATTACGTTTATTATTTTTTTGACGATTTAAAAAAAGTTTTTGTTGTTGTTGTTGTTGTTGTTTGTATTTGTTTCTAATAAGTGGATGCTGAGTTAGAAGTTAGGATGTGTTTATTATATAACTGCTGCAGCTGTTTAGGCGGCGGCTTCCTCTTCCTCCTCGTCACCCTTGCCGGTGAGCATTTCGATCAAGGCGGCGGTATCGATTTGGTTCTTGTCATCAATGACCATCTGATCGAAGGCATCATCGACCTCCTTCATGGTGAATTTGTCACCGAAGCCCATGAGCATTTCGCGGAATTTATCACCATCGATGAGACCATCGCTATCGAATGTTTTGAAGGCAGCAATAACAACATCGTCTTCATCGTTGGCACCGGAGGTGGCCATACGGTTGGCAAACAAGGTCAGCAATTGGGTGAAGTTAATTGGACCGGAGGCTTCGCCCAACATTTGGTCCAATTCCTTGTCATTGGCGATCTTGCCAACGGAATCGAAGGCAGCGCGCAGATCGTTCTTGCCAATGATACCATCCTTATCGGCATCCATTAGTTGGAAAGCCTATTATAATTACAATTCAAGTGCATACAGAGAGAGAAAAAAAGATAGAGAATGGTTTGATGAGCTTATGTTTGCGATTGGAAAGGGGTAGGGTTGCATGACATTAAGGTCTTCATGTGTGTGTGTGCACTTACTTCCTTGAATTCGGCAATCTGCTTCTGGGAGAAAACAGAGAACACGCTGGAGCCAGCACGCTTCGACTTTCTGGAGCCACGAGAGCCGCCTGACGCTCTCTTCGATCCAGTAGCAGAAGCAGCTGGGGCAGGGGTTGCAGCTGGTGCTGGAGTTGCTGCCTCAGATGCGGCCTCAGAAGCGGTTTCGGAAGTACCACCCTCTTCCTTGGTCTTCTTCTTCTTAACCTTCTTCTTCTCATCGGCCTAGCGTATTGGGAACAAAGAAAAAAATTTAGTCAGTACAGTCAGCAAGTTGCCACAAGCAGTTCGGTAAGGGCAGTGAATTTGTTTGACCTAGTTCAGTTCCTTCCACAGAACTCAGCTACTTTTTCCATTACTTTACGTAACTATAAATAGGCTTACGGCGCGTATTACGTAAGCAGCACTCGACACACACGCACACACTAGCCATCCCGCTCTGGCCTTTCGGCCATATCATATTACTTTACACCCGCTGTTCCATTTTTAGAATATTTCAAAACATCAAATTTTTCACAAATTTTCGAGTTAAATATAGTTTCGATATATGGCTGCGTCATTAGGGTCAGTTTGTAATCCAGTTATCCAATGACCTTTCCAGACAGCTTAACCTCATAGATCACTTTTACAGTTTTTTTTTTTAATTTATTTGTAATTCTCTCTTTACATTCTCAACAAATTCACTGCACTTATTCGCTCGAGTCCTTTTTGTATTTTATAAATATATCCATAGAGCTGTGTCCATGGCGTTATTCCTTACCATGGTGCTGTAGTTTGATGTGTTGTCTAAACGAGTCGAGCGGTCAGAGCACACTGAAACTTCTGGCTGATTTTATCTTGAAGACAACGATGTCTTAACATCACTTTGGCATTTTCTTCTTCGTGCGCTTTTGCCGATTCTGCTTCGGATCGTCGCGCATAGTTCGGCTACATTTTGGCGGTATGCGGCCATTCGGTTCGCTGTATTTGTATCTGCAAGATACGTGCTGCCTTTTTTAGTATCTGCAAGGCATGGTTTGCCCAGGCGCACGGTGGGGTGTTGCTATACAACATTAGCGAGCATAGCTCCACGACGGCGGCGCCTTCCCAGCTAGCCCCTCAAGACCCCCCATATGCTATTCTAAATGAAATTCTAATTTTAAAAACAGAGAAAATGCTTTTTGTAGCTGTTGGTTTGAGAAAAATGCGTATACGTAAAATACAATATATTATTCTCGTGTTGTTGTTGCTCTTTGCCGTAGATACATTTCCAACGCAAATATTCACATTTTATGTGTTTCGTATTCATTCTTGCTATTTCATCTTTGCTCTTGAGGCAAAACTCTGAAAGGTGTCCACTTGCGTTGAAATCACCTACATTCGCCTTGGCGGCGTTGCTACATAGGCCTCGTATATAGTCGTAGATATGTACATATATAAATCTATAGCATACTGCTTATGTATTTGGCTGGTATTTTACCTTGCCTATTTTCTGTTCTTGGCATTTCATGTTCTGTTTTTAAATTGTTTCGTATATTGTGCAATATGAAGAGTGTAGAAAAAATAAATATGTACTCAGCTCTACGTTGTTTTGGGCCACAATTCTATAGACTTTATATTTTGTGTCATATAAATATCGCACGAACTTGATATTTGGCCAGCATTTGCCAAAATGTATGCGAATAATCTGCTATAATTTTATTTGATGTGTGTACGTACATTGCATAATACAACAATAGAAATTAAAACACCCATAGAGTTAAGTGAACTGATTTTTTTTGTTCCCACTTTTTTTTGTTGAGTATTTAAAAATAAAATACTTTTGACTCAATTTCAATACAATTTTCCCTTAACTGCTCAAGCAATTAATCAGTCTAAGTCAGTACACGAACCGCTTCAGTTTATGACAAGCAATTGCCTAAGCGAGTACGCAAACCAGCTTAGTTATGTATGAACAAAAGGAAGCATAAAATTTTGAGAACTGTTAAATCATTTAAATATATAAATTATTATTGCTAGTGCTCTAGTTTGCTTAAGTATATTATTGTATAATATACTAAAATTCATTAAATAAAATATTGACGCATTAATACTACAAGCCAAAAGTTTTCAGACACTTCATCCATAAGCATTCAAAATTTTATGGTTTTCAATGTCGAATCAATTTAAACCATTTGTGATGGACAGAAAACTCAAACCAAAGTAAAACTTTAAAACGGACAGGTAACCGGAATTGTTTATTTATGCTGCATTTCTATGTACATCGATATATCCACTCTCTTGCTAACTTATTTATTGCCTAATTCTGAATGGAATATTCCCTACATTTTTTTATTGCCCATACACTATGTACTATTAACAACAAATGTATACTATGTAGGTAGGTATACAAAAATTGATTAATGATGCGTTCGATTAGACATAATGGAAATTGAATACAATTGCAGTTTTCTTAATGATCTATTGAAAGTGATTTTTAGCAAAAATCTCTAAGTTGCTGTAAAAATTGGCATATAAACAGGCGACATTTTGGCAGTGGCCCAACAACAAGCAGCACATAGTATAATTTGTACATTAATGCAAAATTATAAATAGTTTTAATAAAAGCAAAAGGATGCCAAGCAAATAATAAGCTTTTTCATATATACATGACAGACAGAGCTATTACATGGCAGCGTCTGCATTTCTTATGCTACATATATAAGCCATATACCTTTCGTATTTGCGCTCTCATAGTTTGCACAAAATTAATTGATTTGTCATTTGGAAACTATTTTGTTTTCACATGCGTATAAATGAGGCATATTTTTGATCATATACAGCGCTAATATCTATCTATTTGTACATACATATATAGAACAAGACGCCATAACATATAAAGGAAAATCCTACACGGTCAATGTATGCCCATAACATTATCTATATTTAAAAACTAAATAATGCCCACATTTTGACTGCTTATTCATGACTACATATAAGTATATATGCTATATAGTCGAACTTGGCAGTACATACACGGGTGCGCGTTATACCAATAACATTTCTCAGTCAGCTACAAGTCGACGTCATTGAAAAACAACTGTATTAAAGATGTATAGATGCCAGTATCCAGCTTTTTGCTTGCTCTTCGCATTAGGCTTTGGCCGCGCGATATCCAAAAATAGATGTACCAATGCGCACAATGGTGCTGCCCATTTCGATCTGCAAAGAACATAGTAGAGCATTATGAATATATAACTTTTTGCATTACGCACCGCTCTGTCGTAGTCATTGGACATGCCCATGGACACCTGCACAGACTCTGGCGCCAAACAGTTCTGCTGGCATATGGCGCGTTGTACTTCCAAGAGCGCAACAAAGTCCGGATTGGCGCCTTGGCTGTAATCAAAACCGTAGGCGCCTATGGTCATAATGCCCAGCAATTGCAAGTGCTTGAGATTATCACTTATGTATTTGTAGAGTGAAGGCGCTTCGCTGGGTGTTACACCGCTTTTAGCTGCAATTATTTACATTGTTATTATCAGCTGATTTTTAGTGTCGCCTACACTTACCCTCCTCCCCGCTGGTGTTGATTTGTATAAGCACACGCAGCGCTTGCTGCTGCGCTGGCTGCAGCTTTGCCCAGGCGGCATCCAGGCCAGTGGCTAACTTTTCGCTCTCCACGGTTTGTATCATATGCAAATTGGGTAACTTTAAAATCTACAATAGTAGCGATAAGATAAACGCTTAACTTATGTCAAAGCTTAGAGCTGACCTTGTTGATCTTGTTGCGCTGTAAGTGTCCTATGTAATGCCATTTTATGTCCGGACATTGTGCTAGTATATCCGCATGCTGGCTCTTCTCTTCAAGCTCCTGCACGTAGTTTTCGCCAAAATGCCGCTGTCCTGCCTTGTAGGCTTCAATAACACACTCAGCTGGTTTGGTCTTGCTCACAGCAACCACAAGTGGAGCGGGCGTTACGATTTCCTGTAATAATATACATTATTGTAGCTTTTGCGTCAAGTCGTGCTTGTGCAACTAACCTTTGGACGCTGCTGCAGCACTTCCTCAATGCGTTTTTGTACGCACTGCAAGCCGGCTTTTATATCAAACTCGGCCATTGTGCGTCTTAACATTTAATGCGTCTAATAAGTGCTACAATAGCTAACTTTATTCTATGTAAACTTTAAAATAAGAATATGTTGATAAGACACAAATGCAAGCTGCTAGTTAAAAACACACAAACAGCTGATGCAGCGCTAACAGTGCTGCCCATCAGTTCGCATGGTATTAAAATACCAAGCTGCGGGCTTTGCTGCAGCACTTTTTTCAGTTAAGCAATTCGAAATTTGAATTTCTAAATTGTTTTGCTTAGCAGCTTAGTAAAATAAAATATTTTGTTTAAAAAAAATTGTCTCCTCAACAAAATTTACTTAAAATGTCTGAACTTGCGCAAATAGCCAGCGAGATTTTACAAACTGGACTCAACTTGCTGCAGTCGCTGCACATTAGCGAGGTACGGCAAATGTTTGAATTTTTGGGCGTCCAGTATACAGAGGTGTTTGTGGTTTTGATACTTTTCGCGTTTTTGCATTTGTCAAAGTTTACAGCAGGCCTGGCCATGGCTTTTATTATAACATATGGCGGCTTTTATATGGTAAATACGCTTAGTATTTTTTAAGCTGATTTTGTCTTGAATTTTTGTTTTTATATGTACAGGCCGCCAATTGGTCTTCGAATAGTAAAAGTGCAAATCGTAGAGTACCTCTACATAATCCAGAAATACAGCGTGCAGCACCAAATCAAAGTATGCTTCCAACAGTAGAGATACCCAAGCTAACATCTCCCTTATTTCCAACAGTGGAGGGATACAAGTTTTCACCTCAGCAAAATCATAGCACAACTGCCATGTTGCCGCCATATTTCGACGGCCCTAGTATTGCTTATGAAGCCGATAGGTTTGCAAGTATGTAAAGCTTTTCTAAAGTAATGTGTCAAAATTCACATGCTTAATTGCCTTCTCAATTTAGATCTACGTAATACGAACCAATTTCGTATGCCAAAAGATTCGAGAATTTATAAAATTAAAGAACAACCAATGCAACAAAGTTCCAAGGCGCGAATGCCAACTTACGCTGACATACATCCTTCAGTTCAGCAAACTATAGGCTTGGGTGCGCGCCGTCGATATACACGTCATATCAAGGAGCCAATGTCATCTCAAATAACAGCTGATGCCCAGCTACGTAAACCTACAACTTATGCTGACTACAAAAAGTCAAATGCCCAAAATCAAAAAACAGGCGGCATAGATTACAAGTTCAATATTTCGAGCCAGGAAGCTTCCAACAGCGCTGGCCGTGCAGCGCGTCGCTCTATCCCAGCTTACTACGCATCGGAAACAAGCAAAACTTATTTACAACATAATATTTTGGGTCCGTAGCAGAACGGACTTAAAAAAACACAAAAGTAGTGAACAAAATAAAAAGCCATAGCCCAAATGTGCCGTGAGCAAATGTTTTCGATGAAGCTCTGCGGTTTCATAGCGACTAACAACTAAATGTACAAAAAATTTAAATAAATTGTTGAGGAACAATTCCAATCAGCTTGAATTTTATTTTAAACTGAATGTACACATATCAAAGAATTAATTTTTGACTAGTTCTGGGTCCGTTCAAATAAAGTATTTCATAGCTAATTTTAAAGAATATTCTTCAAAATATCTAACTCAACTGACCCTAAAACGTGATATGTTGAGAACTGAGCAAAAATCAATGTACAGAACTCGGTAACCCTCGGTACTTAACTCGGTACTTAACCCTCCAATGCCCATTTTGTAAATGTTTCTTTAACAATGTTCGAATAATTTTTTCTAAGGTAATTTTCGAGTCATAAATTCAAAAATCAGGTGAGAAAATCAGAGAAAGGTCCTTAAGGACTTAAGTCAAAAATAAGTCACAAATTTGTAGACTTTGATTTTATTTATTTATTTATGAATAGCTTTTTAGTATTAAAAGATTCAGATTTTATATTTTGTTAGGTATTTTAAAAAACAATTTTTACTGACAGCTCGCAACCGCACATAAAAACTGCAAAAAAACACATTAAAAAAAGTAGCTTTAAAAGCTTTGAAGAGCTTTCCAATCTATTAAAACTTTTGGAACTACCAAAAAAAATTCAAATGATGTAAAAGCTTGTAATTTTTTAATTATTTTGCCACTAGGCACTATTGGGCATTAGAGGGTTAAAGTGT